>CM051635.1:0-473130 GCA_028020825.1 Podargus strigoides | reverse complement strand
GACTGGTTTATACTGGTCTATTATAGTCTAGACTGGCCTGGCCTGGTCAGTACTGGGAGCATTGGTCTGGACTGGTCTATAGTGGGAGGATTGGTTTATACCAGTCTATACTGTCCTGGACTGGGAGGACTGGTCTGGACTGATCTTAACTGGTCTGTAATGGTCTAGAGTGGCCTGGACTGGTCTAGACTGGTCTGGACTGGGAGGATCTTTCTGGACTGGTCTATACTAGGAGCATTGGTCTGGACTGGTCCATACTGGTCTGGACTGGTCCATACTGGTCTGGACTGGTCTATATTGGGAGGACTGATCTGTAGTAGTCTATACTGGTCTGTACTGGGAGAACTGGTCTATACTGGGAACACTGGTCTATACTGATCTGTACTAGTCTATACTGGTCTATAATGACCTGTACTGGTCTGGACTGGTCTGGACTGGTCTACACTGGTCTATACTGGGAGCTGTCTCTTCCCCCCCCCCAAGGAGTACAGACGGCCCCTCCCCCCCATGACCCCCATGACCCTGAGAGCAGCGCAACAGCTCTGCCCCCTGCCGGTGAGTGGGGGGGCGTGGGGGGGACGTGGGGTGCGGTGGGCGTGGCCTGCGAAAGCCCCGCCCCCAGACCGTGATGGCTAACCCCGCCCCTCCCCCCCCCCCGCAGGGGATGATGGGAACCAGAAGGATGAGTTCTACTACGGTCAGTCCTCTAGCCCCGCCCCCACCAAAGCCCCGCCCCAACCCCCCCGCCCCGCCCCTTCACCCTCCCCAGCACGAACCCCGCCCACCTTTCACCCCCCCCCGACACCCCCCTTACAGCCACACCCCCGAGAGCCGTCCCTGGCCACGCCCCCTTCCCGAAGCCACGCCCCCTCCATACTTTGGGATCGCTCCCACGGCCCCTCCAGTGAGGCCACGCCCCCAAGCCACGCCCACTCCCACTCCCACCCATCCTAAGCCACGCCCCTTAACCCACACCCCCTTCTCCCTCCATGGCCCCACCCCCTCTGTGACCCCACCCCCTCTGTGACCCCACCCACTCGTGACCACGCCCCCTTTGACCACGCCCCCCCAGACTACCCCTCCCTGCGCCGCTGGGGGCTGGTGGTGGCCGCCGCCCTCTTTGTCACCGGCATCGCAGTCATCGCCTGTGAGTAACCCCGCCCCCCGTGACCCCGCCCCATTGACCCTTGGGGCCACGCCCCGTGACCCCTGTGGCCACGCCCCCTTATCTCTGACCCCTCCCCCCCCAGGTGGGAAGTTCGGGAAGTTCCCACGGTGCCGGGGACAGAAAAGGAAGAAGTAAGAGACCACCCCCCCCCCTTGGGGACACTCCCCATTGGCCACGCCCCCATGAAGGCCCCACCCCCCAGTGTCCCTCCCCCAATCCCCCCCGATCTTAGGGATCCTCTGAAAGGGTGGTTCCCCCCCTCCCCCCCGGAATCTCCCAGGCCCCTCCCCCCTTGGGACCACGACCTGATGGAGCCACGCCCCCTTTAAACGCCACCCCTTGTGGCCCCACCTCCTTTATAGACCCCCCAAGCCCCATAGAGCCCCACCCCTATGAGACCCCACCCACCTGTGACCCCCACCCACCCGTGACCCCGCCCTCCGTGACCCCGCCCACCCGTGACCCCGCCCCTCCCCCACAGCGCCTATGACATCGCTCAGATCTGAGGCCCCGCCCACGAGAGGAAGGGGCGGGGCTTACAGCCCCACCCTTTCTGAGGCTCCGCCCACTCCGTCCCCGTTGGCTCCGCCCCCTTTTATTAAACCGCCCGCCCCCCGCTTGGCTGTGACGTCACCGGAGGGGGAGGGGCCGAAGGTGTGAGTGCTGCACGCTGATTGGCTGGCACGGGGGGGAAGGGGGAGGGGCTGATTGGTCGGGGGGGGAGGTGACGAAGGGGTGGAGCCGCGCTGAGCTCCGCCCATCACTCGGAGTCATCGGGGGCGGGGCCTTTATTGGGCGGTGGGGGCGGTGGGCGTGGCCTCGCTAAGCCCCGCCCCCGCGCTGGGCAGAGCCGTCTGATAGATCACCACGGGCTGGGGGAGGGGCAAGGGGCGTGGTCAGCGGGGGGGGGCGGTGTCCGGGCCAGCCTCCAGAACCGCCCCCATTCACAGCCCTGCCCCCACTCCTTGGCCACGCCCCCCGACCCCCCACTCATCGCCCCCCACCCAAATGGCCCCGCCCCCACTCACCGCCCCGCCCCCCTCGGCCCCGCCCCCACTCACCGCCCCCGCCCTCTGCGCTCGCCCCCGATTGGCCGCCACCCGCCCCCGTCACCGTCAGGGCCACGCCCGCGGCCGATGACATCACCAGCAGCACGTTCACCCCCGGCACCGTGTCCTGGGCCAGGGGGCGTGGTCTGTGGGCCCCGCCCACCGCCCCGAGACACGCCCACTGCCCCTATAGACACCCCATAGACCCCTCCCCCATCGACCCCTCCCCATAGACCCCTCCCCCATCGACCCCTCCCCATCGACCCCTTCCCCATAGACCCTCCCCCATTGACCCCTCCCCCATTGACCCCTCCCCATAGACCCCTCCCCATCGACCCCTCCCCCATCGACCCCTCCCCCATTGACCCCTCCCCCATCGACCCCCTCCCCCATCGACCCTTCCCTCCCCCATCGACCCCTCCCCCATAGACCCCTCCCCATCGACCCCTCCCCCATAGACCCCACCCCATCGACCCCTCCCCCCACAAACCCCTCCCCCCCAGACCCCACCCCTCCCCCCAAGCCCCGCCCCGCCCACCTGCCCTGCGGGCCCCAGGCGGTGGCAGCTGTGACAGCCGTGGGGCAGCAGCAGGAGTAGCAGCCCCAGCTCCAGCAGGGACACGATGGCAGCCACGGCCCCCAGGGCCACCGCGGCACGGGCCTGGCCCCCCCCACCGGCACACCCACGGGTGACACCCCCGTGGCACACACCACCCCCAACCCCCCCCCCCCCGTGTCACACCCCCCAGCCCCCCGTGTCACACCCCCAGCCCCCCCGTGTCACGCCCCCAGCCCCCCGTGTCACGCCCCCCAGCCCCCCCGTGTCACACCCCCAGCCCCTCCCGTGTCACCCCCCCCAACCCCCCCGTGTCACAACCCCAGCCCCTCCCGTGTCACACCCCCAGCCCCTCCCGTGTCACCCCCCCCCCCAGCCCCCCCCCGTGTCACAACCCCAGCCCCTCCCGTGTCACCCCCCCCCAGCCGCCCACATCAACCTCCCCCATGTCACCCCCCCGTGTCACATCCCCCCCCCCGCCGTGCCCCCCCTCCACCGTGTCACGTCCCCCTGTCACCCCTCCCACCTCTGTGTCCCCCCCCAGTGTCACACACCGCCCCCCCCAGTGTCACACGCCCCCCCCCCCGCCCTCCCCGGTCTCTCACCCGCCCCCCGAGGGTCCCAGTGCAAACGCCACCAGCACCGACCCCGACACCAGCAGCTGGGGAGGGGCAGCTGTGGGGCTGGGGCTGCCCCATAAGTGCCCCCCCCATAACCCCTCCCCATCACCCCCCGCCCCTGAGTCCCCCCACCCCATTGACCCCCTGCCCCCCAAGTGCCCCCCACCCCATCACCCCCCCCCCAAGTCCCCGTCACCCCATCACCCCCCCGCCCCCTGAGTCCCCCCCCCCTCACCCCCCCCCTGCCCCCCCATCCCCCCTCACCACGGCCCCGCCCCCCAGGGGCGCCCCGAGCTGCGCCCCCAGGGCGTCCCCCAGCGCCAGCAGCAGGGACCCCCCCAGCGCCACCTGCAGCGCCCCCAGCAGCGCCTGCGTCACCTGCGGGGGGGGGCGGGGTCAGGGCGGGGCGGGGGGGGCGCGGCCCTGCTCCCCTCTCCCACCCCCCCGCTCCCCCCCACTCCTCCCCCTTCTTCCCCTCTACTTCCCCCCCACCCCTACACCCCCATCCCCCCACTCCCCCCTTCTCCCCCCCTTCTCCCCCCCTCGCTCCCCCCCCCCCACACCCCCATACCCCCACTCCCCCCCACTTCCCCCCTTCTCCCCCCCACCCCCACTCCCCCCCAATACCCCTACTCCCCCCCATCCCCCACCCCCACCCCCCCTTACTCCCCCCCTACTCACCCCCCCCCCTTTACCCTCTCCATTCCGGGGGGGGAGGGGGGGAGTTGCTCCCAGTTAACTCCCAGTTAACTCCCAGTGAACTCCCCACTTACTCCCAGGGCCAGGGGCTCCCCCCACAGCCGCTTCTTCTCCACCGGGGGGGGGGTCCCCACTTCCGACCCCCCCGGCACAATGCGGGTCAGCAGCACCACCCCCTCCATGGGGTCCCTGGGGGGGGGGGGGATGGGGGGGTGGGGGAGGGTCCACCCAGAGGCCTGCACCCCCTTTTTTGGGGGGTCACCCCCCCCCCCCAGTACCTGCGTAGGCGCCTGAGTCCCCTTCGGCGCCGCGTGGGGGTTGGGCAGGGTTTGACCTCGACCCCCCCAAAGCCCCGCCCCCCCTTCCCCCCCCCCCCCCCCCCCCGCAAACCCCTCCCCCTCCCAGCTTGTAAAAAGTGCCCATTTTTTGAGGAGAAAAAGGGCGATTTAAGAAGGGTGGAGAAGCGATTTTTGGAGGGGGGGGGTATGTGTGTCAGGTTTTGGGGTGAAAATTTGGCTTTTAAGGGCAAAACTCCGTTTCCGGTCAAACCGCCCCATTTTAGGGTCAAACTCCAGCATTTTGGGGCCAGAAATCGTTGTGGTTTTTTTTTCTCTCCCTTCCAAAATAAACCCCGATTTTGGGTCAAAGCCAAGTTTCTGCGCCAATGGGTTTGGGTTTTTCTAACCCCTTTTTGGGAGGAAAAAGGCGATTTTGGGGTCAAAAGTCGCTTCTTGGAGTGGGGAGGGGGATAAAGCTTGGGTTTGGGCCCGAAAGTCATGATTTTGGTTCAAAAAGGCTCTTTATTTAGGGCCGAAACCTGGGTTTTTTTGGTCATGATGCTGTTTTGGGTCGAAAACTCATGATTTTGGTTCCAGAAGGGCCATTTAGGAAGGGGGGAAAACTCCGTTTTTCAGTGGTGATGCTGATTTGGGTCTAAAAACCACTGTTTTGGTTCAGAAATCCCACTTATGGGGCGGAATGCTGATTTTCAGCCATGACACCAGTTTGGGTCTAAAAATCATGATTTTGGTTTGAAAAGGCTCATTTTGGGGGCTGAAGCCTCGTTTTGGCTCACGATGCTGTTTCGGGTCTAAAAATGATGATTTTTGGTCCGAGTAGCCCCATTCTGAGGGCTGAACGCTGCTTTTCAACCACGACACCGCTTTGGGTCTAAACCCGCCGGGTTTGGTTCAAGAAGCCGCGGTTTTGGAGCCGGTTTTCAATCCCACGCCCGTTTTGGGGTTAAAAGGGAGGTTTTTGGGTGCCGGGGGTGCCCCCAGCAGCGCCACTCGGGGCCCCCCAGGGTGACGATGGTGGGGGGGGGCCAGATGATGTATGGCGGTGAGGAGCGGCGGTGACATCATCGGTGACGTCATCGGTGACGTCAGGGGCGGGCAGGCGCTCTGCGAGGGGAGGGGGGGGAAGGTCAGGGAATAAAAACCCCCGAAACCCCCTGAATTCACCCCAAAAATAAGGAGGGGATTTACCTGGGGTGGGGGAGGGGCCGCCTTGCGGGGGGGGGCGGGGTCACAGCGCCGCCGGTGACCCCGCCCCTTTTGTCCCCGCCCCTTTTGTCCCCGCCCTTGTCCCGGCAGCGGCAGCATCGCCCATGGTGGCCCCCCCCCCTGCATCCCAAAACTTGACGTCACCAAAAAAAAACCCCAAACCACCCGAAACGACCCCAAAAATGAGCCCCGGAATCGCCCCAGAGCGGCCCCAATTCAGCCCAAAAAAGGAGGGGGGAATCGCCCCAAAATAACGCCCCAAAGGACCCCAAAATAACCCCCAAATCCCCCCAAATCCCCCAAAAAAACAACCCCCCCCAAACCCCAAATAACCCCCAAAGGACCCCAAAATAACCCAAATGTGCCCCAAAATAACCCCCAAATCCCCCCAAATCCCCCCAAAAAAACCAAATAACCCCCCCAAACCCCAAAGAACCCCCAAAGGACCCCAAAATAACCCAAATGTGCCCCAAATAATCCCAAATAACCCCCAAATTACCCAAAACAACCCAAAGTGACCCCAAAACAAACCCTAAAACACCCCAAAAATGCCTCAAATAACCCCCAAATGCCCCAAATTACCCCAAAACAACCCCAAAATGACCCCAAACGACCCCAAATGACCCCAAAATAATCCCAAATAACCCCCAAATTACCCAAAACAACCCAAAGTGACCCCAAAACAAACCCTAAAACACCCCGAAATGCCCCAAATAACCCCAAAATGCCCCAAATTACCCAAAACAACCCCAAATGACCCCAAACAACCCAAAATAACCCAAAACAACCCCAAATGACCCCAAACGACCCCAAATGACCCCAAAATAAGCCCTAAATTACCCAAAATGACCCCAAAATAATCCCAAATAACCCAAAACAACCCAAATTGACCCCAAACCAACCCCCAAAATGCCCCAAATGACCCAAACCAACCCCAAATGACCCCAAAATAACCCCGAATAAACCCAAAATGCCCCAAATTCCCCAAAACAACTCCAAGAGACCCCAAAATGACCCAAATTGACTCAAAACGCCCCAAATTACCCCAAATAACTCCAAAATGCCCCCAATGCCCCAAAATAACCCAAAATGACCCCGAATAAGCCCCAAATGCCCCAAAACAACCCAAAACGACTCCCAAATAACCCAAAATTACCCAAAACAACCCAAAATGACCCAAATCCCCCCCACCCAAAAATCACATTCCCCAAATCCCCCAAATCCCCCTAAAACCCCCCAAATCACCCCCAAACACCCCAAAACACCCCAAAATCCCCCAAATCCCTAAAAAGCCCCAAATCCCCCTAAAACACCCCAAAATCCCCCCAATCCCCCCCAAAACATCCCTAAATACCCCCAAAAATCCCCAAACCACCCCAAAATTGGCCCAATTCCCCCTAAACACTCCAAAAACCCCACCAAAAAAAAATCCCAAACCCCCCAAAAAGCCCCAAATCCCCCCAATCCCCCCCCAATAAAAGCCCCAACCCCCCCCAAATGTCCCAAATCCCCCCAACCCCCCCACTTTTGCCTGAATCAGGCGGATTTTGCCCCAAACCCGGTGCCGGTTCCGAGCTGGGAGCGGGGGGGGGGATGGGGCCCTTTAAGGGGTGCCCGAGGGGGCGGGGCCAGCGCAAACCACGCCCCCAGGCCCCGCCCACCCCCCATTGAGCCCCGCACCCTGGAACTCTTTAATTGCCCCCCAAACCCCATAATTTCACCCCAAAATTGGGCCCCGGAACCCCAAAGCGGTCCGGGCGCCCCAGAAATGGGTCACGGCACCCCCAAACCCTGTAATTATCCCCAAACCGCACCCGGAACCCCAAAGTACCTCCGGGGGCCCCAAACCGGTCTGGTGACCCCAAAAGGGGCCCCTGAACCCCGAAACTGCGTCAGCAAACCCCAAAATTCCCCTCTGAACCCCAAAATCTTTTAAATTAACCCCAAAATGGGCCCCTGAACCCCCCAAATGAGCCCCTGAACCCCAAACCCCTCGGATTTCCCCCCAGATTCCACCTCTGAACCCCAAAATCTCTCGGGGAACCCCAAAGTCCTTTCAGTGAACCCCAAAACGGGCTCCAGAACCCCCAAACCCCACCGGTGGACCCCTAAAATTCCCCTCTGAACCCCAAAATCCTGTGGTGTCACCCCAAAACTTCTCAGTCCCCCCAAAACGGTCCCTGAACACCAAAATCCACCCCTGAACCCCCAAACCCTCTGATTTCACACCAAAATGGGCCCCTGAACCCCCAAATCGTCCTCCTGAACCCCAAAACCCTTGCAATTAACCCCACAAAGGCCTTTCCGAACCCCCAAAATGGGCCCCTGAACCCCAAAATCCATCCCTGAGCCCCAAAACTCTCTGATTTCACCCCAAAATGGGCCCCTGAACCCCCAAACCCTCGGATTTCACCCCAAATTCCACCCCTGAACCCGCCAGTCCTTTAACTGAACCCCCAAATGGGCCCCAGAAATTCATCCCTGAACCCCCAAACCCTCTGATTTCCCCCAAACCCCATAATTTCACCCCAAAATTGGGCCCCTGAACCCCAAACCAGTCCAGGCGCCCCAGAAATGGGTCACGGCACCCCCAAACCCTGTAATTATCCCCAAACCGCACCCGGAACCCCAAAGTACCTCCGGGGGCCCCAAACCGGTCTGGTGACCCCAAAAGGGGCCCCTGAACCCCGAAACTGCGTCAGCGAACCCCAAAATTCCCCTCTGAACCCCAAAATCCTTTAAATTAACCCCAAAATGGGCCCCTGAACCCCAAACCCCTCGGATTTCCCCCCAAATTCCACCTCTGAACCCCAAAATCTCTCGGGGAACCCCAAAGTCCTTTCAGTGAACCCCAAAACGGGCCCCAGAACCCCCAAACCCCACCGGTGGACCCCCAAAATTCCCCTCTGAACCCCAAAATCCTGTGGTGTCACCCCAAAACTTCTCAGTCCCCCCCCAAACGGTCCCCTGAACCCCCAAATCCATCCCTGAACCCCCAAACCCTCTGATTTCACACCAAAATGGGACCCTGAACCCCCCAAATCCATCCCTGAGCCCCAAAACTCTCTGATTTCACCCCAAAATGGGACCCTGAACCCCCCAAATCCATCCCCGAGCCCCAAAACTCTCTGATTTCACCCCAAAATGGGACCCTGAACCCCCAAACCCTCGGATTTCACCCCAAATTCCACCCCTGAACCCTCAAATCCTTTAACTGAACCCCAAATGGGCCCCAGAAATTCATCCCTGAACCCCCAAACCCTCTGATTTCCCCCAAACCCCATAATTTCACCCCAAAATTGGGCCCCGGAACCCCCAAAGCGGTCCGGGCGCCCCAGAAATGGGTCACGGCCTCCCCAAACCCTGTAATTATCCCCAAACCGCACCCCGGAACCCCGAAGTACCTCCGGGGGCCCCAATCCGGTCTGGTGACCCCAAAAGGGGCCCCTGAACCCTGAAACTGCGTCACCGAACCCCAAACGCGGATGTTTTGCCCCAAAAACAGCCCCGGGCTGAGCAGGACCCGGCGGTGGGGGCGGGGCCAGGGGAGGGGGCGGGGCCGAGGCTGAGTGCGGGAAAGGGAGGCGGGGCGTGACGTCACCAAAGGGGCGGGGCTGTACCTGTGCGTGCCAGCTCATTTGCATGCCGCTCATTTGCATAACGCTGCTGGGCACGTGTAGCGGCATTAGGAGGCAGCTGGGTAACCCTCATTTTCATACGGATTGTTTGCATACAGTTACAGTATGCTCATTTGCATGCTCATTTGCATGCTCATTTGCATGCCAGGCCACCAGTTTATGCGTCCGCATTCTCATTTGACTATCCACGCTCATTTGCATAACAGTGGCAGCGCATTTGCATATTGGCACTTTTCCGGTTTACTGGCTCACACTCCTCATTTGCATATCATTATGTGCGTTACATAACGAGACTTTCAGGGCACTGGAAGTCATTTGCATACAGGTTACGGCCGCATTTGCATAACCCTCATTTGCATACCGCCCACCGGGTCGTGTTTGCGTGCTTGGCATGTGCTGATTAGCTTAAAGTGCCATTTACATATCGCTGTTTTGCATACACCTGTGTCGCTCATTTGCATGTCCATTTACAGAAGTGCTATTTACATACCAGTCATTTGCATACAACTCATTTGCATACACCCCATTTCCCACACACACCGCGGGGGGGGGTTCATTAAGACCCATTTCTCCACATCCAGGCACTCAATTAGCATGTCTCATTTGCATATCGTTTGCATACGGCTCATTAGCATACAGTGCCCCATTTTGGGGCGTTTTACCCCCAGAAAACAAAGCGATTTTTTGCCCATGCACAGGGGTGGCTCCTGGGGGGGGGGGCGTGACACCCCAAAAAGGGGGGGGGGAAGGTGAGCACCCATGGGTGGGGGGGGCCCTAAGTGGGGGGGGGTCACCAGGGAGCTGGGGGGGGGCCCTCAGGAGCACCCATGGGTCGGGGGGGGGATTCCTAGTGGGCACCCATAGGTGGGGGGGGGCCCTGGGGAGCTCCCCTGGGGGGGATTCCTGGGGGACACCCATGGGGGGGGGGGCCCTGGGGGGCATCCCTGGGTGTGTGTGTGGGTGTCCCTGGGGAGCACCCCTGGGGGGGGATTCCTGGGGGACACCCGGGGGGGGGGGGGGGGGCCCTGGGGGGCATCCCTGGGTGTTGGGGTGCGTGGGAGCCGTGCGCTGGTGGGGGGGTGTCGATGGCACATGGGGGTGGGGTCGCCCCCCCCCCGGGGTGGGGGAGGGGGTTATTGCAGGGTTGGGGTGCTGGCGGGGGGGGGGGACAGCACCCATGGGTGCTATTCGGCCACCTGCACCCCCGCGCAGTTCTCTTTGCTCTCCGAGGTGATGGCCAAGTACTCCGAGCTGGGGGGGGGAGGAGACGGGGGTGGGGGGGAGACCCTGTACCCCCCCTCACCCCTATACAACGCTGTGCACCCCCCACTGCACCCCCAGTCCCCCCCATCAGTCCCATACCCCCATACACCCCCTATACCCCCCCTATAGCCCCCCACCTCCCCCATAGACCCCTCATCCCCCCCTATAGTGCCCCCTATCCCCCCTATAGCCCCCATGTCCCCCCTATAGCCCACTCATCCCCCCCACATCCTCCCCTTGTCCTCCCCTATAGCCCCCCGTACCCCCCCACATATCCCCCCTATAGCACCCTCATCCCCCCCTATAGCCCCCCCTATACCCCCATATCCCCCCCTCATCCTCCTCTATAGTGCCCCCTATCCCCCCTCATTCCCCCCCATAGCCCCCCGTACCCCCCCACATATCCCCCCTATAGCACCCTCATCCCCCCCATATCCCCTGTACCCCCCTCATCCCCCCCTATACCCCCATATCCCCCCCTCATCCTCCTCTATAGTGCCCCCTATCCCCCCTCATTCCCCCCCATAGCCCCCCGTACCCCCCCACATATCCCCCCTATAGCACCCTCATCCCCCCCTATAGCCCCCCCTACACCCCCATATCCCCCCCTCATCCTCCTCTATAGTGCCCCCTATCCCCCCTCATTCCCCCCCATAGCCCCCCGTACCCCCCCACATATCCCCCCTATAGCACCCTCATCCCCCCCATATCCCCTGTACCCCCCTCATTCCCCCCTATAGCCCCCATGTCCCCCCTATAGCCCATTCATCCCCCCCACCCCCCACATCCCCCCCTCGTCTGCCCCTATAGCCCCCCGCACACCCCAACATATCCCCCCTATACCCCCCTCATCCCCCCCTATAGCCCCCCTATACCCCCATATCCCCCCTATACCCCCCTCATCCCCCCATATTCCCCCCTCATCCTCCTCTATAGTGCCCCCTATCCCCCCTCATCCCCCCCCATACCCCCTGTACCCCCCTCATCCCCCACTACAGCCCCCCATAACTTTCTCGTTCCCCCCCATATCCCCCCCTCGCCCCTCCCCAACCTCCCCTGTACCCCCGTGCCCCACTCACGCGCTGTCGGGGGGCGGGGCGGCAGCCGCCACCTTGCGGTAGCAGTACAGCATCTCTGCCGCCAGCCACAGCGTGAGCACCACGATGAGGACGTACATCAGGATCTCGGACACGATGGACGCCAGGTCCCGCCGCGCTGCGGCACCGGGGCTCGAACCCGCGGCTCCGGGGCACCCCGCAACCGCCGCCCCCTCCCCCGGCCCGCTGCGGAGCCACGCCCCCCCCAGCGGCAAGCCCCGCCCCCTCAGCACTCCCATTCCCCTCCAGCCCCCCCACTAACCCCACCCCTCCCCACGCCCCCAGAGCCCACCCTCACCCCTTCCCCTCCACAACTCCGCCCCCACCCCCTCCTCAGCCCCACCCCTTCCCCACCCACCCACAAACCACGCCCACCGAGCCACGCCCCCTCCGCGCTCCCATTCACCCTCCCCAGCCCCCACCCCTTTAAGCCCCACCCCTTCCCCACCCACCCACAAACCACGCCCACCGAGCCACGCCCCCACGCTCCCATTCACCACCCCCTCCCCAGCCCCACCCCTTTAAGCCCCACCCCTTCCGCCCACGCCCACCAAGCCACGCCCTCTCCGCACTCCCATTCATCTCATCCACCCCCTCCCCTTCCCCCACCCCCTCCTCAGCCCCCACCCCTTCAGACCACGCCCACCGCAAAGCCACGCCCCCTCCGCACTCCCATTCACCTCACCCCCTCCTCAGCCCCCGCCACCTTTGGCCCCGCCCACCCCCAGCCCCGCCCGCCCCGGCCCCGCCCACCCGCCTCCACCACGGCGAGCCGCAGGGTCTGGTTGCGGGCCAGGCTGTACACGTAGCCCTCGAAGGTGAGGTTGCGGCGCAGGCGGCACACGTAGTGCCCCGCGTGGGGGCGCGCCACGGCCGCCAGCCGCACCGACAGGTCCTGCAGGTCCCGCGTGCCCCGCGACCCGTTCCAGGCCAGCACCCCGAAAAACGGGCCCGGGGCCACCCACTGCCCCTCCTCCGGGCTGTACTGCAGGATCTGGGGGGGGGGACCAGTGGCACCAGTGACTCCCAGTGCCTCCCAGTAACCCCCCGGGGCCACCCACTGCCCCTCCTCCGGGCTGTACTGCAGGATCTGGGGGGACCAGTGGCACCAGTGACTCCCCAGGGACTGCACAGTGACCCCCCAATGGCTACACAGTACCTCTCAGTCACTCCCAGCATCTCCCCAGTACTGCCCCAGTGACCTCCAGGAACTCCCCAGTATCTCCCAGTGCCCCCCAGTGACTACACAGTGTCTCCCCAGTACCTCCCAGTCACTCCCAGTGACCCCCACTATCTCCCCAGTACCTCCCAATCACTCCCAGCATCTCCCCAGTGACTCCCAGTTACTCACCAGTACCTCCCAGTCACTCCTAGTATCTCCCCAGTACCTCCCAATCACTCCCAGCATCTCCCCAGTGACTCCCAGTTACTCACCAGTACCTCCCAGTCACTCCCCCGTGCCCCCCAGTATCTCCCCAGTACCCGCCCCGTCACTCTCAGCATCTCCCCAGCATCTCCCCAAATCCCCCAGTGCCTCCCAGTAACCCCCCGGGGCCACCCACTGCCCCTCCTCTGGGCTGTACTGCAGGATCTGGGGGGGGACCAGTGGCACCAGTGACTCCCAGTACCTCCCAGTACTGCCCCAGTGACCCCCAGGAACTCCCCAGTATCTCCCAGTGACCCCCAGTGACTCCCCAGTACCTCCCAGTCACTCCAAGCATCTCCCCAGTACCTCCCAGTCACTCCCAGTGTCCCCCACTATCTCCCCAGTACCTCCCACTCACTCCCAGCATCTCCCCAGTGTCTCCCAGTATCTCCCCAGTGCCCCCCAGTCACTGCACAGTGACCCCCAGTGATTCCCCAGTACCTCCCAGTCACTCCCAGCATCTCCCCAGTGACCCCCAGTGACTCCCAGTGACTCCCAGTGCTCCCCAGTGACTGCACAGTGACCCTCAGTGACTCCCCAGTACCTCCCAGTGACTCCCAGCATCTCCCCAGTGACTCCCAGTCACTCCCAGCGTCAACCCAGTGCCCCCCAGTATCTCCCCAGTACCCGCCCAGCCACTCTCAGCATCTCCCCAGCATCTCCCCAAATCCCCCAGTGCCTCCCAGTAACCCCCCGGGGCCACCCACTGCCCCTCCTCTGGGCTGTACTGCAGGATCTGGGGGGGGACCAGTGACACCAGTGCCTCCCAGTGCCTCCCAGTACCACCCCAATGACCCCCAGTAACTCCCCAGTACCTTCCAGTATATCTCAGTGCTCCCTACTGTCCCCTCAGGGTCCCCCGAGTGCACTCCAGTATCTCCCCAGTGCCCCCCAGTATCTCTCCAGTACCTCCCAGTCACTCCCAGTGTCTTCCAGTATACCTCAGTGCTCCCTACTGTCCCCTCAGGGTCCCCCCAGTGCACTCCAGTATCTCCCCAGTGCCCCCCAGTATCTTTCCAGTACCTCCCAGTCACTCCCAGTGTCTCCCAGTATACCTCAGTGCTCCCTACTGTCCCCTCAGGGTCCCCCCAGCGCACCCCAGTATGTCCCCAGTGCCTCTCTAATCTCTCCCAGTGCCCCCATAATCCTCCCCAGTCCTTCCCAGTCCCCTCTAATCCCTCCCACTCCCTCCCAGTGCCTCCCAGTCCCCCTCTGATCCCTCCCAGTGGCCCCCTAATCCCTCCCACTCCTCTCCCAGCCCCTTCTAGTGCCCCCACAATCCCTCCCAGTCCTTCCCAGTCCCCTCCCAGTGCCTCCCAGTGCCCCCTAATTCCTCCCAGTCCCCCCTAATGCCTCCCAGTGCCCTCCCAGTTCTTCCCAGTGCCTCTCTAATCTCTCCCAGTGCCCCCACAATCCCTCCCAGTCCTTCCCAGTCCCCTCCCAGTGCCTCCCAGTGCCCCCTAATACCTCCCAGTCCCCCCTAATCCCTCCCAGTATCTCCCCAGTGCCTCTCTAATCTCTCTCAGTGCCCCCATAATCCCCCCCAGTCCTCCCAGTCCCCTCCCAGTTCCCCTGTTATCCCTCCCACTCCCTCCCAGTGCCCCCCAGTACCTTCTGGAAGTGGGGCTCGCCCTCGGGGCGGAAGAACCACTCGCCCTCGGCCTCGGCCTGGGTCTCGCTGCGGCGCTTGCAGGCGATGCAGAGCAGGCGGAAGGGGGCCCCCAGCACCGCCTCCGTCCCCGAGGCCACCTCCACGCACCCCCCCTGCGCCCCCCGGCCTGGGGGGACACAAGGACACGGAGGGGTCACCCCCAGTCTCCCCCCCCACCAATGCTGGGGGATGGGGACAGAGGGGACAGCTCCAAACTGGGGATGTGGAGTGCGGGTCCCCCCTCCCCCCCGAGAAACTGGGGAGGGGGGATGGGGGACACTGGGGTGGCACTGGGGGGGATGGGGAACACTGTGGTGGCACTGGGGGGGGTATAGGGGACACAGGGGTGGCACTGGGGGGGTACAGGGGACACAGGGGTGGCACTGGGGACACTGTGGTGGCACTGGGGGGGATAGGGGACACTGTGGTGTCACTGGGGGGGGTATAGGGGACACTGTGGTGGCACTGGGGGGGGTATAGGGGACACAGGGGTGGCACTGGGGGGGTACAGGGGACACAGGGGTGGCACTGGGGACACTGTGGTGGCACTGGGGGGGATAGGGGACACTGTGGTGTCACTGGGGGGGGTATAGGGGACACAGGGGTGGCACTGGGGGGTATAGGGGACACTGCGGTGGCACTGGGGGGGTATAGGGGACACTGCGGTGGCACTGGGGGGGACTGGGGACACTGGGGTGGCACTATGGGGGGATGTGGGACACTGTGGTGGCACTGGGGACACTGTGGTGGCACTGGGGGGGTATAGGGGACACAGGGGTAGCACTGGGGGGGGACTGGGGACACTGGGGTGGCACTATGGGGGGATGGGGGACACTGGGGTGGTACTGGGGGGGGACTAGGGACACTGGGGTGGCACTGAGGGGTACAGGGGACACTGGTGGCACTGGGGGGGACTGGGGACACTGTGGTGGCACTGGGGGGGTATAGGGGACACTGAGGTGGCACTGGGGGGGGACTGGGGACACTGTGGTGGCACTGGGGAGTATAGGGGACACTGGGGTGGCACTGGGGGGATATAGAGGACACTGTGGTGGCACTGGGGGGGGACTGGGGACACTGGGGGGGTATAGGGGACACTTGGGTGGCACTGGGGGGATATAGAGGACACTGTGGTGGCACTGGGGGGGGATGTGGGACACTGGTGACAGGGTGGGGGTGGCACTGGGACTGCGGCAGGGACAGGTGACACCGCGGGGGGGGAGGGTGACACTGCGGAGGTGACAGGGGCCAGGACGGGGACAGCGGGGGTGGCGCTGGGGGTGGCGGGTGACACTTGAGGCGGGGGGGGAGGGGAGGGGGAATGTGACACTTGGGGGGACAGGGGACACTGCGGGGGTACACAGGGGACACTGGGGGGCACTGGCCGGGCGACACTCACCCATGAGGAGCCCGAGGAGCAGCGAAAGGCCGGGGAACATCATGGCGGGCCCGGTTCGGGTCTTTTCGGAAAGGTTCGGACCCGGTTCGGGTCAGTTCCGATCTCTCCGGTTCAGTTCGGTACTTTCCGGCACAGTTCGATCCAGTTCGCCTTCGGTTCGGCTCTTTTCAACTGGGTTCGGGTCCCTCCGCCCCGGTTCGGGTCCCTCCGGCACAGTTCGGGTCTCTTCAGACGGGTTCGGATTCCCTCAGGCTCCGAGTTCGAGTCCGCCCGCCCCCGGTTCGGGCCCGTCCCGCTCCTCAGCACCGCACCGCCCCCCCGCAGCCCCCGGCCGGGGCCATGGGCCCCTCCCCCGCCTGGGTCCCTCTGAGGGGGGGAGGGGACGGGGGAGGGGGTTGAGGATGAGGAGCTCGGCCCGGGACGGGACGGGACGGAGGAGACGCTTCAAGGCATGGCCGGCCCCGCTGCGGGGAGCGGGGGAGCTTCGGACGCTTCAGTTGCGCTCGGAACCGCTTCGGGTCCACTCGGCTCCGCTCGGCCCCGGTTCGGCTCCGCTCGGCCCGGCGCAGTGCGGCGCCCGGAGGAGGGGGAATGGGAAGGGGGGGCTGGGCTGTGACGCAATGAGGGGCGGGGCCAGAGCGCGGAGCCCCGCCCACACCCCCTCTCCCGCGTCCCCCGGGTGTCGCTAAGGGGGTCCTGGTGTCCCCAAAGGCCACCCCCCTGTCCCCAGGGCCACCGCCCGAGATGTTCTCCCATCCTCAGGGCCACCCCTGTGTCCCCAAGGATGACCCCATGTCCCAAAGGCCACCCCTGTGTCCCCAAGGTGTCCTTATGGATGTCCCCATGTCCCCAAAGGCCACCCCTGTGTCCCCAAGGACCTCCCCATGTCCCCAAGGTTGTCCCCAAGAACATCCTTATGTCCCCAAGCTGTCCCCAAGGATGTTTCCCTGTCCCCAATGTGTCCCCATGTCCCCAGACAGCCCCATGGACCTCCCCCGGTTGGCCCCATGTCCCCAAGCTGTTCCCAAGGTTGTCCCCACAGATGTCCCCAAGCTGTCCCCGTGTCCCCAGACAGCCCCATGTCCCCAAGCTGTCCTCGAAGGTGTCCCATGGGCATTTCCACGTCCCCAAGATCATCCCGATGGACATCTCCATGTCCCCAAGATCATCCCGATGGGCATCTCCATGTCCCCAAGCTCTCCCTGTGTCCCCCAGTGGCTCCATGGACCCCCACAGGCTGTCTCCACATCCCCAGATTTGTCCCCAAGACCATCTCCATGTCCCCAGGCTGTCCCCAAAGGTGTCCTCATGGGCATTTCCATGTCCCCAAAGGCCATCCCTTGAGATGTCCTCCCACCCTCAGGGCCACCCCTGTGTCCCCATGTCCATCCCCATTTCCCCAAGCCTGTCCCCATGTCCACCTGCTGTCCCCAAGGCTGTCCCTATGGATGTTCCCCTGTCCCCAACGTGTCCCCAAGGTTGTCCCTGTGTCCCCCAAGCAGACACGGGCCAGGCGGGTTTGGGGCTCACTGAGGTTTATTGGAGGGGACCTTGGTGTCCCCTGGTGTCACTTGTAGAACTCGTGCTCCTGCTCGTCCTTCCTGATGACGGTTTTGTACGCCTTCTCAAAGTCCTTGGCCAGCACGATGTACCGGTTCTCCCGCACCGCCAGCATCCCCCCCTGGGGACACCGGGACACCCTGTCACCTCCCCGCCCAGGGACAGGACACCAGTGCCACCTCCCCACCCAGGGACAGGACACCAGTGTCACCAGTGCCACCCTGCTGCTGTGCGGTGACACCCAGGTCCCCCTGTGACTGTGCCACCCGCTGTCACCTTCAGAGCGAGGTGACACCGGTGTCACCTTGTCACCCTGCCATGAGGGACATGGCCTCCGTGTCACCCAGCGACGGCAGGATGTGGCCCCATCCCCCCGTGTCCCCCCATGTCCCCCCTGTCCCCACCTCCTGGCAGATGGAGTTGATGTCGGCCCCCGAGATCTTGTCCGGCCGCGCCACATCTGGGGGTGGTGGTGAAGGAAATGTCCCCTCCTCCTTGTCCCCTGGGGCCACCCCCTGTCCCCCATGTCCCCTGCTCTCCCCCCCACTTAGGTCCCTGATGTTCCATGGGGTGTCCAACATCCCCTCAGGTCCCCAAGGGATCCCCATTGTCCCAATGGGGTCCCTGGTGTCCCCAACATCTCCCTGGGGTTCCTGATGTCCCCATGATGTTCCTGCTGCCCTCATGCTGTCCCTGACATCTCCCTGGGGTCCCCAACCCCTCCTGACACCTCTCTGATGTTCCCACAGGGTCCCCATGGAGTCCTTGGTGTCCCCATGGTGTCCCCAACCTGACATCACCCTGATGTCCCCTGAGGTCCCAATAGGGTCCCCAACCCAGTATCTCCCTGGGGTTCCTGATGTCCCCAGGTGTCCCCATGGGGTCCCTGACATCTCCCTGGGGTTCCTGATGTTCCCATGATGTCCCTGACATCTCCCCAGGGTCCCCAATGTCCCAAAGGGGTCCCTGATGTCCCCATGATGTTCCTGGTTTCCTCAGCCTGATACTGCCTTAGGGTTCCTGATGTCCCCAACGCTCCCTGACATCTCTCTGATGTCCTCGTGGGGTCCCCATCATCCCACTGGGGTCCCTGATGTCCCTATGGGGTCCCTGACATCTCCCTGGGATCCCGAATGTCCCCATGGGATCCCTATTGTCCCAACGGGGTCCCCATCATCCCAACGGGGTCCCTGATGTCCCCTGATGTTCCTGGTGTCCCCATGGTGTCCCTGACATCTCCCCAGGGTCCCCAATATCCCCATGGGATCCCTGTTGTCCCAATGGGGTCCCCATCATCCTACTGGGGTCCCTGGTGTGCCCCCTGGGGTGCCCCCCCTCCATGTCCCCCTGGATACAGTCCTCGAGATCGACCTCCTCGGAGAGGTTCATCTTCCCGGTGATGGTGGAGAAGATGAGGCGCTTCTGGCGCCGGTCGGGCAGCGGGAACTCGATTTTCCGGTCCAGGCGGCCGGGCCGGAGCAGCGCCGGGTCCAGGGTGTCCGCACGATTCGTGGCCATGATCACCTTGGGGGGGACACACACACATGGGGGGGGTCACCGGCACCGAGGGGCGCCAGGAACACCACCCCCCCAACCCATGGGACTTCCAGGGGGGAGCAGCCCAGCCCCATAGGTGGACGTCAAGGGCAACTTGGGGGGGGACGACAGGGGTGGATCCCAGCACCCATGGGACTCCAGGATGACTGGGACCCCCATAGCACCCATGAGACCCTCCCAGCACCCACAGACCCCCTCCAGGATCACTGGGACCCCTCCAGCACCCATGAGACCCCCCCAGGATCACTGGGACCCCCATAGCACCCAGGGGACCCCCCCAGCACCCATGGGACCTCCCAGGATGACTGGGACCCCCATAGCACCCATGGGACCACTAGGACCTCCTCAGCACCTATGGGACCCCCAGGACCACTGGGACCCCCCCCAGCACCCATGGGCCCCCCGCCCCACCTTGACGTTGACGTTCTGGTCGAAGCCGTCCATCTGGTTGAGGAGCTCCAGGAGGATTCGCTGAACCTCCCGGTCAGCTGGGGGGACACACACATGGTGGTTGTGGGGGGAGCCCTGAGCCCCCCAACACCCACCCATGGGTCCCTGACCCCCACCCATGTCCCAGTGTCCAACAAGGGGTCCCCAACCCCCACCCAAGGACCCCAACACCCCTCAAGAGTTCCCTGATCCCCACCATGGGGTTCTCCAAGAGGTCCCTGATGCCCACCCAACCCCCAACACCCAACAAAGGGTCCTTGACCACACCCAACGCCCCAAAGGGGTCCTTGACCCCCACCCAACGCCCCAAAGGGGTCCTTGACCCCCACCCAATGCTCCCCCAGGGGTCCCTGCCCCTCACCCCCCGTCTGGGCGTCGAAGCGCTTGGTGGCAATGGCGTCGATCTCGTCGATGAAGATGATGGCGGGCGCGTTCTCCTTGGCCAGGCGGAACACGTCCCGCACCATGCGGGGCCCCTCCCCCAGGTACTTCTGCACGAACTCCGAGCCCACCACGCGGATGAAGGCGGCTGGGGGGCACCCGGGGGGATGTGGGGTACCCCCTAGGAGCACCCCCAGACCTCCCCGAGCCAACAGAACCCCAAGGAGAGCACCTGAACCCCAAGGGGACCCCAGCACCCCACAGGGCCCAATGGCACCCCAAAGACCCCACCAGCACCCTAAGGGACCCAGTGGCACCCCAAAAACCCCCACCAGCACCCCAGGGTGACCTCAGCACCCCAAAGACCCCACCAGCACCTTGGGGTGACCCCAGCACTCCAAAGGGCCCCACCAGCACCCCAAGGGGACCTTGGCACCCCAAAGATCCCACCAGCACCCCAAGGGAACCACCAGCACCTTGGGGTGACCTCAGCACCCCAAGGAGCCCAAAGGCACCCCAAGGTGACCTCAGCACGCCAAAGGGCCCACCAGCACCTTGGGGTGACCCCAACACCCCAAGGTGACCCCAACACCCCAAGGAACCCAATGGCACCCCAAGGGAACCACCAGTACCTTGGGGTGACCTCAGCACCCCAAGGGGCCCACCAGCACCCCAAGGTGACCTCAGCACCCCAAATACCTCCATGGCACCCCACAGGACCCACTAGCACCCCAAGAACCCCTGCCCTCACTCCCATGGGTGCCCCCCCCCCCCCAACACCCCAAGGACCCTCCCCACCCCCGAGGACCCCAGAGCCCCCCCCAGGACCTTGGGGTGCCCCCCAGGGTGCCCCCACCTGTGGTGTGGTGGGCCACAGCCTTGGCCAGCATGGTCTTGCCGCAGCCAGGGGGGCCGTACATGAGGACACCCCGCGGGGGGTCAATGCCAATCTGGGGAGGGGACACCCAGAGGTGACATCAGAGGGGTGTCACCCCCCGTGCCCCCCCCCTGCCCAGGTGTCAGGGGGTCCCCACCTGTTTGTAGAGCTCGAAGTGGGTGAGGGGCAGCTCCACGGCCTCGCGCACCTCCTGCTTCTGGATGTCCATGCCCCCGATGTCGGCGTACATCACCTCCGGCTTCTGCTCTGCAGGGCCATGGCCAGCGCCACCGGGTCACTGGGGCCATTGGGGTCACCGGGGCCACAAGGATCATTGGGGCCATTGGGGTCACCAAGGCCAGCAGGGCCATTGAGGTCACTGGAGTCACCAGGGTCATCAGGGCCACCAGGGCCATTGGGGCCATGGGGCCAGGAGGGTCACCCTCCTGGGGACACGGGGGTGGTGGCCCCAAGGGGTGTGTGTGTGGGTGTGTGCGTGGGTGGCCCTGGGGGGTGAGGTGGCAGCAGTGGCCCTGGGGTGGCGGCCATCAAGCTGGAGGGGCGGTTTGGTGGCCCTGGGGAAGGGTGGTGGCCCCAGAGAGGGGGTTGGTGGCCTCGGGGTGGGGTCAGTGGTCCCAGGGAGGCAGTTGGTGGCTCTGGGGGTGGTGGTGGTGGCCACAGGGAGGAACTGGTGGCTGGAGGAGGTGGCTGGTGGCTCCAAGGGGTGGCAGTGGTGGCCCCAGGGCAGGGCTGGTGGCCCTGGTGGTGGTCAGTAGCCCCAGGGGTATGGTTGGTGGACCCAGGGGAGGTCAGCAGCCCCCTAGGGGGGGTCAATGGCCATGGGGAGGGGGGGACAATCTGTGGTGGCCCTGGGGATGGTTGGTAGCCCTGGGATGGGGTCAGTGGCCCTAGGGGAGGGTTGGTGGCCCTAGGAGTGGTCAGTAGCCCTCAGGAGGAGGTTGGGAGCCCCAAGGTGGTGGTGGCCCCAGGGAGGAGTTGGTAGCCCCAGTGGTGGGCAGTAGCCCCAGGCAGGGGTTGGGACCCCCAGGGAGGGGTTGGAAGCCCTGGGAGGGATTGGAAGCCCCCCGGAGGGGGTCAGTAGCCCACCTGAGGTGAGCATCATGATGCTGCTGTCGGCCTCGGGGGGCAGGACGTCCACCAGGGCGTTGCTGTGCTTGTGCAGGGCCACCGAGGCGTTGGGCTTCAGCAGCTCCCGGTCGATCGTGCTCAGGATCCGCACATAGTAATTGGAGCCTGGGGACGGGGGGGCTGTCACCTCCCCCCCTCAAACTGCCACCTCCCACACACACACAAACTGCCACCTCCACCCCCATAAACTCCCTGTGCCCCCCCCAGATGCTGCAGCAGAAGGTGGAGGTGCAGGAGGACATTTTTGGGGGGGATATAGAGGGGTATGGGGGTGCATGGGGGGATATGATGGAGGAGTATAGAGGGTGCAGGGTACATGTGGTGTATGGGGATGTATAGGGGTGCATGGGGGGTATGGGGGGATATGGGGGGTATGGGGGTGCATGAGAGTGCATGGGGGGATATGGGGGTGTTGGGGTGTCTGTGTTGCAGGGGGTGTGGTGTGTGGGTTCCCCCGCCACGTCTCTCCCCATTTGCCCCCCCCTCATTGCCTGTGTTCTCCTCCCCTACCCCCAGCCCCTGCCCCATGCCCAGGGGGATGCTCTGGCTGTGTCCCCGCTCTGTCCCCCCATGTCCCCCCCTCCCCCTGTGTCCCCTCCCCTGCCCCGGGCCCCCCCTGACCTGTGGTGGAGCCCACGATGGCCGTGTTCTGGTCCACGGCCTCCAGGAACTGCCCGATCACCAGGGGGATGCTCTGGATGCGCTTCACCTCCTCCTGCGCGTGCAGGAACTCCTTCTTCAGGTTCTTCTGCTCGTCCTTGATGTACTCCTCCTGCACCTCCAGGAACTCCAGCTCCTGCTGCAGCTTCTGGGGGGGGTGGATCAGCAAGGGGGGTGATCAGCGGGGGAGGGGGGGGGCGGGGCACCCCTGCACCAACCCCCCCCAAAACCACACATCCCCCCCACCCATGCCCCCCTATACCCCCCCCCATTGATGTACTCCTCCTGCACCTCCAGCTCTTGCTGCAGCTTCTTGGGGGGGGGGGGGGGGGGCGGGCATGACATAGGGCGGGTCACTCACACACCCTCCTACCCCCCCCAAACACAGACACCCCTACACCCACCCACAGCCACACAGCCCCCCCCCCCCAGTGTTGTACTCCAGCAGCTGCAGCTTCTGGGGGTGGGGGTGGGGCACCCCTGCACCCAGACCCCCCCAAACCCCCCCTCCTCTTCCCCATATCCCTCTCTATACCCCTATACACCCCCCCCCCATTGATGTACTCCTCATGCACCTCCCTCCAGCAGACTCTGGGGGGGGGTGTGTGTGTGGGGGGGCGGTGGTGTCAGTGGGGGGGTGGGATATGGGGGGGGTCACACACCCCCCCTCACACCTTGTAGCGGCTGTACAGATCCTCCAGGTCCTCGGGTTCGGGCACCAGGAAGGAGAGAGCGGTGGGGGGGCGGGGGGGGGCCAGCGCCGGCAGCTCATCCTGGGGGGGGTGGGAGAGATTGGGGGGGGCACCCAGGGGTGGGGGGAGCAGAGAGATTGGGGGGTACCCGGGGGGGGGGGGGCAGAGAAATTGGGGGGGGCACCCAGGGATGGGGGGGCAGAGAGATCGGGGGAGGTACCCAGGGGTGGGGGGGGGACAGAGATTGGGGGGTACCCAGGGATGGGGGAGCAGAGATTGGGGGGTACCCAGGGGTGGGGGGGGCAGAGAAATTGGGGGGGCACCCAGGGATGGGGGGGCAGAGAGATCGGGGGTCCCCAGGGATGAGGGGGTCCCCGGGGGGGGTGGGTGGGGGACGGGGAGGGAGTCGGTGGGGTCCCGATCACCCCCCCCGCGGCCAAACCTGCGCCTTCTCCCCCGACAGCCCCAGCTCCTCCATCGTGACGGCGCGCGACTGCCGCAGAGCACTACGGGAAGGCGGAATACCCGGATGTCCCGCCCACTGCCCCGCCGCAGCGAATGAGAAGGCGGAGGACCCACAGGCCACGCCCCCGCTCCCGCATTGGATGACGGGAGAGAGGGCCGGCCTTGCCGCGGGGCATCATGGGAGATGGAGTCCTTACGACTGTGGCGCCCGTCAGGCCGTGGCTCCGCCCCCGGGAGCCGCGGGGCCAATAGAGGGCGGGGGCGTGGCCAGGGTCGCAGGGCGGAAGCGCGGCCTAAAGGGGTGTTTTTGGAGTCCGAAAGCTCCCCAAAATGCTGTGTTTTAACCCCAGAACTCCCTAAGCTGCTGTTTCTGAGCTCAGAATTGCCCTCAATGGCTCGCTCTCGGCCCAGAAGTTTCCGAACCTGGTTTCTCGGCCCCAGATCTCCCCCAAGCAGTGTTTCAGACCCCGAAACCTCCCCCAGTTGTCCTTCTGGGGTCCCAATGACACGGGGGCGAAGGAGTTAACAGGCACAGTTTAACTGCAGAAGTACGCAGCTCCTGCTTGGGCAGTGTGGAACCTTCATCTCTGCCCTGGGAACCTCGCCTGCTCATGGAAACAGGGCCGACAGCCGCGGGTCCGGCGGCCGCTGAGCAAAGGGAGGACGGCTCCTGCTCCTTCTGATCAGGGGAAGGTCGGGTCCCACCATCGCAGCATTCGGGCTGCTGGGAACCGACGCCGCGGCCGGAGAAGAGCCAGAGGCCCGCAGAGCATCCGCAGCCACCTCGGAGCCTTCCTCCCGAGCCCCGCAGAGGAGCACTGGGAGCACTGCAGGCGCCCCCAGGCGGAGCAAGAGGCGTGGGATGTTACAATGACCTGATGCGATGCTGTCCCGTTGGCGCAGGGCGCTGCCCGTCATCGCCCCGGCCCGCCCGCTCGGCCGGCGGTGTGGGGCCCGCCGCCAGTGGGAACGCACGGCTGCAGGCAGGGGGCGGGCCGAGCGCTGTCACAGAGCCCAGGGGCGGGTGCAGGGGAGGGAGCGGGGTGCGGCGGGGTTCGCCCCGTCCCTGTTTGTCGGTTCCTCCCGGGTCCGTCCCGCCCGCCGTTGTTTTAGTAAGTTCCGGCGGCGGCGGCGCGGGTTCCCGGAGCATGCCGGGAGTTGTAGTTTCGGCTGGCGCATGCGCCCTGGCCGCTCTCGCGGTGCTGCAGGCCGGGGTCCGCGCATGCGCCGTGGCGTCTTTTGCCGTGCTCGCTGCGTTCCCCGCCGAGCGCGGGTCGGGGCCGCACAGGCGCCGCGGCCTTCCCGGGTCTCCGCGCCCGTCCGCCGGTGGCCGCGCTGGGATCCCGCGGTGCCCGCAGCTTGGTGCCGCCGCGCTCGGTGCTGACTGCCGGTAAGGAGACGCCGTTTCCCGCCCGCGTGGCGCTGCCGCCGCATGGCGGAGCCATGTCGTACGGAGGCTGGTTTTACCGCGTTAATTGATAACCGTCCGAATTGGATAACCCTCTCTGCCGTTCTGTTACGAACAGACACTCGAGGCCAGTCCCAAGGGCGCTTTCGGCAGTGCCTTCTCCCCAGTCCACGCGTGGGAGCTAGCGGTCAGGCTGTCCCCGCGGCCACGGGACGGAGGGGCAGGGGAAGACAGCCGTAACCCGGCAGAGCGATCAGCTGCTCGGGGACAGCAGGCAGGCACGGCTGTGTGTCGGGGAGCGGAACCCCTGGGCGGGGGGGGGGCACAGAGCCCGCAGCTGGGGGTGTGATGGGGGGAGGGGCAGGGACGGGTGGGCAGTGGGGGGGTGTTTGGGGGTGTGTTTGGGTGTGTTTGGGTGTGTGTCTGTGTGTGTTTGGGTGTCTGTGTGTGTTTGGGTGTCTGTGTGTGTTTGGGGGTGTGTTTGGGGGTGTGTGTGTGTTTGGGGGTGTGTGTGTGTTTGGGGGTGTGTTTGGGGGTGTGTTTGGGGGTGTGTCTGTGGGGGGCTGTTACCAGGCTGTGCATGATGGGCAGGGCTGTGTCCCCGCGTACGCCGCAGCGTTAGCTGTGCTTGTGACAGCCACGCACAGCCTGAGTTGGTGCAGCTGCGGGGGACATCCGTGTCGCAAAGGTCTGCAGCTGAGCCTTGGCACTCCGGCTGGGCTCGGCGTGGGAGGAGCATCACCTCGCGCTGCTCTTACCCCGGTTGCTCAGACAGCTGACCCAGAGGTACAGGATGTATGGCCTCATGGCCTCGGCCCTGCAGCCTCCTGTCCCTCTCCACTCTCAGCGGACCTTGGGATGTTTGTATAGCCAGTGGTTTTTGAAAGGACATTCCAGATTCAGCTCTTCAGTGTGTTTTCTTGTACATCACCAGATCCTGAATTCTGGTTTAACCTGGTGCAGCTGTACTAAGCATGCAGACTCTCTACTAAATGTGCAGCTGTCACCTTTCCTGTGGCTTCCTCTGGTCTTGAACTTAACCTGGTTTTGTACTTTTCTCTGTTTGTATAACAGCAAATGCAGAAACTGAGGCTGTACATCTCCAGCACCTCTAACCCTGCAAAACCTGACGCTGATGACTCTGATGGCAGCATTGCTTCCTGGGAGCTGCGAGTGGAGGGGAAGCTCCTGGATGACGTACGACTTACCTGCTCTTCACTGGGGCTGGCAAGGGTCTGGAGATTGTCTCGTGGGATGGTGGACTTCACTGGGGACATCAGCTCAGACACGACATCTCTGAATGGCAGTGTTGGCTTGTTGCTGCTGGGAAGGTGCCATGTCCAGCTGAGTGAGGGATAAGGCCATAATGGGGAGGGGTGGGAGGGCAGCAGAAAATGGAGCAGACTTCAGAACAGGAGAGGGAGAAGGAGGTGGAGAGATCGGGGATGAGACGATTCCTTTAAATATGGCAGGGTTCAGGTCACGAGAGGTGTGAGAAGTCAGGCCTCCAGCAGGCATTGTGCCTTGTGGAGAGCAGGGTAACAAGGAGAAGCAATGGGCTGGTACTGCTAGGGAGGACAGGACGAGGTATGGATGGTCAGAGCAAGGATGAAAGAAAAGTTTTACCATTCTGAAGTCCTCAGGAACCTCAGTGATGGACTTAGCTTTCCTCAGGAAATGGCTGGACTTTACTGGTAGAGGTGTCACCTATTTGAATAGACCTCACAAGCTAAGGATTTAGCATGACAAACAGATGGAGAACATGCACGTAAGGAGATGTCAAGGCACGTCTGTCTGGAGAGAACTGTACGTGAGTCGGAATCATAATCTTGCTGGAGGATGAAGGCGTGACAAAGTGCAACATCTGGAAATTGAAGGTAGACAAATTCAGGCTAGAAATTACAGTATATATTTTAACAAAGAAAGATACATTATTGGAACAAAATAGCTTTTCAATTGCTGGCAAACTTTTATTTGAAGGAGGATGTATTTCAAAAAGATTTTATGCATTAGATAAGAAGAAATTCACTGCAATCCTGTGGACTGTATTCTGTGGAAAGTCAGATGATGTGATCACAGACCTCCTAGTTTTTAATTTGGACAATATGAGCTGTGTAGGAAGCAGTGAATAGTGATAATTAAATGGAAAGGCAGAATATAAAAGAAAACACGTGTCTTTGGTGTATGACTAGTCTGTAAAATTTACTGTCATCTGATAAATCAGACCAAGAAATTAGCATTCATCCAAAAGCCCCCCAAGCTGTTAAAATAAAAGATATACAGTGGCCTCAATCCCAGACTGGTTTGGGTGTGAAGGGACCTCAAAGCTCCTCTCGTTCCAACCCCCATGAGATGCTGATTGGAAAGGAGTAGCTCCCTTCCAAGAGCCTGCTTGGGTTTTAGTTAAAAATAAGTAAAACCATGTTGACTCTTTTTTTTTCCTTAATCTTTGCAATTTCTTTTTTCAAATGGTTTTGAAAT
Source organism: Podargus strigoides (assembly GCA_028020825.1). NCBI lineage: Eukaryota > Metazoa > Chordata > Aves > Caprimulgiformes > Podargidae > Podargus > Podargus strigoides. Next base: position 445,379 of record CM051635.1, on the reverse strand, counting down.
CCAAATAATGTTTTCCTGGATTTTTCTTCTGCATAAAATATTGGAGGAAACATGCCTTGCAGGGGGTGGAAGCTAACAGTTCTTAGATTTCCTCTGGTAAAAACAAATGTTTTCTTTCTGATATACTGCTCAAGCCCTGAGTGAGAGAGGAAGCGTTTGCTTCTCTCCCATCACCAAGAGAGTTGACCTTGATGTCCCATTGTAGCAGCCTGTGCCCTTCAGCAGCTGAACCAAACGTGGGACACCTGGAATTGTTGTCACCTGATGCATCTGTCAGCCACAGCAGGAATTCACAGGGACGGGTGCGACCACAGATGTATTCTGTGCAAGGAGCCAGAATCAGAGCTTTCAAAATCACCTGACTTTTGCACTATTGATTTCTTACTTTCTCATTGAATTGCAAGTCAGGTTTGGGACAAGGACAACCTGCTCTGTTGTGTTCCAGATCTTTGGCTGCCCACGGCTGAAGTTTTCTGAAATTCTTCAGAGATTCACTGGGCTGCTGCTGCCACCCGACCCTGCAGTGATAAACCACGTGGTCAGGTCAGCCCAGCACCGTCGTGTGCAAAGCACTCGCTCTACAGCATACAGAAACAGCTACAGGAGCAGGGACCAGAATCCAGTTTTTGTACCTTCCCAGTGAGTACCTTGGGCATGGTTGTGTGTTTGTTCTCTGTGCCATTCTGGTCTCTGTAATGCTGAGTTATTTTCCATAGCATGGCACCAATTCGGTAGAGTATGCAAAACTTGATCCTGTCATTTTTATCCCTGCTAGAGTACCCTTGAGACAGTTGGTCAGGTTGCTTTCCTGAGGGAAGAGGAACGAGGGTTTGAGTGCACTTAGAGGAGAAAAAGGGAATTTGAGTAAGATGGCATACATCGTGGGCAGTCATTGTAGTCAGTGAGTTATTGTGTAAAGGGGACAACGGTGTTACCGTTGCAGGCACAGTGGCCAGTCCATGCGTGCTTTGGTGGGATGGGGTCAGCTGTTCAGATGTTGTTCTAAGAATGCCAACTAGTCAGAGGTCTCAAGAGATTTACGATAAAGAATGCCTGGATTCTGAGAAGGCCGCTGTGACCAGGACACTGTGCTTCTGGCACCCTTGTCAAAGCAGATGTGTCGCGGGCACGGCAGACAAAATCCAGCTTTCAGCTGCCTAGGGCACTGCCAGCATGACACCTGGCACTCGTTACCGAAATGCAGGGCACCTGGGGCTTGTTTGCCCGAGGGCTTTCCTTGCAAGGTCGGCTGCACCTTGGAGGAAAGCCAAAAGGCAAACTCATCCCCTCCTCTTAAAGGGCTGTGGGAACCACCCATATGTCAACCTTAATTCAGGGCTTGGGGTTCAGACCCCAGCACTTCAGCCAGCTACAGGGGGATGCTACAGTTAGTCCAAGATCTCCTTATTCACCCAGAACAAATGGGAAAAAAATTGATCTGGAAGCCAGGTTCAATAAAACACTGTTTTAAAAGATGTGGCAACTAGCCAGAGTACTGGGATTGTGCGAGTACAACGATCCCAATTCAGCAGGCTTGTCATAGTAACTAAACCTCTCGAACATTTGAATAAATACTAGCATACACAAAACTGGTTTTTAGAAGGCTGAAGCTTACAAGAAATATGTTAACAGAGAGATGAGAATAATTATCACTGTTGAATTTTGGAAGCTGAACAAAACCAAGTAGCATGTTGATGCACTTTAAAAAAAAAAAGGAAAAGAAAGTAAAATGGAATAACTCTGGCAAGATCTCTTTCCCCTTTCTTCCTTCTTCAGCTTTGGTCCATCAGGAGTTTCCTGACTCCAGCACTACAAGTTACAGAAGATCATGAAGCTGAGCACCAAAATGATGAGCTAGGTTTAAGGATTTGCACAATGCCAGAGCTGAGTTATGACACACTCGCTCGGTTCAGGGATTATTAGTTTGACTCAGCACTGTGCTCACTGACTTCAGATCTCTGAGCAGGAGGAATGCATTCACATCTGCTTGCAGCAGGAATATGCAGAGCAAAAGAGTTCACTCATCTCTGTGTGAATAAGACTATTGAGAGTATATTCTCACTTTCAGATTCTGTACACCAGGCTCAAAAGCAAAGACCTTAGTTAGACATGCTGAATTTCTGACGGAGGCAGTTTTTCACAGCCCTTCTCTTTGTATCAGTTTCAGAAGGATTTTAATTACCCCTCTCTTCCTTGGGCAGTGCATACCTTTTCACAAACTCAATATACTGTTCATGTAACTTTTAAAAAACCCTCTCAGCAAAGGAAACATTTAGTATCTAACATTTTGTATTGAATCATTTAGTGTTTGGCTTGAAATTGTTTCATCATTAGCTTATCAGCCCATCACCTAGCAAATGCTCTTTCCAGCTCTGTCTCCAGCCCACACCCAACTGCCCTGTTCTACAGGCTGTGGAAACACAGATTTCATGGCAAGGTATCACTACAGTTTTCCCAGTATACCAACTCCCCCTGCACAGCCACTCAGGAGCTGCAAAACAGTACTTCAGATCTGTGTTGGACGTGTGCTGGTCTCCTGAAGAGGGCTGAATTTTTCTCTTGTAGGACAAGAGAACCGCACCATGTCAAGGGAAGAAAATAATCTAAGTCCCCATGTAGAGAATGAATTGAAGCTGAGGATTATGTTCTTGAGAGTCATAATAGCCAAGGAGGCACAGACTGTGGAAATGGCTGACATGCATTTACTTGCTTTTACCTTAGAGGGGCTGTTGTGGTGATCATCAAACCTTAGAGTCCCACTGTTACATCTTAAAGCGTGTCCAGATTATCCACGGGAGCTTGCACGCTCTCTCCCCCTTCTAGATGGAATTATTCAACTAAGTTTAGCCCTAGCTGTTTCCAACTCTGCTCAAGTGTTAAAGGAGGCATAACACTGCAAAAGTCTAATCTGTACTCCTAGCAGAAAGTGCTTTGAGATTCAACTATGCAATCCACTAACTGCCAATATTGCTGACTGCTCAATTATGGACCATGACTGGCAGTTTAGAAGGACAAAGAAGCTGGAGAAAGAATCATAAAATACTTTCAGGAACCACAAGTTTGACAAAGAAAAGCTATGCAGGCAGTCCAGGCGTTAGTGGAGTCACCCAGAGCTCTACAAACTGTTATGAGCATGTGGGTAATGTGTTATAAAAAAGAATGTGTATGTTCGAAACTGAGCTGCTATTCATGGACTTGATTTTAAAATGGTTTGGTATTTGAGAACAACTTTGAGACACATTTGTGGCACTGTTTTAATCAGAATGGTTCATTTCTGGAAGTCAAATCTAGCCAATTTTGAATAGAAATTTGCAAACTTTTTTCCTTTCAAAACCATCACTATTTGAAGACCCAGAACTGCAAGTTACTGAAAGAATGTTTACTTGTAAGGAGCAATATCGAAGGAGTAGCAGATGCATTTTACAAGATCATTTTCATGGTTATTCTTTTGGCAAATTTTTTAGAGATCCACTTATCTCCTGATAAACTTAATTTTTTATAAATTATATTTTAAAAGCTCTCCTAATACTTCACATGTGATTGACTCACTAGCAGCTTGCAACCAGACACTTGCCCTTGTGAGTCACTTACTCAAGGACAGCTCAGTTCAGGTTGATGAGTTATAGAAGTTAATGTAAGATGAGTTGCCTTATCTTAATGAAATTCCCAGTAAAGACCTACCCAATTGCCAGTAAATTGCCAGTCAAACCCAGCAGGTAAGTCAAAAGCATAGAGTGAAATTCATTCTCCCAGTCTTAAAACCTGCAGAACCAAGATGAACTGTACAGTAAGGTGGTGCTGAAAGCCCAACACCGCAGTTAAGCGAGCTTACATTCTTCAATCCAACACCAAGGCCTGTGGCTATGCTCACACTTTTTGTCTTGAACATCATGACGTTTTCTCTGATGGTATAAAATTTTCACAGTGTTTCTTCCACTGACTTGTTTTCTTTCTCTGCTTTTCATACAGGTCTAACTCCTCTGCCAATGAAGTCAATGGGAATTTTACAGTTGACTTACATTGAAGAAATACTGGCTTTAAGCCTATTAAGTTACAATTTCTACACAAGTAACACTAGAGAGGTGTTTTTTTCACTTCACACAAGACTGAGAGATTTTAAGGAATATGTATAAATGAACAAGGTAACTCAATACAAGTCAGAGACCAAAACTCTCAACACGATTAATTTAATGACATTCAAGCTAGTATTCAGGGCAAAGAAGCTTCATAAACAATAACAGACTCTTATTCAGAAAATGAACGGTATCTGAACACATCCTAAAGGATTTTATCTTTCGATGAAAGATAGGGAATTAAAAAGATCTTTAAATGGTTTCATTTAAAACACAGTTAAAATCAAAGTCCCTTGTCCAGAAAGAGTTTCTAAAACCTTTTCCCAAGTTCACTAGGCATGCAAAAACCCCAGAGATCCCTCTTGTATTAAGCTGTATTTTGCTTGGTGCTCATGGGATTGCTACAAGAGAAAAGGTTTGTGAGGGTATGGATTTGAAAATATTACAAATGGCTTTTTACTGACTATCAGTGCATTTTATTGATAATGAGTGATTTGCTGAGTATTTACTACCAACATTTTGAGAAGTTGTTCTGTAATCCAAAATGATCTCCTACTGTACCGCATTCATTTTTAAGCTAGGATCCAGAGGAAAAAAGTAGGTGTTTGGCACAGCATGGCATTTGGATATATTCTGAAGAGTTATTAAAGGACTTATCTATAATAAGTATTCTGGCATGGCTGCCCAAGGAATGTTTCAAGCACTCTTTAATGGGGCACTCAAGTGACTACAATTTACGAGCCAAAAAAACCCCACCCACACCGACACCCCAAAAAAACCCCAAACCAAACCAGGGAGAAACTGAGGAGAGGAAGACATCTGTATCCCCAAAAAGAAGATGATCCTGAACCTGGAACACTGAGTAACAAGTAGAATCAAGCAGAAACACTGCACTAGTTCACAGGCCGAGTTATGCTACAATTAGCTATTTATTGTCCCAGAAAACATGATCCATTGGCTCCTTTTACAGCCTTATGATTACTGTTCAGGAGGGACTCTCATAATATGTGTCTAAACAGACTGACAAGAACTGTCAGAAGTTTCTGTGCCTCAACATAGGCTCCAAATGTATTATTTTGCATCTATATTAAATCATAAGTTTTCCAATATGATGAACATACCTTGTATATACAAAGTTACATAGAATATCTGAGACTTTTCAGTTTGGCCACTTCTACTGCGGTGCCAAAATGTGAGGTTTGGAGCCTAGCTCTGTGTTGGGGGGTTTCTAGCAGGCAATGGTCATGTGAGCAATCCAACCTTCGAGCCTGACCCGGATGCTGAAGCAGGATGGGAAGCTGGGAAAGGTGTGACGGTGTGAATGCATGCTTTAAAGTCACAAATCAATTTATGCCACGCTAGTGCTGTTAACCAATTAGTAGCTAGAAGAGTCTCGTGAAGAGTCTTGTGACTTAGTGCTCTGTCTATATAAACCGGGTTGTAACGCCATTAAACTGCCTTTCACGAGATTTATTAAGTCTCTGTGTGATTGCTTGCCATGACTTCCCGCAGCTCTGGACACGTAACTCAGACCTTTTATATTTTATTTTTTTTTCAACACAGTATAATGTAATAATATGCATACTCCACTAGGAAGTACAAGAATACAAGAAAAACAATAAACAAGATGTTGATCTCACACCACAAATTCACTGCCTGAAAGGAAAGATCTCCATCAAGGAAGTTTATAACACTAGTCTACTGGCCTTCCTGAGACAGGACATCGCTCAGGTGCTAAAAGAAATTCATTGGGTAGACATATATCTATAGCAATATTTATTCATTTTCCTGCTGTCAATAGTGATGAATTGTTTCCTTGCATTCTTTGGTTAGAAATGGGTTGCTCTTTTTTTTTCCCTATATACCTCCCAACACCCCAGACACTTCCTCAGTCATACCTGTAGCTGTTACAGAACTCAGCAACAGCGTTTATCAGACCTGCAACAACAGCCGTCTCTGTAAAATATGAAGCTTAAAGAAGCAGCTCCAGCTGTCTGGGCTAAAATGAAGTCTTTAACAAATCCTCTGGTATCCCATCAAACAGTTTTTTTAAACAAACAAACAAAAAAACCTCAACAACAAAACCACCTCTATAGCTCTGTTACGTACGTACTAAAAACTTTAACACAGCAAAAATGAAACATGGGCAAGAATTTCCAGTTGGCTTCTGAACAATATTTTTCAGACTCTTTCAGTAGAACTTCTGCCCATATTCACACATAACGAATTCCAACATCTCTGCTGTAATCTAAGATTTAAAAATAATAATAAAGTGTATGGCAAAAACTTGAACTCTAGGAATGACAATCTGAAAGAAATGCCTAACAATACAAGGACAGATCGAAAAATTTACCATACTTACCTATGTAAAACTTACCTACCAGCCTGCCTCGGTCAGGTGAACATTACTGGGGAAGAGAGCTCCTTCCCACTGTCTTTGGAGGCAACACGGCAGCTTCCTTCCTCACGGCGTCCCACTGCTGTTGTGCAGCCACAAGGAGCACAGCCAAGTCCTCTTCAGCAGATGAAGAATTCTTAACCAGGACAGCTCAGCGTTCCCTCATGTATTTCCTACTGCCAGTTCTACCTCGTCAGTCGGAAAATTACCCGCTGTGTTCAGCCCGAGAGGAACTGGCCGTGGGAAAGGTTTACATGGCTGCATTTTGTGGCCTGGTCTGGGTGAGACTCGATAAATAGGAGGCACCTGGCAGATGAAAGCTGCTGCTGAAAGTTCCCTCTGGTAAAACCGCAAGGTTCAGCCCTCGGCCTCGGAGCCTTCACCTCGGAGCACTGACGGGCAAACCGTGCCACGACAGCTCCTCCTCCTCAGCCGCTGCCACCCAGCAGTGCCCCAGCCCCTCTCCTCCCCAGCCCCACGGGGTGACGAGGCCGGGCTGGGGACAGTTCCGCCATTTGCTGCCGCACCGAGCCTGGGGCCGGGGAGAACGAGAGGGAAGGCTGGGAAATGGTGACAAGGCCAGAGCCAGGCGAGGGATCCGGGTCAGTTCAATGGATTTTATCCAGTGTGAGAAAAAGCACTTAGGTTATTAATTTTGCCCTCTACATGGTCTGCCCAACTATGTGAGTTATATGCATTAAAACAAGCCCTAGAATATTTAAGGGAAAAAGAGGGGACTCTATTTACAGACTCTAAATATGCTTTTGGGGTAGTACACACTTTTAAAAAAATTAACAAAAAAGAGAAATTGATAAACACAAAAAGAAGGAATTAATACACAGAGAATTAATCATTCAAGTATTAGAAGCATTAAAACTCCCAAGAGAAATTGCTGTAGTCCATGTCAAAAAGCACCAAAAAGGGGATACATATGTTCAAAAATATGTAAAGGCCCTAACAAACCATCTCAAGGATCTCAGAACCAGGGGGCTGTTACCACAATCTACTCCATTAGATTTTGATATCCACCAGATCACTCCAAGTGTTTGGGTATTAATAAAATTAGAATCACCAAGCCCTAACTCCCGATTAGGAAGGTCCCTTCCAGGTTTTGTTGACCACAGCAATGGCAGTCCGGTCCAAAGAACGAGGGTGGACCCACGCCTCCAGGATAAAAGGACCTGTAGAAGAACTTTCATCTAAATGGAGAACCGTTCCAAACGACAATCCACTGAAAGTGACCCTGAGGAGGGATAAGTACAAAGACTCTAAAAAGCATTAATGTTAAATATTCAATGACTTTATATTGGGGGTCTTTATATACCTGGTTTGGACTAAGACCCTTTGAAAATTTAAAGAAACGATCATTTATAATCCTCCCAACAGGAAAAAGAAGCCATATTGTAAGTGGTCGGTAACAAAAAGCAAATATTTGTAAACAAAAATATAGTTAAAAGCCTGTGTTTATAGATTGGGAGTCTCTGCAAGTAGAATTTTCTTCAGAAGAAAACCCCAGATTTATCCCATGTCTAAAATGTACTGATAAATTTCATCAATGGTGAGTGTTATGTAAATGTAGAAATCGTGGACTAAAGTGGTATTGTACATCCCATGAGAGAAGAAGCTAGTGCAAACAATGTAAAAATGCTTTAAACCCAAAAACAAGAGAGAGAGTGCAGTCGTGATAACTTTAGATTGTGAAACAAGCAGACACATCCCAAAAGAGAACTGGGAAAAAAAGCACCCATTAAGTGTCAAAAGAAGTTTTTGTGGAAGCAGAATAAACAGAGTCTACTCCCAGCTTAAAATAAAAACGAGAACAGGGGGCAAGACCAGACTGACCTCTAGACCTGCCACCAAGAACATACTTTGTCTCAGCTGCTGGTTGCAACCCAGTAGGCATGGGAGGTGGAGGCGTAAGTCATACTGGACCCCTGGGTCTCATTTTGCTCTTAATGATAACACCCGGTAAAACTGAGCCTAATTGGGAGAATGACTGCTCTGCCTGCATTAAAACCACAAAATTAGGGAATCTGGTAACCAAGACTCTGATATACCATCCAACAAAAGCTCTTTTGACTTCAGCAGCCTGATTTAAATAGCGCTGTCTAGCTGCAGTTGAGATAACTGTAACCCACTTAATTTGACAATATTCAAACCTAAAAAAAAATAGAATAATAGATGGAATTACAGCGAGTATCCATTCAAGTTCAAGGTACAAATATATGGCCAAGGGACAGATCCAGGAACCCTAGTATTTATTAAAATTCAAAAATTTATACATAAAAATAAAAAACCCGAAGAATTACTATTCCACTCCTTTTACCAAGAAGTAAGGACAGGAATTAGATTTAAAATACCCACAGTAACCAAAAATCTATTGGTAAACATAGCAAAAACACATTGCAAAAACTCTAAATATTACTAACTGAAGTGCTGGGGTCTGAACCCCCAGCCCTGAATTAAGGTTGACATATGGGTGGCTCTCACAGCCCTTTAAGAGGAGGGGATGACTTTGCCTTTTGGCTTTCCTCCAGGGTGCGGCCGGCCTTGCAGGGAAAGCCTTTGGGTAAACAAGCCCCAGGTGCCCTGCATTTTGGTAACAAGTGCCAGGTGTCCTGTTTGGGGATAAAAGCTGGGCCCACTTGCAGGAAGGGTTGGAGAGTCTGTCTGTGGAGTGGACGCACTTCACAGAGTTTCCTGTTGGGGAAGGACCTCCTGACCACTCATGCAACCGGATCGCAGTCAGGTCTGGCACATACAAACGCGGGCTTTGTGGGGAGGCAACATGGGGTTACTTCTGTCATATGTAACTGCCTTGTTCTCCTGGTTGTCTCCCATCTGCTCTGTGGGTTATCTCGTGTCTCTGTTTGTTCCATCTGTTATGAGCGATATTGTGTCATTCCTGGGGTCGCTGGGGTTGATGTCCGTTATTCATGATCTATCTGACTTGTTTGTACCCCCAGCGATCCTCTATATACTGACCCCTTTACGTGAAATAGAACCTACGTACTGGATTGTTGTTCTGCTGCTGGCTGTGTCCTTTTTACTGGGCCTATTAATTGGCAAAACACTAACTGCTATGTTTGTGGTAGAACACATAAAAAAAAAAAAATAAATGGCCATGGAAATCTAAAGAAATCAATATCACATGAACTGATATTTCGAATCAAACTACTCTGGTACGGGCTAAACAATGGGCTTTGCAAACTAGTATCATTGGTCAAAGTTGCTAGCAAAAGCCTAAAAAGGTAAATGGGAAAATAACAATAAAAAATCTAGTATGTGAAGGTATAAAAATATAAAATAAAAACCAGTCCAAGTAGACCATATGGCAAACACCTAAGGACCTAGCTAAAAAAGCATACAGTTAAACAATTAATAAAAAACCTGGGGATCCATGGCCCGCCCCTGATGAATTATATTGGATATGTGGTCGATATGCTTACTCGGAGCTCCCAAATAACTGGACAGGAACCTGTGCCCTAGGAACAATCCGCCCAAGTTTCTTTTTCCCGCCCATAAAAAGAGGCGAGCGGTAAGGAGTCCTGGTTTACACTGAATTAAAGTGAAGAAAAATAAGTCTCAAATTAGGAAATTGGAAAGATAATGAATGGCCCCCCGAAAGAATTATAACTTATTACGATCCTGCTACATAGGCAAAGGATGGATCTTGGGGATATAGGACCCAAATATATATGCTAAACCGTGTTATTCGATTACAGACAGTGTCAGAAATTGTGACCAATAAGACAGGGGATGCGTTAACTCTGACAGCCAAACAGAATTCTAAAATCCGAACCGCAGTATACCAGAACAAACTAGCATTAGATTACATGTTGGCTACCGAGGGAGGTGTATGTGGGAAATTCAGTCTCACTGTTGTTTGCAAATCGATGATGAAGGGAAAGCGATAGAGCGAATAACAGAGGCAATGAGAAAGATAGCACGCGTACCAGTCCGAACTGGGAATGGGTTCAATCGGAATATGGATAAATGGTGGAAATACAGTTGGTGGAATTTTGGAGGGCTAAAAGGAATTTTATTGGGATTCTCAGTCATTATGGTGCTTTTACTATTTTTGCCTTGTTTCCTTCCTCTGTTAAATAAATTAATAATGCAAACAATTAAAGAATTAAAATTTGAAGTAACAACACCTAAAAACGAGCCTTCCTCTGTGAAAATTAGCTAAAGTTCACAGCCCAAATATGGAAAGGGCTAAATTAATCATAGGAAAAAACCTCTCGTTTGGATGAGCTAAGAAGCGAAAGCAAAATATAATAAAAGAAATAGGGGGGACTGTGAGAAAAAGCGCTTAGGTTATTAATTTTGCTTTCTCAAATGACCAAAAATTGCTTGCTGGCATCATAACTATTAAAGTTGGTAAGCTTGAAAGGAATGAAACATGCAATTTTATATTCTTCTTTGTATTTTATACTAAAACATGTCCTTTGTTATCTCCTGCTGTAGCTAGTCTGTGAATATCTCCTGCTGTAGCTGGTTTGTAGACACATCAGTGTGTGAATACGTGTGTAAATCTCCTTTGTAGTTTGTTAAGCTTTGATTGCAGAGGCGTGAAAACCAGACTGTGCCCTTATCTTTGTGGCTGCTTTGGGTGATCGATGTAAACCTGCCTCAACGGGGAGGTTCCCCCGAAATCCCAGATGCGGCTGGCACCTCCTGAAGGACTCAGAAGACCAAGATAAGAAACTTGTGAGCTTAACAAAGACAGCAAAGACGACCACCCCACCCCACCCTTTTTTTTTTTCCCCTGAACTGTACTATACCTTCCCCCCTTTTCCCCCCCCAAATTGTTAGCGAATGTGTAAGTACCAAGTTGACTTTGTAAAAGTCGCGCCTGTGACTTTTTGTCATGCGCCCAGCGCTGTTCTTTTGCTCCACTGACTTTGTCCCCAAAGAAATTTTAAAAAAACTTTGTGAGCGTGTTTCTCACAGTTACTACTAATAGCAGGTAACTATTCACACAAAACATTCACTTATTCTCTCGCACAGCTCACCATGTATATGACAGTCACTTTCGGTACCTGGTTGGAACAATAGTTGGGAAGCCAAGCCAAGTCCTGACTGTATCTCTGGAGTTAAGAGGGTCGTACCGGTGTGGCTTGCAGGCGGGTGTTTGGAAGTTGCCTCAGAGGGTTCCTTTGTTCATTTAAAGAACTGAAGTATTCATGTGACTATTCATGTGACCTTGTTTTAAGTCTTACACAGGTTTGGTCTCAAACAAACATGTCTTGACCTCACAGGTAATACCTGCTCCAGCTATTGCATTTTTTTCCCCAGGATTTCACCCTTTGAAATGCTGACACAGGTTTAAGGTTCCACGTCAATTACTAGCTTGGACTGAAGAACATTTTTTTGCTGTAACAAGTATTTGCCTGATTTGCCAGTTAAAACGTATGGTAACCTCATTTCCCACACTGAAGAAACTCAAGTAATGAAATATAAAGCACATATGGAATTCAAGGTACACAAATAGTCTTTGCAGACTTCTTCACCTCACCTTCACTGCACTGAGTCAAGAGTACACAAAAAACCCCCAACAACTTCAACCTTACAAACATTAACGATATATACTTAAAGTAAGGACATGAACTCAAGATAGCTGGAGGAAACGCAAAGCTCTGAAATCCAACAGGCTGAATTTGTTCCTAGTGCTCACTACATGCAATTTTCTTTAATGTAATGGACAGATACTTTGCACCGAGAGTGAATTTAAATGCGTGACTATGATGTGTGAAAATGCTTTTGTTCCACAACAGGGAAGGCATCTGCCATCAATGCAACTTATGCAGCTGTATGAGTTTTTAATTCAACTTGATTAGTGTTTATGTTATTTTCTGTAATGAAAACTTAGTAAATTTAAATGCTGCTGCCAGTTTCCCCCCAAAGACTTATTTCTGCCTCTGATGATAAAGGTTGTGCTGGTCAAGTGCTCTCAGTTGTACTTACCAAGAATCAATGACTGAATGAAATTACATACTTGCCATTTATAAAGTTCCCGAGGACCTTGTCTGTCTCATATTGGAACTGTAACATTACTTAAGTAGCATCCAGTGAGTCTTCAGCTCTGCCCAGAGCACACCACATCTTCTCATACATCTTCATTTCTTGAAAGAGCCCGTAATTATGTGCTCTATTAATCAGTTTATTAACCCATGACAAAGAACCAATGCTCTGCTCTCTGCACAGGCACCTAGCAACACCACTGGCCCTAGAGATCGACTGAATTGTAGCAAAGCTCTTTGTAGCCAAAGTTAATGAACTCATCATTCTCCAAGAGCCCTAAGTAAATCCAGCTTGGGCAGAGCGGGGAGAGAAAAACAAGTTTCCCTGAATCAGCAGACCATACTCCTCACGCCTTTCCATTGAACGAGTTAAGTACCCAGGGAAAGAAGCCATATAGGACATCTTTCTCTTTTCTCCATAATGTTTTTAAAAAGAGAATCTAGATTTACCCGAACTTTTAATTTTTTACTATAAACAACTGGGCTAAGGATGATATATAGTCTCCTTCAAACATCCTCCTCCTTCCCTCTTTGCCTTTATCATTTGTATCTGATGGCTGCTGATCACTGACTTCTCTAAAATTGCTGAATCAGTAACACTATTCAGTTTTGTTAAGCTATAACAAAAGCACAGTACAATTATCTGCACTAACAACACTGCATAACAGCCTATCAGCATGTGGCAGATAATTCCATGAAGATACACACGAGTGCATGTAAGGAAAAAAAGAAAAAATACTAACGTTTAACAAAACAAAACAAAACAAAACAAAAACACACCAAAAAAACACAAACCAACAACTAGCTAATCAATAGGCCTAAATCTAAGAGTATAAGATGGCAGAGGAAAGAAGAACTGCTGGAGAGCAGTGTAGGGGAAAGGGACCTGGGGGTCCTGGTGGACAGCAGGATGACCATGAGCCAGCAATGTGCCCTTGTGGCCAAGAAGGCCAATGGCATCCTGGGGTGTATTAGAAAGGGAGTGGTTAGTAGGTCAAGAGAGGTTCTCCTTCCCCTCTATTCTGCCTTGGTGAGGCCACATCTGGAGTATTGTGTCCAGTTCTGGGCCCCCCAGTTCAAGAAGGACAGGGAACTGCTGGAGAGAGTCCAGCGTAGAGCCACAAAGATGATGAAGGGAGTGGAACATCTCCCTTATGAGGAAAGGCTGAGGGAGCTGGGTCTCTTTAGCTTGGAGAAGAGGAGACTGAGGGGTGACCTCATTAATGTTTATAAATATGTAAAGGGTGAGTGTCATGAGGATGGAGCCAGGCTCTTCTCAGTGACATCCAATGATAGGACAAGGGGCAATGGGTGCAAGCTGGAACATAGGAGGTTCCACATAAATGTGAGGAAGAATTTCTTCACAGTGAGGGTGACAGAGCACTGGCACAGGCTGCCCAGAGAGGGTGTGGAGTCTCCTTCTCTGGAGACATTCAAAACCCGCCTGGACATGTTCCTGTGTGACCTGACCTAGGTATTCCTGCTCTGGCAGGGGGATTGGACTAGATGATCTTTTGAGGTCCCTTCCAATCCCTAACATTCTGTGATTCTGTGATTCTGTGAAAATGCATGTAATTGCCTCGCCTATGTAGAAATCCGACGTATTTAGCAGGGATGCCTCAGGGAAAATTTCTAACGGGCAGTGTGCATTACAGCCTGAACTCTTACTTTCTTTTGCATTACTGAAGCAGTGAATCTACATTCTGGCATAACAAGATATAGCACACATAATATTGGCTCAGACTTGTGCTAGTGTAGTTCTTAATGACTTCAGCCCTTGCCTGACATCTCCATTCATGAACAGGCAATAGCAACATAATGAACTGTAACTTAAAAGCCACAGCACACTTGCAGCATATGGGAAGCCTTATCAGAATGCAGATGCATCTAACACGTAGGGCAATTCATCAAATGCTTTGAGTTAGCTGCACTGGCTCCAAAGCCTCTTCTAACAGCTGTGTGTGAACAGAAATGAAGGAAAAGAAGAGAATGGATAAGAATTATTTATTTTACAAAACATCACCAACAGAGAATTAGATTAAATGAAAATAGAAACCTTTTGTATGAAGGATGGACTATAACTCAGAGGTCTGCCTCATTTGTTTCTGCAAAGATCCTCCATGCAAGCCTGGGTCTCATGTTCTCTTCACTGCAGCTATTCAACTGCAAAATGCAAACACTAGTCCTTCTACCAGCCTTGTTTCTTAACAGCAAAAACCCTTAAGAATAGCCTCTTACAACTCTTTCCTTAGTGCTCAACATGAAAGAAACAAACAAACAAAACCATCCTCATGTAATGGGCACTAAAAATGAAGATGAGCATTCTCAATCTTTGCCAGCCCTGGAAGAAACAGAGAAATATCTGCAAGAATTCAAGAATAGCTGGTCCTTGGCAAGTCATTTGGAAGCCTAACTCATATTTGATGCAACACTGCATTCATTTTTCTTGCTACTTTGTAGCAGAGAAAATGGCATATTTACAACACATATCTCTTAAAATTGCCATTAAATCTCTGACTCCAAATGAATGAAGTTACCAAGCAATGCAAGTGAGGCCTTGATATCATTAAGAGCAAATGCAAAACAGAGGAGTTTTTCTTCTCTAATTACCTATTCAACAATTGTAAATACTCTGTGTGTATTGTGTCTACCTGCCACTTAAATACTATCAAACTAAATCATTCTCATGGTAGGTAATCAAGAAGTTTGTGACTTGGACTAAGATTACTTTTATATACCCGCATACTAAAATAGACCTGTTCACAGCTATCTTCAGGATTGGCTACATGCCATGTGGCAAATCCATAAAGAAAAGCCTCCTGAAAAGGCTCTCAAAATGGACAAATCCATCAAATCCTTTAAAAAGCTAGATGAAGTAAGTATCATTATACATGAGCCCCATATCACCAATGCATAAGGAAGTTAGGTCCTTCCCTATTCCTAAAGTCAATGAGGTAATTTTAATTTTCAAATGACTAGACAATTAAGGAGCCAAAGTATCAACTAAAGCAAGACTGCTTAGGCTTTTGTCCTAGGTCCCAGATTCTTAATGGTGTATCAGTGCCCATTTCCCACTCATTTCAGTGGCACAGTTACCTAAATGTTTACCCAAAAACTAGCCCCAAATACTTCTGAAAGTATGTGTACACATGAAAATTCCAGATAACGATTTGTTGACTTTAAGGAGCAAAATAACCCAGTGACAATGACCAACAAGTCTCTTACACATGTTGATTACATGAAGCATGCAAAACGTAAGTTGTCGTCTTGTAATTTGTCTCATAGCTTCCCACTGACGTCAATAAATTTGCATTACCTGGCCTGCCAGAGAAGTTTCCTCCTGAAAGACATCATTGCAACTCATTTCCCAGCCCTAAAATACTTCTTACACATCTATGTAAATCTTTTAGCTTTGGGATGCGGTAAATGATATTTATGTTGAGTATTTACATAATATCTGACAACTAATTGCTTCGGTTGTCAGATTTTCTTGTTAACTTTAAATTAGGATGTAAGGCAAGCTAAATATTACCTTGATTTTGTTCCAGTTTCCCAATTGTTTCTATCTGCTCAACAAGGTCATTTGAGTTCCACTGGCTCATGCCTATGAGAATGGCACTTTTTCCTTCCAACATCTCTTCTGTAGGAGGAAAAAGGAGAACAGAATAAATTGCAGTAATGAACAAGAGAAAAAAGACAGGATGAGAACTAGTAACTGTGAGAGAAATCAACACTCATCATGGTCCCTAATGGGAATATATAACAGGTTAGCCTATGCAGAACTCTCCAGGAAAGCTTCTTGCTTACCGATATGCCCTACCGCGTACCTACATGCTTCACATATTGTGTGCAGAACAACCATGGAAAAGAAAGGACAGCCTGAATTTTTCATCTTACCTTGAGCAGTTACTTAGTCAGAATTCTTCGCCCCTCTTGGAAAAAAATCGTAATTTTTTTTTTTTTTTTACTTCAAAATATTCAAAAGGCAGAGCAGAGGGAAAAATGGACACACAGACCAGTTTAAGGCTTTTCAAGCATGTGCTTTTCCCTTTATCAAAGGCACCTGTGCTACACAAAGCTTTAAATTTTCATCCAGGGACAGAGACATAATGGAATGGCACCAAGCCCACAGCACAGAAAACCACCTCTCTTTTGGGGATTCTATCCAGGGAGGGGGACAGGAAAAGCTGAAAGCACAAAACAAACCACAGGTATTCTCTCTCTCTCTCTCTCTTATAAAACACCCAAAACCCAAACAGGCCTAGAAGCTGTAGGAAAACATTTTCCTTCAATTTAACAGCTGTTTGGCAAGAAGGGTGCATTAGTCCTTTCTGAATAAATTCGCTAAAAGTATTTCAGCTTGGCTGTATATAGCCCAAAATGGTCTTTGTACCTAGGATGAGCGTACAGGGGGGAAAAAAAAGAAGTAAAATGAATAATCGCAGTTCTTTACTTGTTAATGCATATTCAGAGAATGGGCTAACTTCTGCCCTCTCTTACTGCCTTTTGTAGAGAGAAGGGCTCTATTATGGCCTGAACACTTCTGCATAACATGATCCACATCTTCAAACAAAAAAAAGAAACGTGCATTTATTGGCAACCAGGCCTTACAGTGGGCCTCTAAGTGATTTAAAAATTTATGTTCTTTCATAGGTACCTCTCCCATTTAGAGAGATCTTAGTACTGGGGAGGAGGAAAGTGAATCTGTATGAAGGCTTTTAAAATCACTTCATAGTCATCACCATCTCTTATCTCCCCCTAAGCCCTACCTTTTAGAAACAAACACTCATATGGGTCATTTGCCACATTTCTCTTTGAGGTCCCTTCCAACCCAAACCATTCTATGATTTATATAACAAGGGCAAGTGTAGAGTCTTGCGTCTGGGTAAGAACAACTCTCTGTGCCACTATAAGTTGGGGACTGACCTGCTGGAGAGCAGTGCAGGGGAAAGGGACCTGGGGGTCCTGGTGGACAGCAGGATAACCATGAGCCAGCAGTGTGCCCTTGTGGCCAAGAAGGCCAATGGCACCCTGGGGTGCATTAGAAGGGTTGTGCTTAGTAGGTCAACAGAGGTTCTCCTCCCCCTCTACTCTGCCTTGGTGAGGCTGCATCTGGAGTACAGTGTCCAGGTCTGGGCTCCCCAGTTCAAGGACTTGAGAGTCCAGCGCAGAGCCACAAAGATGATGGAGTGGAACATCTCCCTTATGAGGAAAGGCTGAAGGAGCTGGGTCTCTTTAGCTTGGAGGAGGCTGAGGGGTGACCTCATTAATGTCTATAAATATGTAAAGGGTGAGTGTCATGAGGATGGAGCCAGGCTCTTCTCAGTGACATCCAATGACAGGACAAGGGGCAATGGGTGCAAGCTGGAACACAGGACGTTCCACATAAATGTGAAGGAAGAACTTCTTCACAGTGTGAGTAACAGAGCACTGGCACAGGCTGCCCAGAGAGAATGTGGAGTCTCCTTCTCTGGAGACGTTCAAACCCGCCTGGATGCGTTCCTGTGTGACCTGACCTAGGTGTTCCTGCTCCGGTAGGGGGACTGGACTAGATGATCTTTTGAGGTCCCTTCCAATCCCTAACATTCTGTGATTCTGTGATCTTGAGCTCTCTCTGGTCTCTCTTGCTTGTCACATAACACAGGTCCCTTCTTTCCAGCTGCTGAGATACATTAAAATCTAAAAATATATAGGTTTCCAAATACTGCTTTCCCATGTAAATAATGGTGGGCAATGTGTAATGACATCATAAACAGGGTGACATCACCCCATGGCAACAGGGAAGGTACACCTTCCAGTGCCCTGGAGACAGTGGTCATTTGAGGAAAGCTTGAGCTGTGGTAGGTGAGACCAAGGGGGATACTCCCAACCTGGAGCAAATCTGGGAAAACCTCCGGGTGGGTTTTAGCAGAGGGTCTTTATCTACAGGATGTGGATGTTGGGTGGTCTGGGGTGACACCGGGGCACAAGCGGGGCTGGGCTGGGTCGCAGTCCACGGTAGAGCTGTTTGGTCCCTTCCCCACAGCGGTCTGTCTGCCAGAGCACAGTGATCTGAGCACATCATCCACCGCCCTGAACCCCAAATTGGGTTTGGGGATGACGTGCTGGTAACAGGGCAGGCGAGAGGTGGTTTGGTGACTGAACCAAAGCCAGGCGAGGGGTCCTGGTGGTCCCTTCCCTTCAATTCCAGTCCATGGAAAAGGGAGTTAAAAGCCCACCCAAACGCCTACATCCACAACCTTCAATGGGTAGCAGATGGTTAGAGCCCACCCAGGCCCTCAGATAAACCACCCACAGTAGGTAACAGGGGGATAGAGCCCTAGCAGGTCCACCACCCACAATGGCTAATGGTGGTGAGAGTCCACCAAGGTACTCCGATCAGCAATCCAAAAGGGGTAAAGAGGGGGTAGAGGCCACCCAGAACCCAAGATCCACAACCCACAATGGGTAATGGGGGGTCAGAGAACAAAGGGACAATGATGCAGCCCCGCCCGGTGACTGTGACATCACCTGGACAGAGCTCAGGATCCTGAGACGCGAGCCAGCAAAAGCCAGATGGGCTGAGCTGGTCTTCAGGACAGCTCGGCTCCTTCCTTGGCTGCTTGCGTGGCTACGTTTTCCCAACCACTGATCATTTACTGCTCGCTTCTCTTCAGCACCCGTCCTCGTTCAAAGGTAACGGTGACTGGGCTTTTGGGACATGTCACAGAGCAGGGAGATACGGGGTCAAAGCAGGTGGGCACCGCCTACTCCCGTCCGCAGCCGTGGGAGGTGCCAGGCGGTGCCAGCCCGCTGTCACAAAGGGTGTCCCAGGGCCATGGGCTCATAAGGGGTGTCCACGAGCTGCTCCTGCTGCACTCTGTCCCATGGCTGTGCTGGCGAGAGCGAGCGTGGGCTGTGCTCGACGGTGGGGTCCCTCAGCTCCTCGCTGTCTGACAGTCTCTTGCTCTTCCCAGGAATTTCATCCTTTTTCCTCCCTTCCCTTCCCTTCAATTCCAGTCCGTGGAAAAGGTAACTCTCAGTTTCCTTTTGGACAGGGGATGGCGCAGATGGAGACAGGGCGGACGTGTGGGTTGGCCTGCACCCCCCTGGGTGCCAGCTGAGCTCTGCTGTTACAGCTGGGGCCGATGCTGGCTGGCAGCACAAGTCCCTTTTCCCAGTTGTCCTTATGGGAGCACATCCTCAGAGGGACAAGCCTAGGGATGGTGGCCCAGGGCTTTCTGAAACCAAACCAGCAGGATCTCCTTTAAAATATGATTTCCTTGCAGGCACGTGTGTCGGAATGGCTCTGCCAGAAAGGGACCTTCCCCTGCAGGACCTTCACATGACCTGGCAGCGCACACGCAGTGCTGGAGCCGGCCTCTACAACCTCGGCAATGCCTGCTTTGTGAACTCTGTGCTGCAGTGCCTGACGTACACCGCGCCGCTGGCCAACTACATGCTCTCTCGCCAGCACAGCCAGTCCTGTGAGTCCTTTTACACCTCTTGGGCAGCTCTGAAGGATGGAAAAAGAGCTGTGACCCTGGGAAGACAGCGTTCAATTTCCCTCTAGAAGCTGCCTTTGAATACTGCTTTCAGCACGGGCTCGGCCCAGCGCAGGGAGCGTGTTACTTTGATTTCCTGCACCGTGCTCGAGCTCCCAGGGAAGACCAGTTCTTGCTTCCTGGGGTAATGAAGGGCCTCCCAAAGGCAATGCCTTTAGTGAGCCTTTGGAGTTCCTGCTGCTCCTGGAAAGATGCTAAAATAGAGCATGTGGCATCCTGGAGCCTCCCAAACTGTCTGTTTTAATACAGATGTAACGGGTATACTTCTATATGCTCCTGTGCAATAACCTGCCACACTGCTGCGGAGTCACTGGCATCTGGGCACAAGAGGATGTAGAATGGAGAGTGGGGATTGTACCTGTCATGTGAACGTGGGGCGGTTCAGTGGGTTTATTCCTGGAAGGTTTTCCACAGCTGTGCACCTGACTGAGAGGCTTCCTTCCTCCCTCCCTCCCTCCCTTCCTTTCCTCTTTCCCTCCCTCTTCAGGTGTGCAGCAAGGCTTCTGCATGATGTGTACAATGCAGGCGCACGTCCAGGAGGTCCTGTCTTGCTCAGGCGGTGTCATCAGACCCAAGGGTGTCGTCAGTCAGCTTCCACGTGAGTCATTTCAGATGGTTTCATTTGGAGGTATCTCTCATGTCTGAAGAACACGGTGTGTAACTGCTTTTGCCGTGTTCATGTGAAGGAGGAGAGCTTTTAGAGGGGTAAGCTTGCTGTCCTTTTGCTCCGAGATCAATGTGAAAACCTTCTTCTTAGGAATAGGACCACATTTCCAGATTGGCACCCAGGAAGACGCCCATGAATTCTTCTGCAGCGTTGTGGATGCCATGCAGAGAGCTTGCTTGGGCAGAGACAGCAAGTAAGCATAAGCACACGACCACCAACACGTTCTCCAGCCCTTCTGACGCCTTCCTTTACGACCATCAGTGAAAACCTCTATCCGGGGCTTTCCTAACAAGGAAAACTCTTGGGAGAGGTAACTCTCTGCCTTCCACCTTCTGAGCTCCCATTACCATTTCTTTCCAGCTGGGACACATCTTTTCAAGCTAACACAGTCATCAATCAGGTCTTTGGAGGACTTCTGCGATCTAGAGGTACTTTTTAAAGATACCCCTGTCCTTACCCATTATCTGTGACTCTATTTGTGGTAAACAGCTTCTCGTATACAGCAGTACGGCCAGTGTGTCCACTGCAGTACACATTGGCCGTTGCAATGGGCAGTCAGTCTCCTTCCCATCCTGAGAAGCATTTCTCATTGCTCTCTAGTAACCTGCTTGAGCTGCGAGGCCTTTTCCGACACCTATGAGGCATTCCGTGACATTCCTTTGGCTATCACGGTAAGATGTTTTGAAACTGTGGTGCAAAACGCTTCAAGGCCCTGGCAAGGGGCCTCATTTTATCTCCTATAAACTCCAGTGACTTCCAGCTGTGGGCTCTTACCACGCAAGAGCTCGGTGGTGGGTGGGAAGGGAAGTGGATGTGCATGCTCCTTCCCTGGAAGCCCTGTCTCCCTGGGCTGGGTGTCAGCTGGGCAAAGAGCAAGGATGGTACCTACAGCCACCATCACTGTCACACCACCCTGCTTTGCACTACCTCAATGCTTGTCTGGTTGCTCTTGCTGTTTCTGACCACGTGTCCCACAGGCAGCTCTGGTATGGCCCAGGGGCAGCAGTTGGTGGGGATAACACTGGTACACCGCACGGGTAGCTGTTCTTGGGATACTGAGTTTCCAGGAGCTTAGTGCTCTACTTTCTTTCCCATCCAGGACATCTCATCTGTCGATGAGGCTCTGGAAGGCTTTGTCACACGTGGTCTGCTGGATGGCTATAGATGCGGACGGTAAGATTATTACTCATGACATCTTCAGAGTAGATACTGGGTTACGGTATTGCGTGTCTGGGAGCACTACTGAGGTTTGGACTTAACTGAGAAACCCACTCATGAGAGGGCTTGGGTTTTTCTCCCTTTTGTTGTTTGGGTTTGTTTTCCCCTTCCCCGCACACCTGATCCACTGGAATCAGCCGGAACTCAGCAAATAACACATTTGTTTCTAAGACGGGTAATCTTTTCCCCTTCTGCCTGAATATTTGGTAAGCTTTGATGAGGATTTTTCTTCCTGGCATTGTCTGCCCTGGTCAACCTTCCTAGCTGTGAAGTTGCCCACTGAGCTACCCCTCTGGCCAGAAGGGAAAAGACGAGTCCCCTGTGCAGGGGTGAGGCAAAGCAGGGAGCAGCTCTGGACACTGATTTGGCAACAGCAGCTTCCTTGAGAAAGCAGTCAACAGTTTCACTGCCCAGGATTTTTGGATGGCTGTGTCCCTGTCCAGGAGACCTCACTCCTCAGAGCAGCAGCAGCCCCTGCTGGCTCTCTGGACAGTGCCATGCCTCCTCCTTGCGTTGTCAAGACTGTAGAGCGCTGCTCTCCAAAGTGAGCCACTCGAGACCGAAGATGCCTTCAGTGAGAGCGCGTGGGCTTAGGGGGTCCACAATGCAAACGTGGGCACACGCTAGTTGGGCAAAACAAGCTTTAACCCTGCATGGGTGGGGGTGGAGTGGGGAGAAGACAGGTTAGAACCGTTGGGATCCGTAACTGTCTGTGCTTGTTTTCAAGGTGTAAAAAGCTGGGCTTTGCGACCAAGGGCTTTACAATACATCATTCCCCCAGTATCCTGACACTGTGCCTGAAGAGATTTGATCCATTCTCAGGCGGAAAGATTAACACGGTATGTATACAAGGGCACTGCCACTTTGTCTGCTTGGAAGACCTTTCTCGAAGGAGAATCCTTTTTTAGAAGTTGTTAGTGTCCCACGATGGCGATTGACCACAGCCATCTAAGAAAAATCCATGCAAGAGCTATGCCTTGCTCTTTCCCCTGTGCTAAGAGTGTGAAGACAAGCACCTACTCTGTGCATAATGAGCTGGTTTGGCCGAGAACAGTTTCCTGCCACTTCAGTGACGAAATGGCAACACCGTTTTTGATGAACCAAGAAGAATCTATTTCTAGAACTCTAGCCTGGTGACAAGGTTTTCTCAGGCTGCTTCCTAAAGACTCTCAGGATAATTTTGGTCTCTCTTTAGGTTGTGAAGTACCCAGCAGATCTTAAACTTGGCACATACATGTCTCAAGCACCTGAAGAACCACTCGTCTATTCTTTGTACGCCGTCCTGGTCCATCGAGGTTCCAGCTGTCACGAGGGACACTATTACTGCTTCGTAAAGGTAAAAGTCAACTTTCTGATTTGCATTGCTGCATTGTGTCCTTCAGTGGTGGCCTGCCTGTGCTTTCCTTTATAAAACCCCGCAGTTCATCTCAAGACAGCGTTACCTTTCTTTGCAGGCCGGAGATGGACGGTGGTACAAGATGGATGATGAGTCTGTGGTTCCTTCTGACACCAAGATGGTTCTCCGCCAGCAAGCATATTTACTCTTCTATGCCAGGTACCAACAAGTGTGAAAGGGTGCTCAGAACACACTCTTGTGTAAATTGCTAGCTGCCTGCTCTCTGAGACTGGCTAGCTGCAAAAAGAGGTGAAATGTAGGTCCTAGAGGGTAGGACCCCAGTTACTGCTCTGAAAGGGACAGACATGGCTGGAAGACCATGATCTCATTCCCAGCTTCTAGTGCTGGGTCAGTCTTCTGCGTGTCATATCAAGCAAGTGCTGCCAGAAAACAACAGGACAAGACTGAAGCCACAAGGAGGCTGCAAGAACAAGCCTAGACTAAGATCAGTGTTGTTTCTCCAGGCACCATGATTTGACCCCTGAAGAAGACGCTGAGTGCCAAGAGACAAAGAGCACTTGTGTGGCAGAGCTGGGCCTAGGGCTGAAGGGTTCATTTGCTGGAGGCATCGGGGGACTGAGAAATCACAAAGGTGGAGAAAATACACACAGGATGCCAGGGAAGAGACAAACACAGGGCTCCGCAGGAACTCCCCCTCAGCACTGCGGCAGGAAGAGAGCGTGCTTGGACACCAGAAAGGGGCAGAAGCTGACCAGCCCCCAACCAGACTGTCTGCCTCCCAGACAGAGGCGCGCTCGCTGCGCGGAAATGCACTCTGGCAATCCAAAATTGGCTAAAGAAATAACTAAGAAAGCTATAAGAAAGAAAAGAAATCCAAGGAGAACTCTGGAGAGGAGGAGTCGGAAGTAACCAACCTGTGAAGCATCGCCAGCAAATGCTGCCTCACTCTTTGCCAGGTGTTCCAGGTGCGTGGCTGATGGACAGACATTCTCCAAAGAACGCTAACCATCAAACTTGACATTTACGATGGAAACAATAAAATTGCCATCATAACCAAACCCAGTCCTGAGCGGCGTTTTTGATTTCTGGAGAGATTTGGAGCACGCCAGAAAGAAAAGAGGGGTGCGGGAGTTTTGGACCCCCAGGATCTTCTTGTCAGTGACCCACAAACACTGTGCTGTAAACAGTCTGACAGTGCCTAAAAAGTATCCTCTCCTGCCCTGATCTTTGAGGTTAATGACGATACAAGAGCTTTGCTTCCCTCTTGTGTCCCAACCAAGCTAGAAATGGCGTTAGCACCATTGAGCTCCTCCAGGACAGGAAGAACCCTTGCCAGGCAGCGGCTGTGTCCTGCTGCGTAGGTTCCGAACTAGCCCCGGGGAAAGAGATGCCCAGCAGACTGTCACTAGAGGACACTCAGCCGCTCTTCCTACTTCTGTTAGTTGGTTCATACTATGCCTTTCTCCACTAGATTAAAATGCCTTTTCAAACCTCTAAACCTCTGAAACCACAGACTGTCGTCACTAAATCCATTGATTCCTTGAATATATGGTCAAGAGATGGGACTTCTGCAGCCTCCCACCACACAGCTTTCTTCCCTGGCTCCCTCCGCCAACTCTGTCACCAGTTTATATGAGAAACACCCGGGGTGAGCGTCGATTCCCCCAGAATCAATCCGTCCTTCTCTGACAGACCTCACATACATTGCTATCGCCTAGTTCCCCTTTTATCCACGTCTTAAATGCAGCATTTCTCAAATATTAACCAGCTCCTCTGTCAAGTAGAAAGGAACGTGACTTCTGTTCAGCCTCACCTGACCTTTTCCCAAGAGAGCTTTTTGTTCAAGGTACCAAAAGCCTTTTGCAGGACTTGCCACCTCGCACTCTCTCCTGTAACAATGATGAGCAGAGAAAGACACCCCAGTGTGGTGGGCATTATCCCAGCCCTTGGATACCCTTCATGCTGCTGAAGCATGTAGAGCTCTCTTCAGAACCCCAACCACTGCCTTCAATGTCACACTCCAGGCAAAACCTCTAAGCTTTAAAAATGTCACAGTAGGGAAATGAGATGTTCTTAATAAAATAGGATAAAGAGAGACTAGGGGAGAGCACACCGCGGGAGAGTGAACGTGACAGCCCGTGTCCAGTCCCTGGCAGCAGCCAAGGTTCAGCACCAGAGAACCGCACCAGCCAGGGCAGCCCCGCGGTGCCCCTGTGACAGCCTGAGCCTCGGGGCTTCCCAGGGAACAGCTCGTAACGGGCTGAGTTCCTGTGGATTTGTCCAGACAGTTGGTGATCCCGCCTGAGTTTTCTGTCTCCACCACACCCGCCAGCGCTCTGCTCTCCAGCTCAGTTACGCTGAGCTGAAACAGAGAATACCATCTCCTGTCGTCCCCCCACATTTCACTTCACCTGTCTTTTTTCTCACAGCTCTTTCATTAGCCCAGATGAATCTCAGCCTTATTCCTTCCCATTTGACAACTAGTTTTCCCTGTACTTTTTGGTTTTGTTTCAGGAGTGACACTCACGGTCAGACCCTGAAAACAGCCGCTGCAGTTCCTTCAGCAGCGTCCTCCTGACTCCAGCAATGCTCAAGACTTCACACAACGCCCACACCAAACTTCACACGCACTTTTTTGCCTGGCAAGCTAGCTGTTGCAGGAGCCCCCACTGCCACCAGCCTTTGTTCCCATCCCTGAGCCACACTTCCCCACCTCCTGCAAAGCACCCACGCAGCTGGGAGTGGGGGCGGTGCTGTCAGCCAGAGCAGTGAGCAAAGGAAAACACAGAGATGCTTTTCACTCTGGGTCACCTCCCGGCACGCTGTAGGTCCAGCCTTACTACAGCTGCCTCAGTGTCACTGAGAAGCTACTGAAGAGCAGCGCAGGGACGGGAAGGAGCGGGTGAGCACAGGGACAAGGGCAGGAACAGCTTACGACATTCTTCCCTGCAAAGACCACAGTAACGACACGACACACATGTGAGAAGGTGTTCGAAAAAAGCAGGCCCCAAGATCTTTCTTTTATATTAATATTAAAACCCATCACTTTTTAAATAGCTTGTGTTTTTGTTTTGCCAATTAGTAGGCCCGGTACAAAGGACACAGCCAACAGCAGAAAAACAATCCAATAAGTGGATTCTATTTCACGTAAAGGGGTCAGTATATAGAGGATCGCTGGGGGTACAAACAAGTCAGATAGATCACAAATGACAGACATCAACCCCAGCGACCCCAGAAACGACACAGCATGACCCGCAATAGATGGAACAAATAGAGACACAAGGTAACCCATGGAGAAAATGGGAGACAACCAGGACAACATGGTGATTACATATGACAGAAGTAACCCCATGTTGCCTCCCCACAAAGCCCGCGTTTGCAGGTGCCAGACCTGACTGCGATCCGGTTGCATGAAGAGCCAGGAGGTCCTTCCCCAACAGGAAACTCTGTGAAGTGCGTCCACTTCACAGATAGACTCTCCATCTCTTCCTGCAAGTGGGCCCAGCTTTTATCCCCAAAACAGGACACCTGGCACTCGTTATCAAAATGCAGGGCACCTGGGGCTTGTTTACCCAAGGGCTCTCCTTGCAAGGCCAGCCGCCCATTGGGGGAAAGCCAAAAGACAAACTCATCCCCTCCTTTTGAAGGGCCATGGGAACCACCCATATGTCAACCTTAATTCAGGGCTTGGGGTTCAGACCCCAGCACTTCAGTTTTAGAATCAAAACACAGACCTTTGGATAAAATACGTATGCTTTTTTTTCTATCTTTCCTTACAAAACCATACACTGCTGAAGACCTGGTGAGGTTTGCACAGTACCTTGGGTTTGCCATGGGGGAGGATTTCCTCTTGTCACGCTCTATGCTCATTTCTGGGTTTGCTTCACCAAAGTAAACACAATCTTACTCACATCTGCCAGGAGAAAGGAAATCTCTCTGTGATTCGCAACGTTAACACTCGCGTTCACTTCCACCTCTGTGGACCCGTCTCCAGGGGAGGGTTCAGCCAGAAATGACATTTTCTGGAAACTACACCCAAATCACCCTCCTCCATCAACCCCGGCTGAATCCATTTCTCCCGAGGGTCCTAGGAGAAAAGTCGGGCTGCACGTTAAACGGGAGTGGTCTTGCTAGCAAGGTCTAGGTAGCAGCACATGTGACCTTGATTTGTCACACCAGGGCGGGACATATCGCACATCCCAGTGACCACCAGGGTGCGGTGGGCACTCACTGGATGCACACATTCAGAGATGCTTTGTAAGGTGTGAGGTCAGGACAGACAGTGGCCGTGCAGACCATCACGCCTCGTCCCGGTTCACACGCAGATTTATCAGCCTGGATGGACACGGAGACAGGTACAGCAAGCTGGTGTGGGTAGAGAAGATGCGCCGGCCATCAGCACGGCTTCCACCAGTCCTAATTCCCAGCAGCACCGTGTAAAGGCAGCTGGAAAGAACAGCGACTCGTGCCAGCACGCACACGCTCCTCGGCCGGCTGATTGCTGCCAAACACCCTCTGTGTGGGAAACCACCCACCCCGCTCTGTGTAACCCAACCATCCCTTCCAAACGTGTCCCACCAGACACTGCTCAGCCCGAAAAACCCAAGATCTAAGTTCCTCTTCCCTTCTGATTTGCTGCTGTGTGTTCGTTAAGCTCAGTTCCTCTAGGATCCTCTTGCACTTCAATTTTCCCAGCACCATCAGCAGCTCTTGCTGCAAACAGGGATTTAAGGTGCAGGGTCCTGCACAATTCAGGGCTTCCAAATTAGTTCCTTATGCCGCTGCTCTGAAGACAACAAATGAACTGAGGAAACTTGTACTTAGAAGTGCATCAGAGAGAAATCCAGGAGTTCAAAGTCACAGGAGAAGCGTCTCCTCATTCATTAGCACAGGGCTGGGCTGTCACCAGCCCATGGCCACGGCCCAGTGTGCCAGTACTGGATTCATGGATCCTGGCTGGAGCATCTTCTCCCCAGCACATCTCAGCCCCAGGATTTCACCTCCTCCTGGCTTTGAACCTTTTGAATTCTTTCAGGTCACCTTTACAAAGCTGACTCCATCACCCACAGAGCCACATGTACACACTGACTGCTCCAAAGGGAAGCTGAGACCCCCCAGCATGGCAACGCAGCTCCGCTCGCTGGGGTCTTAAAACCAGGGAACACAACCCTTCCCTCTGCTCCTCCTAAGACACTGGGCTAAACCCTGCAAGGTTTGCTGCATTATCAACGAATCTCATGATTTTAAGGTCTCTGGATTGCTTGGGATCTGTTTTTTCCAGCTCCTGCCTGTTATGTGGATAACCCAGACCTGCTCTGGTACTGCCTGGTCATTCACAGTCACAGCAGACAAGCTCTCAAACTCCCCTTACCGGGTGAGAAGACTCCAGCTGTACAAACCCCTGGAACTGCCTTACCTCTGCAAGGATCATTCCTCACTAAGAATTCATGCAGAGCCATCCATCCTCCACCCACGTGAACCAGGACAGTGCTCTGCAGGATAGAGAGCAGCCGCAGCTGCTGGGAATCACCAAACTGTGGAGCCAAGGAACAGTTCAGACATGAAGGGAGGGACACACACAACAAGGGACGCTTGGCTCATTCCCACAGCCAGCTGCACCAGGGAAAAGCTATTGGGAATGTTCTGGGGGGGTCCCAAATGCTTTTATGGACCTATTGAATACTTTTAAGGTTTCTCCAGACAGGTTCTTCTGGAATAAGTGCAGGTTAGTACCAATTTGTAGGAGTTTTTTCTGCTGTGTGGTGATGCAACTATCCAAATCCTTTTGTTTTCGAGCTGGAAAGTGAGAATTTTTTGAGAGCAGTAAATGAGAATTTGGAATTTGGTCTTTGGATGGGTTGTTTTTCCTTTTATCATGAAGGAAATAGAGGCTGGCAATGCAATCACCCTCCCGGTGCAGCCCACATGGAAAAGAGCCGGTTGACTGAGATTGCTGGGTGCCGGTGAATCAGCGAGATGGCACCGCCGAGTGAGAAACCTCTGCTCATCACGTCTGAAATCCAGAGATTTCACCGAGCCTCGGACCTGACCCCACCAACCACCAGCCAGAAAGCCCCCACCGCTGAGAGTGCCCAGCCAGGATGTTCTGGTGAGTGCAGAGTGATGGGAATCCAGGCAGGAATCCCCTAGCAATGTTCATCAGTGATTTTAAACACTTGCAACGTCAAACGAGTGCACCCCGAATCACAAGCATGTGTTCTTTAAAGCTGCCTAAATCCTCTGGAGAGCCAAGAACAGGCACTGGGAGGTTGGTAGAGCTGGTGTGGGATGCTGGGAGCCTGGCTGGGATGTAGCAGCTCTGCACCCAGGTCTACAGAGGAATGCCGTGCTGGGAAGACAGAGGAACCAGCCTGTGTAAGCAAAACCATCTTCAGAATGATTAAAAAACTTGGAAAAAAGCAGCGACGTTTTCCCTAGGTGGACAGGAACACAAACCCCAAGAGACTAAATGAAAACAGGGAGTGCAAAGCCCCAGTGAGATGGGTCACGGCAGGCAGAGGGGCAGGAGGCAGCAGCATCTCCCACCTCCTTCCCATGGGGACATGGGACCCTGGTGGGAAAATGAGCTTTTTCTATCATCACTCCCTAAATTAAAGCCAGAGCTCTCTTGGATCTGTCCACTTTGGACATCCAAGTCTGTTTCTTGATGGGCATGTTTTTGGTAGGGCATTGTCATTCCACATGAAAATGTGTGTTTTTCTGTTCAAGCTGGGGCACTGGGGACATTGGAACAAGACGTGATGCTCCAGCCCCGTTAAAAGAAGAGCTCTGGCCCCCAGACCGGCCACACCCACACACGCTGCACCCCTCATCTCGGGTCACAGGGGAAGGGGGAGACTTGCAGGTGCTGGCAGCCTGGCTCCAGTTAGCAGTTACTCAGTGGGTGTAGCAGGGATGAGGGTTTAGTTCTCGTTACCTATGGGTTAAAGGGGTGGACTCGACATTCTCATTCCATGGTGGACGCGACCCAAACCCACCAGAGCCTGGTCCAGCCCTCGTGCAGGCAATTGTATCCCCGTGATTTGACCCGGGCTGGCTGTCCCCTGAGGGAGGGGGCACAAGCCCTTCAGCATATCGGTGCTCCCCACCACAGGGTGCCGTGGTTTGCCACTGGTTACCATCAGCATCCCCAGCGTATGAGAAAAAGGAGCCATGGAGAGAAAAATCTTCCCATTTTTGTCAAATCCTGCTTTTTCTGTTGAATTTTCCCCCTTTTTCCTGCCCAATGCAGCCTTTTTTTTTCAGGTGGTCCCCCCCCCACCTCAAGCTCCAGCACTCCTCTGGACCAGGCTCACAGCGCTCACAGATCACATCCTCCCCCAGCACCAAAGGACAGAGCGGCATCACAGACACACAAAGCTACTCTTGTTAAAGAAAATAAAACTAAATAGAGGTGAGAGACAACATCGCAAAGGCAAACTGTACCTGACTGCTGAGGAAGAACTACGGAGGGAGAGGAGGTGTGGAGGGAGAGGGGCTGGGGGGCTGGAAGGAGAGTTGAGAGGAAGAGGAGGGGAAAGAAAAACAAGAAAAAACATTTATGGGATTAACAGTGCAATAATCATGAGAACTGTTCACTGCAGGTCATTCAGAATCTGGGGGGTTGACACTATTTGGGTGCAAGGGAGGAGCTCGGGGAGCTGGGAGCTGGTGCAGGCGTGGGGGGGTGAGCACTGCAGCTCGGCTCCTCCCGCCTGGAGCATCAGCCCCAAAAACAGAGAGCAGGAGGAGAGTGAGGAGCTCTGCTGTCGTCTCCTCGCACCAGTTCACCTTGGTGAACCATCTGAAACGTCAACAGCGAGCTCGTTACAAAGAGACTCTTTAAGGAAATCCTTCTTCGGGAGTGAGCTGAGAAAAACACAGGCGCAAGAAACACTCATCCGCGAGGAAAACTTCGAGGGCAGCTGCCGGCGGAGTGAACGTGGCGTTTCACGGGGCAGCTGCCACAGAACAGGGTCACTTTTAGGCTCTCCCGATTCAGGGAATGCCCTGGGGCCGAGGACGGCGCTGGGCAAACGCAGCTCAGCCACCTCTGCCGGGAGCCGGAGGACGAGGTCTCCGTCTCACCCCGGGGAGCCCAGGAGGAGTCCCCTGTGCCAGGCTGGTGATCCCCCTGCACCGGTGGGGAGGGGGAGCAGGGTTTGTGCTGCCAGACCCCTCTGACTTACCCAGTAATTGTTCTCGCCGATCTGCTCCACTTGAAATCTCCTGGCACACTTGCACTGGGCTGCTTGCCTGGTGACCTGCCACCACCAAGAGAGCTAAGGGATCAGGGTGTGGGGAGTCTCCCTCAATACAAGGCACTTGGAATCACAGAATCACTGTGGTTGGAAAGGACCTCTAGGATCATCAAGTCCAACCTTAAACACACAGATAACACACAGCCCTAAGCAGCCTTTCCTTCAAAAACATGGTAGGTTCTGATGGTACCAGCCCATTATTTTAGCTCAGCACCACCATGATCCCTTTTTTCCACCATTTTTGTCACCCCCGCAGCCTGAACCACCCCACACCCCCGAGCACCCATCTCTTTCAGTCCTTTACCTCATCTTCAGTCTTGTCAGCATCAGTGGTGGGGCGGTAGGCATCCTTGCTGGGATGGAGAGCAGCCACAAACTCATTGTAATCGATGTAGCCATCACCATCATGGTCAAAGATGTTGGCCACTGCAGTCATCTCCAGCTTTGTGGTGGGGAATTCTGGAAGGAGAAAGAAATGAGCAACTGTTGCAGCGACCTCACTCATCAGAGCCAGGGATGTCAGAGCATGGTCTGCATCTCAGTCCTCAAGCAGGGACAACCTCTGGTCACACTGAGGTGGCCGTTTTCGGAGCTCGTTTTGGGCAGACAGGGACTTACTAGAGGCCAGGCTGCCATCAGTAAACTCCTGATGGGTGATCTTCCCATCTTGGTCTTTGTCAATGCGCTGGAAGAAGTCCACGATGCGGGATTTCTTGTGGTTCATCCAGCGCGTATATTTCTTCCGCCAGACATCAAAGTCAAAGTTGGCCAATTCTTTCAACTGGAAGGAAACCCATGAGAGTCAGGGGGGGAAATCCCCAAAGCAGCAGCACCCCAAGCTCTACAGCACCCTAAAACACCAGCCATTGGGTGAGCCCGAGCTCCCGTCGCTAACACTCATGCCCATCCTCTCAGCATGGTTCACCTGGGTTTATCCCCCGTTAATGAGGTGGCCGCTCAAATTCACTTTCGGGAACAGGACACACAGCGTAGCCGACACGTGGACCGTGTGTCACAGCACCACCGACACGGGATGCGGCATCTGTATAACACCATAGGAAATAAGCAGAAGAATGAAACATAATGATGACTAGGTCGCTGTTGACAAACATAATAAACTCCAGTATTTAAGTGTTGGTAGACGTTGACTTAATCACTTGTGTAACATCACAAAAGAAGTTGTCCAGTTCACTGGGGACACAGAAGTGAGGACGAACAACAAATGCAACCTGGATGACTGAATGTGCGAATCAATGAAGTGCGGAAATAGTCACATTTTGTTCTGACAAGAGCTCCAAAGAAAGCTGTACACTGTCCTAAATTAGGCATCTCCGCTATTAATATCCTGTCATTACTACTCATGTAGAAGACCTCTAGTGCTAATGGAGAGCAGTAGGCAACGTTGGAGTGGGATCACAGGCTCATAGGATAGTTCAGGTTGGAAGGGACCTCAAGATGTGATCTAGTTCAACTTTCTGCACAAAGCAGGGTGAGCTGTGAGACAAAAAGCAGTTACCGAAGAGTTTAACCAATCCGGTCTTGGAAAACTGCAAGGGTGGAAAAAGCAGAACCCCTCCAGACAGTCTGTTTCAATACTTGTCTGCTCTTATAGGACAACATTTTTAATTATATCCAGTCTGAATCTCTTTTAATTCAGCTCATGTCTGTTTTCTCTCATCCTCCTACCATGCACAACCTATTCTATCTTCAGAAGAAACGTGAACTGGGATTTATCTGCCCAAACACAGTAAACTAATGCCATCAGAGATTCCCTGTGTTCCCTCACCTGACCTACAGCAGTTGCTTCAAAAGAGCAACTACTGCAAAGTCATGCATCACATTTGTCAGCCCTGCACTGATACTGTATCCAGTATGAGGTAAAATGGCTCTTCATGCCTACATTTTAGGAAAGAGAGTCCCTCCATTAAAACAGGTGCTATACAACATATTCTATTGGTTCCTCTTTCTCCTCACTGAGCACCAATGGAACCTGAAGAACTAGCTCAGATTGGGTAAATTAAACTAAATTTGGTGAATTCCATAATAAACCACCCTAAAATCACACAAGAAAGTGGCAAACTGAATTGGCAAGCAAAGGGTGAAAAGATATTTGGACAACAGTGGCCTTGAAATCAGCAAATCTGGGTAGAACCAGCCAAATTGCATTCAAAAAAGGATGTAGCAGAAGGACAGTTTTCTGAGGAAATTCTTACCCTTTCTCTGAGAAATCAGCATGACTGAGTGTCTATCTGAAGTTCCTATACACCCGGGCATGGTGTCTGGGGAGGAATTACTGTGTGTGGTTGCACAGATATGATCCTATGGGGATCACGGAGATGCTGTGGGAGATCTCACATTACTAAAGGGCTGCCGTGGATCGATACAGACTCTTAAGGAAGGAGTGGCAGAAGGTGAGAATGAGGAGTTGCCCTTGATGTGAGAGAGAGCAGGGGGAATGCATCCAGCTTAGCCTTAAGAAGGATGCTCATCCAGCTGAGAGTTGATGAGAACTTTTTCAGAAAACTGGAGGAAGCTTCAAATTCACGGGTCCCAGTCCTCATGAGTGACTTAACTATTTCAATATATCCTGGGAAGGAAACTGCACAGCATGAGGAAACCATGAAATTTCTGGAGTGGACTGCTGATGAAGTTATCACCTGACACAGGTAATCAATGAGCCACTAAGGGGAGGCAGTTTGCTGGACCTCATACAAAACACAGAACTTGTCACGGATGTGACAGTCATGGACAGCCTTGACAGTGGTGAAAATTAGATGGTAGAGTGCAGGATCTTGAGAGAAGGCAATAATGCAAATAAGACTACAAGACTGGACTCCAGGAGAGCAGATTTTGCCCCTTCAGGCATCTGCTTGGAAGACTCCCATGGCAAACTGTCTTTGAGAGAAAAGGGGTCAAGTAAAGCTGATTGATTTCAGAATGATCCTTGAAACACACCTTAAGTATTGCCCATCCCCACGTGCAGGAAGTCAAACAAAGGTGACAGAAGGCCTGCATGGATGAACAAGGAGGCATTGACTGAACTCAAACCTAGCAAGGAAGCATACAGGAAATGGAAGAGGGGACAGATGACCCAGGAGGGATACAGAGAAACTATATAAGCATGCAGCAACAGGGTCAGGAAACCCAAAACAAATCTGAAAGCAAATATGTTTAAGGATGTGAAGGGCTACAAAAAGGGTTTCTGGCTTCTATGGGTGTGTCACAAAACCATCACCTGTCCACATTTAGCCAGTACTCAGGGCTAAACCGTAGCAGTTAGTCCACTACCTGATGCTCCTTCCCCAATTGAGAGGAAAAATCGGGGAAAAAAAGGCAGAGGGCCCATGAGTTAAAGTAGAAACACATTTAATAGAATAACAAGACTGATACAACAAATGATATAGGCTACAAAAAGTTCTACTCAGCCTGGTCCTTGATGTCAACAGTAGGAGCAGAAGGTCAGGACAGAGGAGCCCCAGGGAAAGGAGGAACTCCACCCTCTCCGAGCTCCCTCCTTTTCTAATGAGCATGATGAAGTGGTATGGGATACACCTGTGAGTCAGCTGCCTTGATTCAACCTCTCAGCTGACTCAGGGTTACTCACCGGCTGCCTGCATGGCAGGGTGAGTGGGGGAGCCCCAGGGGGGCTGTGCCTGGGGAACCAGGACACCCCTCCACCCCTTATCACATACCATCTACATCATGTCCAAGGTTCTGTAACTATTGAGAAATGAGAAGAGCAGTAGTATTAGTCATTTTCTTCCATGGCCATGGGTTCTAGTCACAATAGTCCTTTGGGGTGGGTTGAAATGGTGCAATGTGCATCCGGAAATCTAATCTGGGATGCTTTATTCAGTCCATATTCAATTTGTGGTGAGGATGCTGGATTTGGGGAAGTCACTGGGTGCTCAGGTTCGTTCTTCAATGATCTGGGCAGTTCTGATTCTTACAGTGGAGAAGCATTAACAGGCAGCATCATATAACAGTTAGCATCCCGCAGTTCCAATTACTGCCTGTTCTCACCCAGAATCATATCTCCTTGTGAAATGCTTGTTCATTCACTTGTTCATCCTCCTGCGTTATCCACCACATGCGCCCAGGTCCTTGAGCAAAAGCAGCCCCACGAGTGGGTTTGCCTTGGCTCACGGCAGGAGTAACCCAGACTGTTTTCCCCAACGTATTTCTCACGTGCACCACTGGGACTTTGTCTCCTAGAGTATGTAGAAGCTCCGACTGAGCAGGGCCAGCTTGACTGACAGACCCCCTAGTATTAACTAACCAGGGAGCTTCTGCTAGATGTTGGTCCCAGATTTTAAATGTCCCATCATCCATTACTTTGAGTGGGGTCCTCAGCAGCCCATTGCATTGCTCAACTTTGCTAGCAGCTGGTGGATGGTCAGGGATGTGATACATCCATTCTATCCCACGCTCCTTAGCCCAGGTGTCTATCAGGCTATCTCAGAAATGGGTTCCATTGTCTGGCTTGATTCTTTCTGGGGTTCCATGGCACCACAATATTTGCTTTTCAAGACCCAGAATAGTGTTACTGGCAGTGGCATGGGGCACAGCATATGTTTCTAGCCATCCAGTCATGGCTTCCACCACAGTGAGAACACAGCACTTGGCTTGGCGTGTTGGCAGCAGTGAGATGCAGTCAATCTGCCAGGCCTCACTGTATTTGTATTTCAACCAGCACCCTCCATACCGCTGGGGTCTGATCTGTTTGGCTTGTTTAATTGTGGCACACGTCTCGCACTCCTGGATGACTTGTGCAATAGTGTCCGTGGTCAAGTCCACCCCTCAGTCACGAGCCCGTCGATACGTCGCATCTCGGGCTTGATGGCCTGATGTATCGTGGGCCCATCGAGCTAAGAATAATCCACCCGTGGGTTGCCAGTCCAGGTCCACCTGAGATATTTGTACCTTTGCAGTCCGATCCACCTGCTGGTTGTTTTGATGTTCTTCATTGGCCCGGCTCTTGGGTACGTGGGCATCTACATGGTGTACCTTTAACACCAGCTTGTCTAGTAGGGCCGCAAAATCTTTGCCTTCTGGCCAGTCCATGATTACTCCCAGGATATCCAGGTGGTTGGGATTTCCTGTTCCAGCATACTGAGTGATCAGTGCAACCCACTTACTCCTCATCGTATCAGTTGTGTGGTGTGTGGATGGAGTCTTCCCTCTAAACATCCAGCTCAATACTGGCAATTTGTGGTGCCAGAAGGAGCTGTGCTTCAGTGCCAGCTGCTTCCAAAGAGGCTTGAACTCCTTCACACACTGCCACTCTTTCTTTTTCAGTGGGAGCGTAGCGGGCTTCTGATCCTCTGTATCCTTGGCTCCAAAACCAAAGGCTCAACGTTGAGTTTCCCCTGGAGCCTTCTGCCAGAGGCTCCAGGTAGGGCCGTTCTCCCTGGCTGCAGTGTAGAGGATGTTCTTAACATCTTGACCCAAATGAAAAAAGAAAAAAAAAAAAAAAAAGAAACAGAAAGCAACCAAAAAAGAATAAAATATCCTAGTCCTATTGTATGTCACCAATGATGTAAACTCTTAGAGAATGGTTCATCTCATGAAATGTAGATAACTGCAATACTGTTGACTGCATCTTAGCTAATCTGTAAGAACCTCCTTTATTAACAGAAAACATCTAGGTTGTAATTAGTCTTACCCGAAGTAAACATCCTTGGTCTTTTCTCATGTGTAGACATATGTGCTATAGATACCTCATTCTGATCATCTAGGTTACTCCCTGGTGGCCTTAAGTATACCCACTGTGTTTTTTGTCTGATCATTTTTGTAGCATGACTCTTTCAGAACAGGCCATTTGAATGAACATAGGTATGGTAATGTTCTGTAACTGTTAATCAATTTTTTTATATTAAATCCTCAAAACATAAATTTAATTGAAAGGGAAGGAAAATTATAACTCCTAAAATTAATTCCTGGAAATAATTCTATATATAAACACCATAATTGTGCTGCATTCTTAATTCTCTGTCATTTGAATTTTTATCTTAAGAGATTGCAGTTCCTCAGAAGAATTATAAGGTGTACCACTTTGCAGAAGTGGTTTTTGCATGTGGGGATTTTTAGTCACATCTTAATTTGTACAAAAACATTAATTAAAATAGAAAAATGGAAAATATGTTTTCTGCATTAAAACAGAAAATGACGTGGCAATAAGATATTTAATTCATCATCTTTTCACATCTCATTTCTGATTGAAAAGGTAAGAGCACATTTGAGACGTATTTCATATCACTGCTGATGTAATCAGAAAATGATGTGCCATATGATGTGAAGGACTTATACTGAGACAACGGTATGGTTTTTTTTATAACAGAAGACATGGATTGTCAATTTAATCACATCTTTACTTTCACCATGCCAAAGACAAGATTTAGTGTTAGCTAAAGGTTAGAAGGTTGGAAAGACAGAGATTCCAAGATAAATTTAGAAATTCTGTTCTTCAAGAACAATTGATTTCATCGTGGAATTATCACATACAGTCTCAGAATGATGGTCTCAATATCTATCACGTATTATAATGAATTCCTAACATAGATTAAGTACAAGATTTCTGACATACAATTGGGGGCTACAACAGCTATGAGAGGCCCATATGATTTTGGAATGGCATTTGTGGGTCAGATGCAATACTTCTGGCCATCTAAAATGACACAAAACATCTTTATTTAGGCATCAGACTATCCAAATACTTATATTCGAAGTGGATGTCTAAACTGTCACTGTGGACTATAGATGCCAGATGCACTTTTTCAGTAGATTCAGTCTCCAGACTACGTTAACTTAATAGATTCATTCTTTTTTTTTACGGTGATGGAAATTCAGGCATTCAGTGGGCGTGTACACACCTGCAAAGAGGTGGCTGAATTGGGAGTCAGATTACATCCCGAATGTTTATGTACCCAAAGTGGCACGAGCTGAAGACAAATCAGATTCACAAAGGTTGGGATCTCCTTCTCCAGACTTGACCCAATAGCCTGAAGGCAGACTTCTATTAATATCTCACACATCCTAGGATAACGGACAGATCTGTTGTCTCTGAGATGTGACAAGAACCTGCAGCAAACCTTTGCTCTTCAATAGGAACAGTTTGAGTCCACAGAAGATACAGTCTGGGGACTGGGGAACGTGTTGCCTCCAGAAGCCGAACAGCCCGATAAACCTCTGCACCTCTTTCTTATTCTGTGGTGTTGCAAAGTCAAGGATCTTCTGTTGGGCCTTAGGTAATATTTCTCGATGGCCACAGTGCCAATGGATTCCCAAAAATTTAACTGTCTGAGATGGCCCTTGGATTTTAGTGGGATTAACCTCCCAGCCTTTCTGCCTCATATGCACTAGGACCACTTCAAGCATTTGTTTTAATTTGCCCTTATTGCTCCCCTGAATTAGGATGTCATGAATATAGTGGACAATCTGCATATGGGGGGAAGCTGTACCTCATCCAGGTGCTCAGCCACTATTCTGTGACAAATAGTTGGACTATGCACCCATCCTTGAGGCAACCTGGCAAAGGTGTACCGCTGCCCTTGCCATGTGAATGCAAATTGATCCCAATGCTCTTCTGCAACTGAGATCATAAAGAATGCATTGGCTAAATCAATGACAGCATACCACGTGCCAGGATGCCTCTGAACTCTTCCTATTAAAGTGATCATATCAGGTACAGCTGCTGCAAGAGGCGGGGTGCTCTTGTTCAGTTCCCTGTAATCTACAGTCATTCTCCAGGATCCATTGGTCTTTTTAACGGGCCAAAGTCAGTTTTAAAACTCCTGCAGCCAGAAAATCTTTGATTGTTTGGGAAATTTCTTTGTGACTGCCTGGAATCCTGTACTGTTTCATGGTTACAGTTACATGGTTACAACTTGGTTGCAGTTGGAATTTACACAGGTGGCATCTTTATTTTTCCTACTAGAATTGCCTGGGCATTGATATAACTCTTTACCCCAAAATGGTACCGACCATCAGGGACATTCAAAGTCCCTTTAGAATATCTATTCTGATTATATACTCTGGGATCAGAACCATCATGACTGTATACTGTCATTTTGGAAGGTTTCCAATTTTCATGTCAATTTGGGTTTGTACTTGCTCAATTTGCTTTCTGCCCAATCCTGTAATAATCACAGATTGTCATTTAAATTTCCTAGGGTTCCCATAGATTGAGGCCTCCGCTCCGGTATCCACTAAAGCTTTCACTATTTGAGAGGACCGTTTTTTCCAGAATATTTGTAGCTCCATATGGGGTCACTGGTCCTCCCGTGCCCAATGTGCCGGAGTTTGGCCAACATTTCAGTAGGAGTTATAACACCTAGTTTCTCTCAAGGGATATAGGTCAGATTACTGCTGCCACTCATGGTTCTTCTCTGGAACAACCTATCCAATCCCAGAGGGCCCACCATGAGCAGAGGTGGGGTCC
The DNA here is from genome assembly GCA_028020825.1 of Podargus strigoides. Lineage (NCBI taxonomy): Eukaryota > Metazoa > Chordata > Aves > Caprimulgiformes > Podargidae > Podargus > Podargus strigoides. The sequence goes on along the minus strand of CM051635.1, from coordinate 405,395 downwards.
TGTAGAGGTTCCAGAGGGGGTGCTGTAGGCTGAATGTCTCCGGAATTGTGTGCCTGATAATTTTGCACTTTCCTACAGGGTTTCTGTAACCCTCTCTGTTTATACATCCTCCATAATTCACTGGTGTCAAGACCTCCCATCCTAGTGGGAAGTACACCACCTTTCAGCTAAGCTTTAAACAATTGTCCTCGAGACATCCTATGTTCAGTATTTTTACAGCGTCGGGTGTCTCGATTCCCTGTATTCTCCCAGGGGCTCCGTTGATGTTGGAATTGCCAATACCCCTGACGCTCCCCGGGGCCCCGTTCTCCAAGGTCACCCAACTGCTGTACTTTCTCAGTTACATCTCTAACGGGATTCCCTGTTTCACTAAGTAGGAGAGTCACAAGAACATTCTTACATGCCAGTGGAGTGGTATTAATTATTGCATTTCTCATGGGCACAGACAATCTAAGCTGCATTAATACCTCAGTGTGTCCTACATGAATGGCCAGTTTCAATCCTTGTTCCTTTAACTGTTGCATACTGTCCTGCAGAGTATACCACGGTCGGTCAGATCCTGGCCAGGTATTCTCCAGGGGGGATTTTGCCTTGCACCCCACAGCAGCTACAGCCAATAGATTGGCACCCTGATCACTATTTCGAAATGCATCCTGCGCAAGAGGGTTGAACTCAGTGTTACAAACATCTTACAATCCAAGTTATCCGGGCTAACCCCTGATGCTCCCTGATGGTACATACCATCCAAGCAAGCAGGGGCTCTCCTGGTCTCTGACTAAACCCCGCAAGAATTTAATTTACTTCTTGCTGTGTAAAATCCTCCATTGTGGGTCTATTTACTGGCAGCTCATTTTTGGAAAATTCTATCTTTCCCCTGATGACTGGTCTTGCATCTGCAGAGTCATCTGGGGCACCAGCCCCATTAGACTCCGCAGGGTACCAAGTATCGTCATCCGATTCATCAGGGTTACAGTGTACGTCCACCTGTACAACTTCTGAGTGGACCTTCTTATGATTAGATATCCCCCTTCTCTTCCCATGTTTACACTGGGCAACTTGCACTGTAGCCTTCTCAGGTACAGTTTGGCAAGTGTCCAGCTTGTCAGTAAGGAGCTTATTTAAAGATTCTAATGTTACAATCTGATTCCACATGCAGGAGCATTCTACCCGTAATTGTTCCTTCTGCTGGTGCTGTTTCTTACATGCTGTCAACAAAATCCATCCCCGTGTCCCAAAGGATACGACATCCCTTGCCTTGTTATTGGAGAATTTCTGAATAGTTTCTAGTACATCCTGCGGTTCAGTCTCTGCCAACCGCTTCTCCCACTGTTCACAGTACAGTGCTTCTGCCACTCACATCTGGTCAGGCTGAGTTCAACTTCAACTACAGTCAATTCCTGTGATCTTCCTGTCACTCCAGCAATGGAAATGTGACTGGCCATGATGCCCCATGCATCTTGGTGTGGATTATTTTAGAAGGGGATACTTCAAAGACCCGAGGGGGTACCACTGGGCATTTGGTACAGCAGCGGTGGAGATGGATGAAATTGAACTGCTGTCTACCCTGCCTGATTTATCAGAGGACCCTTCCATTGTGGGGCTGCTGAAGGTTCAGGACCAGGAGGTGCCTATTGCAACTACAATAGTGTACCAGCAAGAGTATCGTACGAATTGAGACTCCCTGAACCTCATCCAGAAGCTGACTGGCCAACTAGAGAGCCAGTGGGTGAACAGCAAGACACGCTCACCCTTGAATAGTCCTATTTGGCCAGTGTGGAAATCCAGCGGAGAGTGGAGACTGACCGTGGACTATTGTGGCCTGAATGAAGTCACACCACCACTGAGCGCTGCCGTGCTGGACCTGTTGGAACTCCAGTATGAACTGGAGTCCAAGGCAGTCAAGTGGTATGCCACAATTGATATCGCCAATGCATTATTCTTGATTCCATTGGCGGTGGAGTACAGGCCACAGTTTGCTTTCACCTGGAGGGGTGTTGCAGTACACCTGGAACTGGCTGCCCCGGGGATGGCAGCACAGTCCCACGGTTTGCCATGGACTGATCCAGTCTGCACTAGAAAAGGGTGGAGTGTCTGAGCATCTGCAGTGTATTGATGACATCATTGTATGGGGTAACACAGCAGAAGAAGTTTTTGAGAAAGGAAGGAGAGTAGTTCAAACTCTACTGAAAGCTGGTTTTGCAATCAAAGGAGGCAAGGTCAAGGGACCTGCTCGAGAAATCCAGTTCCTAGGAATTAAATGACAGGATGGATGATGTCAAATCCCATTAACATGCTATTAACATGCTATTAACAAAATAGCAGCAATGTCCCCACAGACCAGCAAAAAGGAGACACAAGTTTTCTTGGGTGTTGCAGGTTTCTGGAGAATGCACATCCCAGACTACAGTCATATTGTGAGCCCTCTACATGAAGTGACAAGGACAAAGAATGACTTTGAATGGGGCCCTGAGCAACAACAGGCCTTTGAACAAATTAAGCAGGAAACTGTCCATGCAATAGCCCTTGGGCCAGTCTGGACGGGTCAAGATGTTAAGAACATCCTCTACACTGCAGCCAGGGAGAATGGCCCTACCTGGAGCCTCTGGCAGAAGGCTCCAGGGGAAACTCAACGTTGAGCCTTTGGTTTTGGAGCCAAGGATACAGAGGATCAGAAGCCCGCTATGCTCCCACTGAAAAAGAAAGAGTGGCAGTGTGTGAAGGAGTTCAAGCCTCTTTGGAAGCAGCTGGCACTGAAGCACAGCTCCTTCTGGCACCACAAATTGCCAGTATTGAGCTGGATGTTTAGAGGGAAGACTCCATCCACACACCACACAACTGATACGATGAGGAGTAAGTGGGTTGCACTGATCACTCAGTATGCTGGAACAGGAAATCCCAACCACCTGGATATCCTGGGAGTAATCATGGACTGGCCAGAAGGCAAAGATTTTGCGGCCCTACTAGACAAGCTGGTGTTAAAGGTACACCATGTAGATGCCCACGTACCCAAGAGCCGGGCCAATGAAGAACATCAAAACAACCAGCAGGTGGATCGGACTGCAAAGGTACAAATATCTCAGGTGGACCTGGACTGGCAACCCACGGGTGGATTATTCTTAGCTCGATGGGCCCACGATACATCAGGCCATCAAGCCCGAGATGCGACATATCGACGGGCTCGTGACTGAGGGGTGGACTTGACCACGGACACTATTGCACAAGTCATCCAGGAGTGCAAGACGTGTGCCACAATTAAACAAGCCAAACAGATCAGACCCCAGCGGTATGGAGGGCGCTGGTTGAAATACAAATACAGTGAGGCCTGGCAGATTGACTGCATCTCACTGCCGCCAACACGCCAAGCCAAGTGCTGTGTTCTCACTGTGGTGGAAGCCATGACTGGATGGCTAGAAACATATGCTGTGCCCCATGCCACTGCCAGTAACACTATTCTGGGTCTTGAAAAGCAAATATTGTGGTGCCATGGAACCCCAGAAAGAATCAAGCCAGAAAATGGAACCCATTTCTGAGATAGCCTGATAGACACCTGGGCTAAGGAGCGTGGGATAGAATGGATGTATCACATCCCTGACCATCCACCAGCTGCTAGCAAAGTTGAGCAATGCAATGGGCTGCTGAGGACCCCACTCAAAGTAATGGATGATGGGACATTTAAAATCTGGGACCAACATCTAGCAGAAGCTCCCTGGTTAGTTAATACTAGGGGGTCTGTCAGTCAAGCTGGCCCTGCTCAGTCGGAGCTTCTACATACTCTAGGAGACAAAGTCCCAGTGGTGCACGTGAGAAATACGTTGGGGAAAACAGTCTGGGTTACTCCTGCCGTGAGCCAAGGCAAACCCACTCGTGGGGCTGCTTTTGCTCAAGGACCTGGGCGCATGTGGTGGATAACGCAGGAGGATGAACAAGTGAATGAACAAGCATTTCACAAGGAGATATGATTCTGGGTGAGAACAGGCAGTAATTGGAACTGCGGGATGTTAACTGTTATATGATGCTGCCTGTTAATGCTTCTCCACTGTAAGAATCAGAACTGCCCAGATCATTGAAGAACGAACCTGAGCACCCAGTGACTTCCCCAAATCCAGCATCCTCACCACAAATTGAATATGGACTGAATAAAGCATCCCAGATTAGATTTCCGGATGCACATTGCACCATTTCAACCCACCCCAAAGGACTATTGTGACTAGAACCCATGGCCATGGAAGAAAATGACTAATACTACTGCTCTTCTCATTTCTCAATAGTTACAGAACCTTGGACATGATGTAGATGGTATGTGATAAGGGGTGGAGGGGTGTCCTGGTTCCCCAGGCACAGCCCCCCTGGGGCTCCCCCACTCACCCTGCCATGCAGGCAGCCGGTGAGTAACCCTGAGTCAGCTGAGAGGTTGAATCAAGGCAGCTGACTCACAGGTGTATCCCATACCACTTCATCATGCTCATTAGAAAAGGAGGGAGCTCAGAGAGGGTGGAGTTCCTCCTTTCCCTGGGGCTCCTCTGTCCTGACCTTCTGCTCCTACTGTTGACATCAAGGACCAGGCTGAGTAGAACTTTTTGTAGCCTATATCATTTGTTGTATCAGTCTTGTTATTCTATTAAATGTGTTTCTACTTTAACTCATGGGCCCTCTGCCTTTTTTTCCCCGATTTTTCCTCTCAATTGGGGAAGGAGCATCAGGTAGTGGACTAACTGCTACGGTTTAGCCCTGAGTACTGGCTAAATGTGGACAGGTGATGGTTTTGTGACACACCCATAGAAGCCAGAAACCCTTTTTGTAGCCCTTCACATCCTTAAACATATTTGCTTTCAGATTTGTTTTGGGTTTCCTGACCCTGTTGCTGCATGCTTATATAGTTTCTCTGTATCCCTCCTGGGTCATCTGTCCCCTCTTCCATTTCCTGTATGCTTCCTTGCTAGGTTTGAGTTCAGTCAATGCCTCCTTGTTCATCCATGCAGGCCTTCTGTCACCTTTGTTTGACTTCCTGCACGTGGGGATGGGCAATACTTAAGGTGTGTTTCAAGGATCATTCTGAAATCAATCAGCTTTACTTGACCCCTTTTCTCTCAAAGACAGTTTGCCATGGGAGTCTTCCAAGCAGATGCCTGAAGGGGCAAAATCTGCTCTCCTGGAGTCCAGTCTTGTAGTCTTATTTGCATTATTGCCTTCTCTCAAGATCCTGCACTCTACCATCTAATTTTCACCACTGTCAAGGCTGTCCATGACTGTCACATCCGTGACAAGTTCTGTGTTTTGTATGAGGTCCAGCAAACTGCCTCCCCTTAGTGGCTCATTGATTACCTGTGTCAGGTGATAACTTCATCAGCAGTCCACTCCAGAAATTTCATGGTTTCCTCATGCTGTGCAGTTTCCTTCCCAGGATATATTGAAATAGTTAAGTCACTCATGAGGACTGGGACCCGTGAATTTGAAGCTTCCTCCAGTTTTCTGAAAAAGTTCTCATCAACTCTCAGCTGGATGAGCATCCTTCTTAAGGCTAAGCTGGATGCATTCCCCCTGCTCTCTCTCACATCAAGGGCAACTCCTCATTCTCACCTTCTGCCACTCCTTCCTTAAGAGTCTGTATCGATCCACGGCAGCCCTTTAGTAATGTGAGATCTCCCACAGCATCTCCGTGATCCCCATAGGATCATATCTGTGCAACCACACACAGTAATTCCTCCCCAGACACCATGCCCGGGTGTATAGGAACTTCAGATAGACACTCAGTCATGCTGATTTCTCAGAGAAAGGGTAAGAATTTCCTCAGAAAACTGTCCTTCTGCTACATCCTTTTTTGAATGCAATTTGGCTGGTTCTACCCAGATTTGCTGATTTCAAGGCCACTGTTGTCCAAATATCTTTTCACCCTTTGCTTGCCAATTCAGTTTGCCACTTTCTTGTGTGATTTTAGGGTGGTTTATTATGGAATTCACCAAATTTAGTTTAATTTACCCAATCTGAGCTAGTTCTTCAGGTTCCATTGGTGCTCAGTGAGGAGAAAGAGGAACCAATAGAATATGTTGTATAGCACCTGTTTTAATGGAGGGACTCTCTTTCCTAAAATGTAGGCATGAAGAGCCATTTTACCTCATACTGGATACAGTATCAGTGCAGGGCTGACAAATGTGATGCATGACTTTGCAGTAGTTGCTCTTTTGAAGCAACTGCTGTAGGTCAGGTGAGGGAACACAGGGAATCTCTGATGGCATTAGTTTACTGTGTTTGGGCAGATAAATCCCAGTTCACGTTTCTTCTGAAGATAGAATAGGTTGTGCATGGTAGGAGGATGAGAGAAAACAGACATGAGCTGAATTAAAAGAGATTCAGACTGGATATAATTAAAAATGTTGTCCTATAAGAGCAGACAAGTATTGAAACAGACTGTCTGGAGGGGTTCTGCTTTTTCCACCCTTGCAGTTTTCCAAGACCGGATTGGTTAAACTCTTCGGTAACTGCTTTTTGTCTCACAGCTCACCCTGCTTTGTGCAGAAAGTTGAACTAGATCACATCTTGAGGTCCCTTCCAACCTGAACTATCCTATGAGCCTGTGATCCCACTCCAACGTTGCCTACTGCTCTCCATTAGCACTAGAGGTCTTCTACATGAGTAGTAATGACAGGATATTAATAGCGGAGATGCCTAATTTAGGACAGTGTACAGCTTTCTTTGGAGCTCTTGTCAGAACAAAATGTGACTATTTCCGCACTTCATTGATTCGCACATTCAGTCATCCAGGTTGCATTTGTTGTTCGTCCTCACTTCTGTGTCCCCAGTGAACTGGACAACTTCTTTTGTGATGTTACACAAGTGATTAAGTCAACGTGTACCAACACTTAAATACTGGAGTTTATTATGTTTGTCAACAGCGACCTAGTCATCATTATGTTTCATTCTTCTGCTTATTTCCTATGGTGTTATACAGATGCCGCATCCCGTGTCGGTGGTGCTGTGACACACGGTCCACGTGTCGGCTACGCTGTGTGTCCTGTTCCCGAAAGTGAATTTGAGCGGCCACCTCATTAACGGGGGATAAACCCAGGTGAACCATGCTGAGAGGATGGGCATGAGTGTTAGCGACGGGAGCTCGGGCTCACCCAATGGCTGGTGTTTTAGGGTGCTGTAGAGCTTGGGGTGCTGCTGCTTTGGGGATTTCCCCCCCTGACTCTCATGGGTTTCCTTCCAGTTGAAAGAATTGGCCAACTTTGACTTTGATGTCTGGCGGAAGAAATATACGCGCTGGATGAACCACAAGAAATCCCGCATCGTGGACTTCTTCCAGCGCATTGACAAAGACCAAGATGGGAAGATCACCCATCAGGAGTTTACTGATGGCAGCCTGGCCTCTAGTAAGTCCCTGTCTGCCCAAAACGAGCTCCGAAAACGGCCACCTCAGTGTGACCAGAGGTTGTCCCTGCTTGAGGACTGAGATGCAGACCATGCTCTGACATCCCTGGCTCTGATGAGTGAGGTCGCTGCAACAGTTGCTCATTTCTTTCTCCTTCCAGAATTCCCCACCACAAAGCTGGAGATGACTGCAGTGGCCAACATCTTTGACCATGATGGTGATGGCTACATCGATTACAATGAGTTTGTGGCTGCTCTCCATCCCAGCAAGGATGCCTACCGCCCCACCACTGATGCTGACAAGACTGAAGATGAGGTAAAGGACTGAAAGAGATGGGTGCTCGGGGGTGTGGGGTGGTTCAGGCTGCGGGGGTGACAAAAATGGTGGAAAAAAGGGATCATGGTGGTGCTGAGCTAAAATAATGGGCTGGTACCATCAGAACCTACCATGTTTTTGAAGGAAAGGCTGCTTAGGGCTGTGTGTTATCTGTGTGTTTAAGGTTGGACTTGATGATCCTAGAGGTCCTTTCCAACCACAGTGATTCTGTGATTCCAAGTGCCTTGTATTGAGGGAGACTCCCCACACCCTGATCCCTTAGCTCTCTTGGTGGTGGCAGGTCACCAGGCAAGCAGCCCAGTGCAAGTGTGCCAGGAGATTTCAAGTGGAGCAGATCGGCGAGAACAATTACTGGGTAAGTCAGAGGGGTCTGGCAGCACAAACCCTGCTCCCCCTCCCCACCGGTGCAGGGGGATCACCAGCCTGGCACAGGGGACTCCTCCTGGGCTCCCCGGGGTGAGACGGAGACCTCGTCCTCCGGCTCCCGGCAGAGGTGGCTGAGCTGCGTTTGCCCAGCGCCGTCCTCGGCCCCAGGGCATTCCCTGAATCGGGAGAGCCTAAAAGTGACCCTGTTCTGTGGCAGCTGCCCCGTGAAACGCCACGTTCACTCCGCCGGCAGCTGCCCTCGAAGTTTTCCTCGCGGATGAGTGTTTCTTGCGCCTGTGTTTTTCTCAGCTCACTCCCGAAGAAGGATTTCCTTAAAGAGTCTCTTTGTAACGAGCTCGCTGTTGACGTTTCAGATGGTTCACCAAGGTGAACTGGTGCGAGGAGACGACAGCAGAGCTCCTCACTCTCCTCCTGCTCTCTGTTTTTGGGGCTGATGCTCCAGGCGGGAGGAGCCGAGCTGCAGTGCTCACCCCCCCACGCCTGCACCAGCTCCCAGCTCCCCGAGCTCCTCCCTTGCACCCAAATAGTGTCAACCCCCCAGATTCTGAATGACCTGCAGTGAACAGTTCTCATGATTATTGCACTGTTAATCCCATAAATGTTTTTTCTTGTTTTTCTTTCCCCTCCTCTTCCTCTCAACTCTCCTTCCAGCCCCCCAGCCCCTCTCCCTCCACACCTCCTCTCCCTCCGTAGTTCTTCCTCAGCAGTCAGGTACAGTTTGCCTTTGCGATGTTGTCTCTCACCTCTATTTAGTTTTATTTTCTTTAACAAGAGTAGCTTTGTGTGTCTGTGATGCCGCTCTGTCCTTTGGTGCTGGGGGAGGATGTGATCTGTGAGCGCTGTGAGCCTGGTCCAGAGGAGTGCTGGAGCTTGAGGTGGGGGGGGGGACCACCTGAAAAAAAAAGGCTGCATTGGGCAGGAAAAAGGGGGAAAATTCAACAGAAAAAGCAGGATTTGACAAAAATGGGAAGATTTTTCTCTCCATGGCTCCTTTTTCTCATACGCTGGGGATGCTGATGGTAACCAGTGGCAAACCACGGCACCCTGTGGTGGGGAGCACCGATATGCTGAAGGGCTTGTGCCCCCTCCCTCAGGGGACAGCCAGCCCGGGTCAAATCACGGGGATACAATTGCCTGCACGAGGGCTGGACCAGGCTCTGGTGGGTTTGGGTCGCGTCCACCATGGAATGAGAATGTCGAGTCCACCCCTTTAACCCATAGGTAACGAGAACTAAACCCTCATCCCTGCTACACCCACTGAGTAACTGCTAACTGGAGCCAGGCTGCCAGCACCTGCAAGTCTCCCCCTTCCCCTGTGACCCGAGATGAGGGGTGCAGCGTGTGTGGGTGTGGCCGGTCTGGGGGCCAGAGCTCTTCTTTTAACGGGGCTGGAGCATCACGTCTTGTTCCAATGTCCCCAGTGCCCCAGCTTGAACAGAAAAACACACATTTTCATGTGGAATGACAATGCCCTACCAAAAACATGCCCATCAAGAAACAGACTTGGATGTCCAAAGTGGACAGATCCAAGAGAGCTCTGGCTTTAATTTAGGGAGTGATGATAGAAAAAGCTCATTTTCCCACCAGGGTCCCATGTCCCCATGGGAAGGAGGTGGGAGATGCTGCTGCCTCCTGCCCCTCTGCCTGCCGTGACCCATCTCACTGGGGCTTTGCACTCCCTGTTTTCATTTAGTCTCTTGGGGTTTGTGTTCCTGTCCACCTAGGGAAAACGTCGCTGCTTTTTTCCAAGTTTTTTAATCATTCTGAAGATGGTTTTGCTTACACAGGCTGGTTCCTCTGTCTTCCCAGCACGGCATTCCTCTGTAGACCTGGGTGCAGAGCTGCTACATCCCAGCCAGGCTCCCAGCATCCCACACCAGCTCTACCAACCTCCCAGTGCCTGTTCTTGGCTCTCCAGAGGATTTAGGCAGCTTTAAAGAACACATGCTTGTGATTCGGGGTGCACTCGTTTGACGTTGCAAGTGTTTAAAATCACTGATGAACATTGCTAGGGGATTCCTGCCTGGATTCCCATCACTCTGCACTCACCAGAACATCCTGGCTGGGCACTCTCAGCGGTGGGGGCTTTCTGGCTGGTGGTTGGTGGGGTCAGGTCCGAGGCTCGGTGAAATCTCTGGATTTCAGACGTGATGAGCAGAGGTTTCTCACTCGGCGGTGCCATCTCGCTGATTCACCGGCACCCAGCAATCTCAGTCAACCGGCTCTTTTCCATGTGGGCTGCACCGGGAGGGTGATTGCATTGCCAGCCTCTATTTCCTTCATGATAAAAGGAAAAAACAACCCATCCGAAGACCAAATTCCAAATTCTCATTTACTGCTCTCAAAAAATTCTCACTTTCCAGCTCGAAAACAAAAGGATTTGGATAGTTGCATCACCACACAGCAGAAAAAACTCCTACAAATTGGTACTAACCTGCACTTATTCCAGAAGAACCTGTCTGGAGAAACCTTAAAAGTATTCAATAGGTCCATAAAAGCATTTGGGACCCCCCCAGAACATTCCCAATAGCTTTTCCCTGGTGCAGCTGGCTGTGGGAATGAGCCAAGCGTCCCTTGTTGTGTGTGTCCCTCCCTTCATGTCTGAACTGTTCCTTGGCTCCACAGTTTGGTGATTCCCAGCAGCTGCGGCTGCTCTCTATCCTGCAGAACACTGTCCTGGTTCACGTGGGTGGAGGATGGATGGCTCTGCATGAATTCTTAGTGAGGAATGATCCTTGCAGAGGTAAGGCAGTTCCAGGGGTTTGTACAGCTGGAGTCTTCTCACCCAGTAAGGGGAGTTTGAGAGCTTGTCTGCTGTGACTGTGAATGACCAGGCAGTACCAGAGCAGGTCTGGGTTATCCACATAACAGGCAGGAGCTGGAAAAAACAGATCCCAAGCAATCCAGAGACCTTAAAATCATGAGATTCGTTGATAATGCAGCAAACCTTGCAGGGTTTAGCCCAGTGTCTTAGGAGGAGCAGAGGGAAGGGTTGTGTTCCCTGGTTTTAAGACCCCAGCGAGCGGAGCTGCGTTGCCATGCTGGGGGGTCTCAGCTTCCCTTTGGAGCAGTCAGTGTGTACATGTGGCTCTGTGGGTGATGGAGTCAGCTTTGTAAAGGTGACCTGAAAGAATTCAAAAGGTTCAAAGCCAGGAGGAGGTGAAATCCTGGGGCTGAGATGTGCTGGGGAGAAGATGCTCCAGCCAGGATCCATGAATCCAGTACTGGCACACTGGGATGTGGCCATGGGCTGGTGACAGCCCAGCCCTGTGCTAATGAATGAGGAGACGCTTCTCCTGTGACTTTGAACTCCTGGATTTCTCTCTGATGCACTTCTAAGTACAAGTTTCCTCAGTTCGTTTGTTGTCTTCAGAGCAGAGGCATAAGGAACTAATTTGGAAGCCCTGAATTGTGCAGGACCCTGCACCTTAAATCCCTGTTTGCAGCAAGAGCTGCTGATGGTGCTGGGAAAATTGAAGTGCAAGAGGATCCTAGAGGAACTGAGCTTAACGAACACACAGCAGCAAATCAGAAGGGAAGAGGAACTTAGATCTTGGGTTTTTCGGGCTGAGCAGTGTCTGGTGGGACACGTTTGGAAGGGATGGTTGGGTTACACAGAGCGGGGTGGGTGGTTTCCCACACAGAGGGTGTTTGGCAGCAATCAGCCGGCCGAGGAGCGTGTGCGTGCTGGCACGAGTCGCTGTTCTTTCCAGCTGCCTTTACACGGTGCTGCTGGGAATTAGGACTGGTGGAAGCCGTGCTGATGGCCGGCGCATCTTCTCTACCCACACCAGCTTGCTGTACCTGTCTCCGTGTCCATCCAGGCTGATAAATCTGCGTGTGAACCGGGACGAGGCGTGATGGTCTGCACGGCCACTGTCTGTCCTGACCTCACACCTTACAAAGCCTCTCTGAATGTGTGCATCCAGTGAGTGCCCACCGCACCCTGGTGGTCACTGGGATGTGCGATATGTCCCGCCCTGGTGTGACAAATCAAGGTCATGTGTGCTGCTACCTAGACCTTGCTAGCAAGACCACTCCCGTTTAACGTGCAGCCCGACTTTTCTCCTAGGACCCTCGGGAGAAATGGATTCAGCCGGGGTTGATGGAGGAGGGTGATTTGGGTGTAGTTTCCAGAAAATGTCATTTCTGGCTGAACCCTCCCCTGGAGACGGGTCCACAGAGGTGGAAGTGAACGCAAGTGTTAACGTTGCGAATCACAGAGAGATTTCCTTTCTCCTGGCAGATGCGAGTAAGATTGTGTTTACTTTGGTGAAGCAAACCCAGAAATGAGCATAGAGCGTGACAAGAGGAAATCCTCCCCCATGGCAAACCCAAGGTACTGTGCAAACCTCACCAGGTCTTCAGCAGTGTATGGTTTTGTAAGGAAAGATAGAAAAAAAAGCATACGTATTTTATCCAAAGGTCTGTGTTTTGATTCTAAAACTGAAGTGCTGGGGTCTGAACCCCAAGCCCTGAATTAAGTTTGACATATGGGTGGTTCCCATGGCCCTTCAAAAGGAGGGGATGAGTTTGTCTTTTGGCTTTCCCCCAATGGGCGGCTGGCCTTGCAAGGAGAGCCCTTGGGTAAACAAGCCCCAGGTGCCCTGCATTTTGATAACGAGTGCCAGGTGTCCTGTTTTGGGGATAAAAGCTGGGCCCACTTGCAGGAAGAGATGGAGAGTCTATCTGTGAAGTGGACGCACTTCACAGAGTTTCCTGTTGGGGAAGGACCTCCTGGCTCTTCATGCAACCGGATCGCAGTCAGGTCTGGCACCTGCAAACGCGGGCTTTGTGGGGAGGCAACATGGGGTTACTTCTGTCATATGTAATCACCATGTTGTCCTGGTTGTCTCCCATTTTCTCCATGGGTTACCTTGTGTCTCTATTTGTTCCATCTATTGCGGGTCATGCTGTGTCGTTTCTGGGGTCGCTGGGGTTGATATCTGTCATTCGTGATCTATCTGACTTGTTTGTACCCCCAGCGATCCTCTATATACTGACCCCTTTACGTGAAATAGAATCCACTTATTGGATTGTTTTTCTGCTGTTGGCTGTGTCCTTTGTACTGGGCCTACTAATTGGCAAAACAAAAACACAAGCTATTTAAAAAGTGATGGGTTTTAATATTAATATAAAAGAAAGATCTTGGGGCCTGCTTTTTTCGAACACCTTCTCACGTGTGTGTCGTGTCGTTACTGTGGTCTTTGCAGGGAAGAATGTCGTAAGCTGTTCCTGCCCTTGTCCCTGTGCTCACCCGCTCCTTCCCGTCCCTGCGCTGCTCTTCAGTAGCTTCTCAGTGACACTGAGGCAGCTGTAGTAAGGCTGGACCTACAGCGTGCCGGGAGGTGACCCAGAGTGAAAAGCATCTCTGTGTTTTCCTTTGCTCACTGCTCTGGCTGACAGCACCGCCCCCACTCCCAGCTGCGTGGGTGCTTTGCAGGAGGTGGGGAAGTGTGGCTCAGGGATGGGAACAAAGGCTGGTGGCAGTGGGGGCTCCTGCAATAGCTAGCTTGCCAGGCAAAAAAGTGTGTGTGAAGTTTGGTGTGGGCGTTGTGTGAAGTCTTGAGCATTGCTGGAGTCAGGAGGACGCTGCTGAAGGAACTGCAGCGGCTGTTTTCAGGGTCTGACCGTGAGTGTCACTCCTGAAACAAAACCAAAAAGTACAGGGAAAACTAGTTGTCAAATGGGAAGGAATAAGGCTGAGATTCATCTGGGCTAATGAAAGAGCTGTGAGAAAAAAGACAGGTGAAGTGAAATGTGGGGGGACGACAGGAGATGGTATTCTCTGTTTCAGCTCAGCGTAACTGAGCTGGAGAGCAGAGCGCTGGCGGGTGTGGTGGAGACAGAAAACTCAGGCGGGATCACCAACTGTCTGGACAAATCCACAGGAACTCAGCCCGTTACGAGCTGTTCCCTGGGAAGCCCCGAGGCTCAGGCTGTCACAGGGGCACCGCGGGGCTGCCCTGGCTGGTGCGGTTCTCTGGTGCTGAACCTTGGCTGCTGCCAGGGACTGGACACGGGCTGTCACGTTCACTCTCCCGCGGTGTGCTCTCCCCTAGTCTCTCTTTATCCTGTTTTATTAAGAACATCTCATTTCCCTACTGTGACATTTTTAAAGCTTAGAGGTTTTGCCTGGAGTGTGACATTGAAGGCAGTGGTTGGGGTTCTGAAGAGAGCTCTACATGCTTCAGCAGCATGAAGGGTATCCAAGGGCTGGGATAATGCCCACCACACTGGGGTGTCTTTCTCTGCTCACCATTGTTACAGGAGAGAGTGCGAGGTGGCAAGTCCTGCAAAAGGCTTTTGGTACCTTGAACAAAAAGCTCTCTTGGGAAAAGGTCATGTGAGGCTGAACAGAAGTCACGTTCCTTTCTACTTGACAGAGGAGCTGGTTAATATTTGAGAAATGCTGCATTTAAGACGTGGATAAAAGGGGAACTAGGCGATAGCAATGTATGTGAGGTCTGTCAGAGAAGGACGGATTGATTCTGGGGGAATCGACGCTCACCCCGGGTGTTTCTCATATAAACTGGTGACAGAGTTGGCGGAGGGAGCCAGGGAAGAAAGCTGTGTGGTGGGAGGCTGCAGAAGTCCCATCTCTTGACCATATATTCAAGGAATCAATGGATTTAGTGACGACAGTCTGTGGTTTCAGAGGTTTAGAGGTTTGAAAAGGCATTTTAATCTAGTGGAGAAAGGCATAGTATGAACCAACTAACAGAAGTAGGAAGAGCGGCTGAGTGTCCTCTAGTGACAGTCTGCTGGGCATCTCTTTCCCCGGGGCTAGTTCGGAACCTACGCAGCAGGACACAGCCGCTGCCTGGCAAGGGTTCTTCCTGTCCTGGAGGAGCTCAATGGTGCTAACGCCATTTCTAGCTTGGTTGGGACACAAGAGGGAAGCAAAGCTCTTGTATCGTCATTAACCTCAAAGATCAGGGCAGGAGAGGATACTTTTTAGGCACTGTCAGACTGTTTACAGCACAGTGTTTGTGGGTCACTGATAAGAAGATCCTGGGGGTCCAAAACTCCCGCACCCCTCTTTTCTTTCTGGCGTGCTCCAAATCTCTCCAGAAATCAAAAACGCCGCTCAGGACTGGGTTTGGTTATGATGGCAATTTTTTTGTTTCCATCATAAATGTCAAGTTTGATGGTTAGCGTTCTTTGGAGAATGTCTGTCCATCAGCCACGCACCTGGAACACCTGGCAAAGAGTGAGGCAGCATTTGCTGGCGATGCTTCACAGGTTGGTTACTTCCGACTCCTCCTCTCCAGAGTTCTCCTTGGATTTCTTTTCTTTCTTATAGCTTTCTTTAGGGATTACTTTAGCCAATTCTGGATCGCCAGAGTGCATTTCCACGCAGCGAGCGCGCCTCTGCCTGGGAGGCGAACAGTCTGGTTGGGGGCTGGTCAGCTTCTGCCCCTTTCTGGTGTCCGAGCACGCTGTCTTCCTGATGCAGTGCCGAGGGGGAGTTCCTGCGGAGCCCCGTGTTTGTCTCTTCCCTGGCATCCTGTGTGTATTTTCTCCACCTTTGTGATTTCTCAGTCCCTCGATGCCTTCAGAAAATGAACCCTTCAGCCCTAGGCCCGGCTCTGCCACACAAGTGCTCTTTGTCTCTTGGCACTCAGCGTCTTCTTCAGGGGTCAAATCATGGTGCCTGGAGAAACAACACTGATCTTAGTCTAGGCTTGTTCTTGCAGCCTCCTTGTGGCTTCAGTCTTGTCCTGTTGTTTTCTGGCAGCACTTGATATGACACGCAGAAGACTGAACCAGCACTAGAAGCTGGGAATGAGATCATGGTCTTCCAGCCATGTCTGTCCCTTTCAGAGCAGTAACTGGGGTCCTACCCTCTAGGACCTCCATTTCACCTCTTTTTGCAGCTAGCCAGTCTCAGAGAGCAGGCAGCTAGCAATTTACACAAGCGCAACAGTTTAGTGCCAGACAAGGAGGGAGAAGAAAGGACCTGGTGAGCCACAGGAGAGACAGAGCTCAACTGGACAAACAGTCATTCTCTCCTAGGTCAGAGAGCAAAACCCACTCTGGAGGAGAAGAGCAGCAACAGGAGCAGTAACAGGAGAGGGAGTGTGTTCTGAGCACCCTTTCACACTTGTTGGTACCTGGCATAGAAGAGTAAATATGCTTGCTGGCAGAGAACCGTCTCGGTGTCAGAAGGAACCACAGACTCATCATCCATCTTGTACCACCGTCCATCTCCAGCCTGCAAAGAAAGGTAACGCTGTCTTGAGATGAACTGCGGGGTTTTATAAAGGAAAGCACAGGCAGGCCACCACTGAAGGACACAATGCAGCAATGCAAATCAGAAAGTTGACTTTTACCTTTACAAAGCAGTAATAGTGTCCCTCGTGACAGCTGGAACCTCGATGGACCAGGACGGCATACAAAGAATAGATGAGTGGTTCTTCAGACGCTTGAGACGTGTATGCGCCAAGTTTAAGATATACTGGGTACTTCACAACCTAAAGAGAGACCAAAATTATCCTGAGAGTCTTTAGGAAGCAGCCTGAGAAAACCTTGTCACCAGGCTAGAGTTCTAGAAATAGATTCTTCTTGGTTCATCAAAAACGGTGTTGCCATTTCGTCACTGAAGTGGCAGGAAACTGTTCTCGGCCAAACCAGCTCATTATGCACAGAGTAGGTGCTTGTCTTCACACTCTTAGCACAGGGGAAAGAGCAAGGCATAGCTCTTGCATGGATTTTTCTTAGATGGCTGTGGTCAATCGCCATCGTGGGACACTAACAACTTCTAAAAAAGGATTCTCCTTCGAGAAAGGTCTTCCAAGCAGACAAAGTGGCAGTGCCCTTGTATACATACCGTGTTAATCTTTCTGCCTGTGAATGGATCAAATCTCTTCAGGCACAGTGTCAGGATACTGGGAGAACGATGTATTGTAAAGCCCTTGGTCGCAAAGCCCAGCCGTTTACACCTTGAAAACAAGCACAGACAGTTACGGATCCCAACGGTTCTAACCTGTCTTCTCCCCACTCCACCCCCACCCATGCAGGGTTAAAGCTTGTTTTGCCCAACTAGCGTGTGCCCACGTTTGCATTGTGGACCCCCTAAGCCCACGCGCTCTCACTGAAGGCATCTTCGGTCTCGAGTGGCTCACTTTGGAGAGCAGCGCTCTACAGTCTTGACAACGCAAGGAGGAGGCATGGCACTGTCCAGAGAGCCAGCAGGGGCTGCTGCTGCTCTGAGGAGTGAGGTCTCCTGGACAGGGACACAGCCATCCAAAAATCCTGGGCAGTGAAACTGTTGACTGCTTTCTCAAGGAAGCTGCTGTTGCCAAATCAGTGTCCAGAGCTGCTCCCTGCTTTGCCTCACCCCTGCACAGGGGACTCATCTTTTCCCTTCTGGCCAGAGGGGTAGCTCAGTGGGCAACTTCACAGCTAGGAAGGTTGACCACCTCCAGGGCAGACAATGCCAGGAAGAAAAATCCTCATCAAAGCTTACCAAATATTCAGGCAGAAGGGGAAAAGATTACCCGTCTTAGAAACAAATGTGTTATTTGCTGAGTTCCGGCTGATTCCAGTGGATCAGGTGTGCGGGGAAGGGGAAAACAAACCCAAACAACAAAAGGGAGAAAAACCCAAGCCCTCTCATGAGTGGGTTTCTCAGTTAAGTCCAAACCTCAGTAGTGCTCCCAGACACGCAATACCGTAACCCAGTATCTACTCTGAAGATGTCATGAGTAATAATCTTACCGTCCGCATCTATAGCCATCCAGCAGCTCAGCTGTGACAAAGCCTTCCAGAGCCTGATGGACAGATGAGATGTCCTGGATGGGAAAGAAAGGAGAGCACTAAGCTCCTGGAAACTCAGTATCCCAAGAAGAGCTACCCATGCGGTGTACCAGTGTTATCCCCACCAACTGCTGCCCCTGGGCCATACCAGAGCTGCCTGTGGGACACGTGGTCAGAAACAGCAAGAGCAACCAGACAAGCATTGAGGTAGTGCAAAGCAGGGTGGTGTGACAGTGATGGTGGCTGTAGGTACCATCCTTGCTCTTTGCCCAGCTGACACCCAGCCCAGGGAGACAGGGCTTCCAGGGAAGGAGCACGCACATCCACTTCCCTTCCCACCCACCACCGAGCTCTTGCGTGGTAAGAGCCCACAGCTGGAAGTCACTGGAGTTTATAGGAGATAAAATGAGGCCACTTGCCAGGGCCTTGAAGCATTTTGCACCACAGTTTCAAAACATCTTACCGTGATAGCCAAAGGAACGTCACGGAATGCCTCGTAGGTGTCGGAAGTGGCCTGGCAGCTCAAGCAGGTTACTAGAGAGCAATGAGAAATGCTTCTCAGGATGGGAAGGAGACTGACTGCCCATTGCAACGGCCAATGTGTACTGCAGTGGACACACTGGCCGTACTGCTGTATACGAGAAGCTGTTTACCACAAATAGAGTCACAGATAATGGTAAGGACAGGGGTATCTCTAAAAGTACCTCTAGATCGCAGAAGTCCTCCAAAGACCTGATTGATGACTGTGTTAGCTTGAAAAGATGTGTCCCAGCTGGAAAGAAATGGTAATGGGAGCTCAGAAGGTGGAAGGCAGAGAGTTACCTCTCCCAAGAGTTTTCCTTGTTAGGAAAGCCCCGGATAGAGGTTTTCACTGATGGTCGTAAAGGAAGGCGTCAGAAGGGCTGGAGAACGCGTTGGTGGTCGTGTGCTTATGCTTACTTGCTGTCTCTGCCCAAGCAAGCTCTCTGCATGGCATCCACAATGCAGCAGAAGAATTCATGGGCGTCTTCCTGGGTGCCAACCTGGAAATGTGGTCCTATTCCTAAGAAGAAGGTTTTCACATTGATCTCGGAGCAAAAGGACAGCAAGCTTACCCCTCTAAAAGCTCTTCTCCTTCACATGAACACGGCAAAAGCAGTTACACACCGTGTTCTTCAGACATGAGAGATACCTCCAAATGAAACCATCTGAAATGACTCACGTGGAAGCTGACTGACGACACCCTCGGGTCTGATGACACCGCCTGAGCAAGACAGGACCTCCTGAATGTGCGCCTGCATTGTACACATCATGCAGAAGCCTTGCTGCACACCTGAAGAGGGAGGGAAAGAGGAAAGGAAGGGAGGGAGGGAGGGAGGAAGGAAGCCTCTCAGTCAGGTGCACAGCTGTGGAAAACCTTCCAGGAATAAACCCACCGAACCGCCCCACGTTCACATGACAGGTACAATCCCCACTCTCCATTCTACATCCTCTTGTGCCCAGATGCCAGTGACTCCGCAGCAGTGTGGCAGGTTATTGCACAGGAGCATATAGAAGTATACCCGTATATTGCCTTTGGGAGGCCCTTCATTACCCCAGGAAGCAAGAACTGGTCTTCCCTGGGAGCTCGAGCACGGTGCAGGAAATCAAAGTAACACGCTCCCTGCGCTGGGCCGAGCCCGTGCTGAAAGCAGTATTCAAAGGCAGCTTCTAGAGGGAAATTGAACGCTGTCTTCCCAGGGTCACAGCTCTTTTTCCATCCTTCAGAGCTGCCCAAGAGGTGTAAAAGGACTCACAGGACTGGCTGTGCTGGCGAGAGAGCATGTAGTTGGCCAGCGGCGCGGTGTACGTCAGGCACTGCAGCACAGAGTTCACAAAGCAGGCATTGCCGAGGTTGTAGAGGCCGGCTCCAACGCTGCGTGTGCGCTGCCAGGTCATGTGAAGGTCCTGCAGGGGAAGGTCCCTTTCTGGCAGAGCCATTCCGACACACGTGCCTGCAAGGAAATCATATTTTAAAGGAGATCCTGCTGGTTTGGTTTCAGAAAGCCCTGGGCCACCATCCCTAGGCTTGTCCCTCTGAGGATGTGCTCCCATAAGGACAACTGGGAAAAGGGACTTGTGCTGCCAGCCAGCATCGGCCCCAGCTGTAACAGCAGAGCTCAGCTGGCACCCAGGGGGGTTGCAGGCCAACCCACACGTCCGCCCTGTCTCCATCTGCGCCATCTCCTGTCCAAAAGGAAACTGAGAGTTACCTTTTCCACGGACTGGAATTGACGGGAAGGGAAGGGAGGAAAAAGGACGAAATTCCTGGGAAGAGCAAGAGACTGTCAGACAGCGAGGAGCTGAGGGACCCCACCGTCGAGCACAGCCCACGCTCGCTCTCGCCAGCACAGCCATGGGACAGAGTGCAGCAGGAGCAGCTCGTGGACACCCCTTATGAGCCCATGGCCCTGGGACACCCTTTGTGACAGCGGGCTGGCACCGCCTGGCACCTCCCACGGCTGCGGACGGGAGTAGGCGGTGCCCACCTGCTTTGACCCCGTATCTCCCTGCTCTGTGACATGTCCCAAAAGCCCAGTCACCGTTACCTTTGAACGAGGACGGGTGCTGAAGAGAAGCGAGCAGTAAATGATCAGTGGTTGGGAAAACGTAGCCACGCAAGCAGCCAAGGAAGGAGCCGAGCTGTCCTGAAGACCAGCTCAGCCCATCTGGCTTTTGCTGGCTCGCGTCTCAGGATCCTGAGCTCTGTCCAGGTGATGTCACAGTCACCGGGCGGGGCTGCATCATTGTCCCTTTGTTCTCTGACCCCCCATTACCCATTGTGGGTTGTGGATCTTGGGTTCTGGGTGGCCTCTACCCCCTCTTTACCCCTTTTGGATTGCTGATCGGGGTACCTTGGTGGACTCTCACCACCGTTAGCCATTGTGGGTGGTGGACCTGCTAGGGCTCTATCCCCCTGTTACCTACTGTGGGTGGTTTATCTGAGGGCCTGGGTGGGCTCTAACCATCTGCTACCCATTGAAGGTTGTGGATGTAGGCGTTTGGGTGGGCTTTTAACTCCCTTTTCCATGGACTGGAATTGAAGGGAAGGGACCACCAGGACCCCTCGCCTGGCTTTGGTTCAGTCACCAAACCACCTCTCGCCTGCCCTGTTACCAGCACGTCATCCCCAAACCCAATTTGGGGTTCAGGGCGGTGGATGATGTGCTCAGATCACTGTGCTCTGGCAGAGAGACCGCTGTGGGGAAGGGACCAAACAGCTCTACCGTGGACTGCGACCCAGCCCAGCCCCGCTTGTGCCCCGGTGTCACCCCAGACCACCCAACATCCACATCCTGTAGATAAAGACCCTCTGCTAAAACCCACCCGGAGGTTTTCCCAGATTTGCTCCAGGTTGGGAGTATCCCCCTTGGTCTCACCTACCACAGCTCAAGCTTTCCTCAAATGACCACTGTCTCCAGGGCACTGGAAGGTGTACCTTCCCTGTTGCCATGGGGTGATGTCACCCTGTTTATGATGTCATTACACATTGCCCACCATTATTTACATGGGAAAGCAGTATTTGGAAACCTATATATTTTTAGATTTTAATGTATCTCAGCAGCTGGAAAGAAGGGACCTGTGTTATGTGACAAGCAAGAGAGACCAGAGAGAGCTCAAGATCACAGAATCACAGAATGTTAGGGATTGGAAGGGACCTCAAAAGATCATCTAGTCCAGTCCCCCTACCGGAGCAGGAACACCTAGGTCAGGTCACACAGGAACACATCCAGGCGGGTTTGAACGTCTCCAGAGAAGGAGACTCCACATTCTCTCTGGGCAGCCTGTGCCAGTGCTCTGTTACCCTCACTGGGAAGAAGTTCTTCCTTCACATTTATGTGGAACCTCCTGTGTTCCAGCTTGCACCCATTGCCCCTTGTCCTGTCATTGGATGTCACTGAGAAGAGCCTTGCTCCATCCTCATGACACTCACCCTTTACATATTTATAGACATTAATGAGGTCACCCCTCAGCCTCCTCCAAGCTAAAGAGACCCAGCTCCTTCAGCCTTTCCTCATAAGGGAGATGTTCCACTCCATCATCTTTGTGGCTCTGCGCTGGACTCTCAAGTCCTTGAACTGGGGAGCCCAGACCTGGACACTGTACTCCAGATGCAGCCTCACCAAGGCAGAGTAGAGGGGGAGGAGAACCTCTGTTGACCTACTAAGCACAACCCTTCTAATGCACCCCAGGGTGCCATTGGCCTTCTTGGCCACAAGGGCACACTGCTGGCTCATGGTTATCCTGCTGTCCACCAGGACCCCCAGGTCCCTTTCCCCTGCACTGCTCTCCAGCAGCTCAGTCCCCAACTTATATGGCACAGAGAGTTGTTCTTACCCAGACGCAAGACTCTACACTTGCCCTTGTTATATAAATCATAGAATGGTTTGGGTTGGAAGGGACCTCAAAGAGAAATGTGGCAAATGACCCATATGAGTGTTTGTTTCTAAAAGGTAGGGCTTAGGGGGAGATAAGAGATGGTGATGACTATGAAGTGATTTTAAAAGCCTTCATACAGATTCACTTTCCTCCTCCCCAGTACTAAGATCTCTCTAAATGGGAGAGGTACCTATGAAAGAACATAAATTTTTAAATCACTTAGAGGCCCACTGTAAGGCCTGGTTGCCAATAAATGCACGTTTCTTTTTTTTGTTTGAAGATGTGGATCATGTTATGCAGAAGTGTTCAGGCCATAATAGAGCCCTTCTCTCTACAAAAGGCAGTAAGAGAGGGCAGAAGTTAGCCCATTCTCTGAATATGCATTAACAAGTAAAGAACTGCGATTATTCATTTTACTTCTTTTTTTTTCCCCCTGTACGCTCATCCTAGGTACAAAGACCATTTTGGGCTATATACAGCCAAGCTGAAATACTTTTAGCGAATTTATTCAGAAAGGACTAATGCACCCTTCTTGCCAAACAGCTGTTAAATTGAAGGAAAATGTTTTCCTACAGCTTCTAGGCCTGTTTGGGTTTTGGGTGTTTTATAAGAGAGAGAGAGAGAATACCTGTGGTTTGTTTTGTGCTTTCAGCTTTTCCTGTCCCCCTCCCTGGATAGAATCCCCAAAAGAGAGGTGGTTTTCTGTGCTGTGGGCTTGGTGCCATTCCATTATGTCTCTGTCCCTGGATGAAAATTTAAAGCTTTGTGTAGCACAGGTGCCTTTGATAAAGGGAAAAGCACATGCTTGAAAAGCCTTAAACTGGTCTGTGTGTCCATTTTTCCCTCTGCTCTGCCTTTTGAATATTTTGAAGTAAAAAAAAAAAAAAAAATTACGATTTTTTTCCAAGAGGGGCGAAGAATTCTGACTAAGTAACTGCTCAAGGTAAGATGAAAAATTCAGGCTGTCCTTTCTTTTCCATGGTTGTTCTGCACACAATATGTGAAGCATGTAGGTACGCGGTAGGGCATATCGGTAAGCAAGAAGCTTTCCTGGAGAGTTCTGCATAGGCTAACCTGTTATATATTCCCATTAGGGACCATGATGAGTGTTGATTTCTCTCACAGTTACTAGTTCTCATCCTGTCTTTTTTCTCTTGTTCATTACTGCAATTTATTCTGTTCTCCTTTTTCCTCCTACAGAAGAGATGTTGGAAGGAAAAAGTGCCATTCTCATAGGCATGAGCCAGTGGAACTCAAATGACCTTGTTGAGCAGATAGAAACAATTGGGAAACTGGAACAAAATCAAGGTAATATTTAGCTTGCCTTACATCCTAATTTAAAGTTAACAAGAAAATCTGACAACCGAAGCAATTAGTTGTCAGATATTATGTAAATACTCAACATAAATATCATTTACCGCATCCCAAAGCTAAAAGATTTACATAGATGTGTAAGAAGTATTTTAGGGCTGGGAAATGAGTTGCAATGATGTCTTTCAGGAGGAAACTTCTCTGGCAGGCCAGGTAATGCAAATTTATTGACGTCAGTGGGAAGCTATGAGACAAATTACAAGACGACAACTTACGTTTTGCATGCTTCATGTAATCAACATGTGTAAGAGACTTGTTGGTCATTGTCACTGGGTTATTTTGCTCCTTAAAGTCAACAAATCATTATCTGGAATTTTCATGTGTACACATACTTTCAGAAGTATTTGGGGCTAGTTTTTGGGTAAACATTTAGGTAACTGTGCCACTGAAATGAGTGGGAAATGGGCACTGATACACCATTAAGAATCTGGGACCTAGGACAAAAGCCTAAGCAGTCTTGCTTTAGTTGATACTTTGGCTCCTTAATTGTCTAGTCATTTGAAAATTAAAATTACCTCATTGACTTTAGGAATAGGGAAGGACCTAACTTCCTTATGCATTGGTGATATGGGGCTCATGTATAATGATACTTACTTCATCTAGCTTTTTAAAGGATTTGATGGATTTGTCCATTTTGAGAGCCTTTTCAGGAGGCTTTTCTTTATGGATTTGCCACATGGCATGTAGCCAATCCTGAAGATAGCTGTGAACAGGTCTATTTTAGTATGCGGGTATATAAAAGTAATCTTAGTCCAAGTCACAAACTTCTTGATTACCTACCATGAGAATGATTTAGTTTGATAGTATTTAAGTGGCAGGTAGACACAATACACACAGAGTATTTACAATTGTTGAATAGGTAATTAGAGAAGAAAAACTCCTCTGTTTTGCATTTGCTCTTAATGATATCAAGGCCTCACTTGCATTGCTTGGTAACTTCATTCATTTGGAGTCAGAGATTTAATGGCAATTTTAAGAGATATGTGTTGTAAATATGCCATTTTCTCTGCTACAAAGTAGCAAGAAAAATGAATGCAGTGTTGCATCAAATATGAGTTAGGCTTCCAAATGACTTGCCAAGGACCAGCTATTCTTGAATTCTTGCAGATATTTCTCTGTTTCTTCCAGGGCTGGCAAAGATTGAGAATGCTCATCTTCATTTTTAGTGCCCATTACATGAGGATGGTTTTGTTTGTTTGTTTCTTTCATGTTGAGCACTAAGGAAAGTGTTGTAAGAGGCTATTCTTAAGGGTTTTTGCTGTTAAGAAACAAGGCTGGTAGAAGGACTAGTGTTTGCATTTTGCAGTTGAATAGCTGCAGTGAAGAGAACATGAGACCCAGGCTTGCATGGAGGATCTTTGCAGAAACAAATGAGGCAGACCTCTGAGTTATAGTCCATCCTTCATACAAAAGGTTTCTATTTTCATTTAATCTAATTCTCTGTTGGTGATGTTTTGTAAAATAAATAATTCTTATCCATTCTCTTCTTTTCCTTCATTTCTGTTCACACACAGCTGTTAGAAGAGGCTCTGGAGCCAGTGCAGCTAACTCAAAGCATTTGATGAATTGCCCTACGTGTTAGATGCATCTGCATTCTGATAAGGCTTCCCATATGCTGCAAGTGTGCTGTGGCTTTTAAGTTACAGTTCATTATGTTGCTATTGCCTGTTCATGAATGGAGATGTCAGGCAAGGGCTGAAGTCATTAAGAACTACACTAGCACAAGTCTGAGCCAATATTATGTGTGCTATATCTTGTTATGCCAGAATGTAGATTCACTGCTTCAGTAATGCAAAAGAAAGTAAGAGTTCAGGCTGTAATGCACACTGCCCGTTAGAAATTTTCCCTGAGGCATCCCTGCTAAATACGTCGGATTTCTACATAGGCGAGGCAATTACATGCATTTTCTTCTTTCCTCTGCCATCTTATACTCTTAGATTTAGGCCTATTGATTAGCTAGTTGTTGGTTTGTGGTTTTTTGGTGTGTTTTTGTTTTGTTTTGTTTTGTTTTGTTAAACGTTAGTATTTTTTCTTTTTTTCCTTACATGCACTCGTGTGTATCTTCATGGAATTATCTGCCACATGCTGATAGGCTGTTATGCAGTGTTGTTAGTGCAGATAATTGTACTGTGCTTTTGTTATAGCTTAACAAAACTGAATAGTGTTACTGATTCAGCAATTTTAGAGAAGTCAGTGATCAGCAGCCATCAGATACAAATGATAAAGGCAAAGAGGGAAGGAGGAGGATGTTTGAAGGAGACTATATATCATCCTTAGCCCAGTTGTTTATAGTAAAAAATTAAAAGTTCGGGTAAATCTAGATTCTCTTTTTAAAAACATTATGGAGAAAAGAGAAAGATGTCCTATATGGCTTCTTTCCCTGGGTACTTAACTCGTTCAATGGAAAGGCGTGAGGAGTATGGTCTGCTGATTCAGGGAAACTTGTTTTTCTCTCCCCGCTCTGCCCAAGCTGGATTTACTTAGGGCTCTTGGAGAATGATGAGTTCATTAACTTTGGCTACAAAGAGCTTTGCTACAATTCAGTCGATCTCTAGGGCCAGTGGTGTTGCTAGGTGCCTGTGCAGAGAGCAGAGCATTGATTCTTTGTCATGGGTTAATAAACTGATTAATAGAGCACATAATTACGGGCTCTTTCAAGAAATGAAGATCTATGAGTGCGGGAAGTCATGGCAAGCAATCACACAGAGACTTAATAAATCTCGTGAAAGGCAGTTTAATGGCGTTACAACCCGGTTTATATAGACAGAGCACTAAGTCACAAGACTCTTCACGAGACTCTTCTAGCTACTAATTGGTTAACAGCACTAGCGTGGCATAAATTGATTTGTGACTTTAAAGCATGCATTCACACCGTCACACCTTTCCCAGCTTCCCATCCTGCTTCAGCATCCGGGTCAGGCTCGAAGGTTGGATTGCTCACATGACCATTGCTTGCTAAAAACCCCCCAACATATGAGAAGATGTGGTGTGCTCTGGGCAGAGCTGAAGACTCACTGGATGCTACTTAAGTAATGTTACAGTTCCAATATGAGACAGACAAGGTCCTCGGGAACTTTATAAATGGCAAGTATGTAATTTCATTCAGTCATTGATTCTTGGTAAGTACAACTGAGAGCACTTGACCAGCACAACCTTTATCATCAGAGGCAGAAATAAGTCTTTGGGGGGAAACTGGCAGCAGCATTTAAATTTACTAAGTTTTCATTACAGAAAATAACATAAACACTAATCAAGTTGAATTAAAAACTCATACAGCTGCATAAGTTGCATTGATGGCAGATGCCTTCCCTGTTGTGGAACAAAAGCATTTTCACACATCATAGTCACACATTTAAATTCACTCTCGGTGCAAAGTATCTGTCCATTACATTAAAGAAAATTGCATGTAGTGAGCACTAGGAACAAATTCAGCCTGTTGGATTTCAGAGCTTTGCGTTTCCTCCAGCTATCTTGAGTTCATATCCTTACTTTAAGTATATATCGTTAATGTTTGTAAGGTTGAAGTTGTTGGGTTTTTTTTGTGTACTCTTGACTCAGTGCAGTGAAGGTGAGGTGAAGAAGTCTGCAAAGACTATTTGTGTACCTTGAATTCCATATGTGCTTTATATTTCATTACTTGAGTTTCTTCAGTGTGGGAAATGAGGTTACCATACGTTTTAACTGGCAAATCAGGCAAATACTTGTTACAGCAAAAAAATGTTCTTCAGTCCAAGCTAGTAATTGACGTGGAACCTTAAACCTGTGTCAGCATTTCAAAGGGTGAAATCCTGGGGAAAAAAATGCAATAGCTGGAGCAGGTATTACCTGTGAGGTCAAGACATGTTTGTTTGAGACCAAACCTGTGTAAGACTTAAAACAAGGTCACATGAATAGTCACATGAATACTTCAGTTCTTTAAATGAACAAAGGAACCCTCTGAGGCAACTTCCAAACACCCGCCTGCAAGCCACACCGGTACGACCCTCTTAACTCCAGAGATACAGTCAGGACTTGGCTTGGCTTCCCAACTATTGTTCCAACCAGGTACCGAAAGTGACT
Organism: Podargus strigoides; assembly: GCA_028020825.1. NCBI lineage: Eukaryota > Metazoa > Chordata > Aves > Caprimulgiformes > Podargidae > Podargus > Podargus strigoides. Next base: position 377,713 of record CM051635.1, on the reverse strand, counting down.
GTCATATACATGGTGAGCTGTGCGAGAGAATAAGTGAATGTTTTGTGTGAATAGTTACCTGCTATTAGTAGTAACTGTGAGAAACACGCTCACAAAGTTTTTTTAAAATTTCTTTGGGGACAAAGTCAGTGGAGCAAAAGAACAGCGCTGGGCGCATGACAAAAAGTCACAGGCGCGACTTTTACAAAGTCAACTTGGTACTTACACATTCGCTAACAATTTGGGGGGGGAAAAGGGGGGAAGGTATAGTACAGTTCAGGGGAAAAAAAAAAAGGGTGGGGTGGGGTGGTCGTCTTTGCTGTCTTTGTTAAGCTCACAAGTTTCTTATCTTGGTCTTCTGAGTCCTTCAGGAGGTGCCAGCCGCATCTGGGATTTCGGGGGAACCTCCCCGTTGAGGCAGGTTTACATCGATCACCCAAAGCAGCCACAAAGATAAGGGCACAGTCTGGTTTTCACGCCTCTGCAATCAAAGCTTAACAAACTACAAAGGAGATTTACACACGTATTCACACACTGATGTATCTACAAACCAGCTACAGCAGGAGATATTCACAGACTAGCTACAGCAGGAGATAACAAAGGACATGTTTTAGTATAAAATACAAAGAAGAATATAAAATTGCATGTTTCATTCCTTTCAAGCTTACCAACTTTAATAGTTATGATGCCAGCAAGCGATTTTTGGTCATTTGAGAAAGCAAAATTAATAACCTAAGCGCTTTTTCTCACAGTCCCCCCTATTTCTTTTATTATATTTTGCTTTCGCTTCTTAGCTCATCCAAACGAGAGGTTTTTTCCTATGATTAATTTAGCCCTTTCCATATTTGGGCTGTGAACTTTAGCTAATTTTCACAGAGGAAGGCTCGTTTTTAGGTGTTGTTACTTCAAATTTTAATTCTTTAATTGTTTGCATTATTAATTTATTTAACAGAGGAAGGAAACAAGGCAAAAATAGTAAAAGCATCATAATGACTGAGAATCCCAATAAAATTCCTTTTAGCCCTCCAAAATTCCACCAACTGTATTTCCACCATTTATCCATATTCCGATTGAACCCATTCCCAGTTCGGACTGGTACGTGTGCTATCTTTCTCATTGCCTCTGTTATTCGTTCTATGGCTTTCCCTTCATCATCGATTTACAAACAACAGTGAGACTGAATTTCCCACATACACCTCCCTCGGTAGCCAACATGTAATCTAATGCTAGTTTGTTCTGGTATACTGCGGTTCGGATTTTAGAATTCTGTTTGGCTGTCAGAGTTAACGCATCCCCTGTCTTATTGGTCACAATTTCTGACACTGTCTGTAATCGAATAACACGGTTTAGCATATATATTTGGGTCCTATATCCCCAAGATCCATCCTTTGCCTATGTAGCAGGATCGTAATAAGTTATAATTCTTTCGGGGGGCCATTCATTATCTTTCCAATTTCCTAATTTGAGACTTCTTTTTCTTCACTTTAATTCAGTGTAAACCAGGACTCCTTACCGCTCGCCTCTTTTTATGGGCGGGAAAAAGAAACTTGGGCGGATTGTTCCTAGGGCACAGGTTCCTGTCCAGTTATTTGGGAGCTCCGAGTAAGCATATCGACCACATATCCAATATAATTCATCAGGGGCGGGCCATGGATCCCCAGGTTTTTTATTAATTGTTTAACTGTATGCTTTTTTAGCTAGGTCCTTAGGTGTTTGCCATATGGTCTACTTGGACTGGTTTTTATTTTATATTTTTATACCTTCACATACTAGATTTTTTATTGTTATTTTCCCATTTACCTTTTTAGGCTTTTGCTAGCAACTTTGACCAATGATACTAGTTTGCAAAGCCCATTGTTTAGCCCGTACCAGAGTAGTTTGATTCGAAATATCAGTTCATGTGATATTGATTTCTTTAGATTTCCATGGCCATTTATTTTTTTTTTTTATGTGTTCTACCACAAACATAGCAGTTAGTGTTTTGCCAATTAGTAGGCCCAGTAAAAAGGACACAGCCAGCAGCAGAACAACAATCCAGTACGTAGGTTCTATTTCACGTAAAGGGGTCAGTATATAGAGGATCGCTGGGGGTACAAACAAGTCAGATAGATCATGAATAACGGACATCAACCCCAGCGACCCCAGGAATGACACAATATCGCTCATAACAGGTGGAACAAACAGAGACACGAGATAACCCACAGAGCAGATGGGAGACAACCAGGAGAACAAGGCAGTTACATATGACAGAAGTAACCCCATGTTGCCTCCCCACAAAGCCCGCGTTTGTATGTGCCAGACCTGACTGCGATCCGGTTGCATGAGTGGTCAGGAGGTCCTTCCCCAACAGGAAACTCTGTGAAGTGCCTCCACTCCACAGACAGACTCTCCAACCCTTCCTGCAAGTGGGCCCAGCTTTTATCCCCAAACAGGACACCTGGCACTCGTTATCAAAATGCAGGGCACCTGGGGCTTGTTTATCCGAGGGCTCTCCTTGCAAGGCCGGCCGCACCCTGGAGGAAAGCCAAAAGGCAAACTCATCCCCTCCTCTTAAAGGGCTGTGGGAGCAACTCATATGTCAACCTTAATTCAGGGCTGGGGGTTCAGACCCCAGCACTTCAGTTAGTAATATTTAGAGTTTTTGCAATGTGTTTTTGCTATGTTTACCAATAGATTTTTGGTTACTGTGGGTATTTTAAATCTAATTCCTGTCCTTACTTCTTGGTAAAAGGAGTGGAATAGTAATTCTTCGGGTTTTTTTATTTTTATGTATAAATTTTTGAATTTTAATAAATACTAGGGTTCCTGGATCTGTCCCTTGGCCATATATTTGTACCTTGAACTTGAATGGATACTCGCTGTAATTCCATCTATTATTCTATTTTTTTTTTAGGTTTGAATATTGTCAAATTAAGTGGGTTACAGTTATCTCAACTGCAGCTAGACAGCGCTATTTAAATCAGGCTGCTGAAGTCAAAAGAGCTTTTGTTGGATGGTATATCAGAGTCTTGGTTACCAGATTCCCTAATTTCGTGGTTTTAATGCAGGCAGAGCAGTCATTCTCCCAATTAGGCTCAGTTTTACCGGGTGTTATCATTAAGAGCAAAATGAGACCCAGGGGTCCAGTATGACTTACGCCTCCACCTCCCATGCCTACTGGGTTGCAACCAGCAGCTGAGACAAAGTATGTTCTTGGTGGCAGGTCTAGAGGTCAGTCTGGTCTTGCCCCCTGTTCTCGTTTTTATTTTAAGCTGGGAGTAGACTCTGTTTATTCTGCTTCCACAAAAACTTCTTTTGACACTTAATGGGTGCTTTTTTTCCCAGTTCTCTTTTGGGATGTGTCTGCTTGTTTCACAATCTAAAGTTATCACGACTGCACTCTCTCTCTTGTTTTTGGGTTTAAAGCATTTTTACATTGTTTGCACTAGCTTCTTCTCTCATGGGATGTACAATACCACTTTAGTCCACAATTTCTAGATTTACATAACACTCACCATTGATGAAATTTATCAGTACATTTTAGACATGGGATAAATCTGGGGTTTTCTTCTGAAGAAAATTCTACTTGCAGAGACTCCCAATCTATAAACACAGGCTTTTAACTATATTTTTGTTTACAAATATTTGCTTTTTGTTACCGACCACTTACAATATGGCTTCTTTTTCCTGTTGGGAGGATTATAAATGATCGTTTCTTTAAATTTTCAAAGGGTCTTAGTCCAAACCAGGTATATAAAGACCCCCAATATAAAGTCATTGAATATTTAACATTAATGCTTTTTAGAGTCTTTGTACTTATCCCTCCTCAGGGTCACTTTCAGTGGATTGTCGTTTGGAACGGTTCTCCATTTAGATGAAAGTTCTTCTACAGGTCCTTTTATCCTGGAGGCGTGGGTCCACCCTCGTTCTTTGGACCGGACTGCCATTGCTGTGGTCAACAAAACCTGGAAGGGACCTTCCTAATTGGGAGTTAGGGCTTGGTGATTCTAATTTTATTAATACCCAAACACTTGGAGTGATCTGGTGGATATCAAAATCTAATGGAGTAGATTGTGGTAACAGCCCCCTGGTTCTGAGATCCTTGAGATGGTTTGTTAGGGCCTTTATATATTTTTGAACATATGTATCCCCTTTTTGGTGCTTTTTGACATGGACTACAGCAATTTCTCTTGGGAGTTTTAATGCTTCTAATACTTGAATGATTAATTCTCTGTGTATTAATTCCTTCTTTTTGTGTTTATCAATTTCTCTTTTTTGTTAATTTTTTTAAAAGTGTGTACTACCCCAAAAGCATATTTAGAGTCTGTAAATAGAGTCCCCTCTTTTTCCCTTAAATATTCTAGGGCTTGTTTTAATGCATATAACTCACATAGTTGGGCAGACCATGTAGAGGGCAAAATTAATAACCTAAGTGCTTTTTCTCACACTGGATAAAATCCATTGAACTGACCCGGATCCCTCGCCTGGCTCTGGCCTTGTCACCATTTCCCAGCCTTCCCTCTCGTTCTCCCCGGCCCCAGGCTCGGTGCGGCAGCAAATGGCGGAACTGTCCCCAGCCCGGCCTCGTCACCCCGTGGGGCTGGGGAGGAGAGGGGCCGGGGCACTGCTGGGTGGCAGCGGCTGAGGAGGAGGAGCTGTCGTGGCACGGTTTGCCCGTCAGTGCTCCGAGGTGAAGGCTCCGAGGCCGAGGGCTGAACCTTGCGGTTTTACCAGAGGGAACTTTCAGCAGCAGCTTTCATCTGCCAGGTGCCTCCTATTATCGAGTCTCACCCAGACCAGGCCACAAAATGCAGCCATGTAAACCTTTCCCACGGCCAGTTCCTCTCGGGCTGAACACAGCGGGTAATTTTCCGACTGACGAGGTAGAACTGGCAGTAGGAAATACATGAGGGAACGCTGAGCTGTCCTGGTTAAGAATTCTTCATCTGCTGAAGAGGACTTGGCTGTGCTCCTTGTGGCTGCACAACAGCAGTGGGACGCCGTGAGGAAGGAAGCTGCCGTGTTGCCTCCAAAGACAGTGGGAAGGAGCTCTCTTCCCCAGTAATGTTCACCTGACCGAGGCAGGCTGGTAGGTAAGTTTTACACAGGTAAGTATGGTAAATTTTTCGATCTGTCCTTGTATTGTTAGGCATTTCTTTCAGATTGTCATTCCTAGAGTTCAAGTTTTTGCCATACACTTTATTATTATTTTTAAATCTTAGATTACAGCAGAGATGTTGGAATTCGTTATGTGTGAATATGGGCAGAAGTTCTACTGAAAGAGTCTGAAAAATATTGTTCAGAAGCCAACTGGAAATTCTTGCCCATGTTTCATTTTTGCTGTGTTAAAGTTTTTAGTACTATGTAACAGAGCTATAGAGGTGGTTTTGTTGTTGAGGTTTTTTTGTTTGTTTGTTTAAAAAAACTGTTTGATGGGATACCAGAGGATTTGTTGAAGACTTCATTTTAGCCCAGACAGCTGGAGCTGCTTCTTTAAGCTTCATATTTTACAGAGACGGCTGTTGTTGCAGGTCTGATAAACGCTGTTGCTGAGTTCTGTAACAGCTACAGGTATGACTGAGGAAGTGTCTGGGGTGTTGGGAGGTATATAGGGAAAAAAAAAGAGCAACCCATTTCTAACCAAAGAATGCAAGGAAACAATTCATCACTATTGACAGCAGGAAAATGAATAAATATTGCTATAGATATATGTCTACCCAATGAATTTCTTTTAGCACCTGAGCGATGTCCTGTCTCAGGAAGGCCAGTAGACCAGTGTTATAAACTTCCTTGATGGAGATCTTTCCTTTCAGGCAGTGAATTTGTGGTGTGAGATCAACGTCTTGTTTATTGTTTTTCTTGTATTCTTGTACTTCCTAATGGAGTATGCATATTATTACATTATAATGTGTTGAAAGAAAAATAAAATAAAAAAGGTCTGAGTTACGTGTCCAGAGCTAGGCTCCAAACCTCACATTTTGGCACCGCAGTAGAAGTGGCCAAACTGAAAAGTCTCAGATATTCTATGTAACTTTGTATATACAAGGTATGTTCATCATATTGGAAAACTTATGATTTAATATAGATGCAAAATAATACATTTGGAGCCTATGTTGAGGCACAGAAACTTCTGACAGTTCTTGTCAGTCTGTTTAGACACATATTATGAGAGTCCCTCCTGAACAGTAATCATAAGGCTGTAAAAGGAGCCAATGGATCATGTTTTCTGGGACAATAAATAGCTAATTGTAGCATAACTCGGCCTGTGAACTAGTGCAGTGTTTCTGCTTGATTCTACTTGTTACTCAGTGTTCCAGGCTCAGGATCTTCTTCTTTTTGGGGATACAGATGTCTTCCCCTCCTCAGTTTCTCCCTGGTTTGGTTTGGGGTTTTTTTGGGGTGTCGGTGTGGGTGGGGTTTTTTTTTTACAGTCTAGCATTGGCTCGTAAATTGTAGTCACTTGAGTGCCCCATTAAAGAGTGCTTGAAACATTCCTTGGGCAGCCATGCCAGAATACTTATTATAGATAAGTCCTTTAATAACTCTTCAGAATATATCCAAATGCCATGCTGTGCCAAACACCTACTTTTTTCCTCTGGATCCTAGCTTAAAAATGAATGCGGTACAGTAGGAGATCATTTTGGATTACAGAACAACTTCTCAAAATGTTGGTAGTAAATACTCAGCAAATCACTCATTATCAATAAAATGCACTGATAGTCAGTAAAAAGCCATTTGTAATATTTTCAAATCCATACCCTCACAAACCTTTTCTCTTGTAGCAATCCCATGAGCACCAAGCAAAATACAGTTTAATACAAGAGGGATCTCTGGGGTTTTTGCATGCCTAGTGAACTTGGGAAAAGGTTTTAGAAACTCTTTCTGGACAAGGGACTTTGATTTTAACTGTGTTTTAAATGAAACCATTTAAAGATCTTTTTAATTCCCTATCTTTCATCGAAAGATAAAATCCTTTAGGATGTGTTCAGATACCGTTCATTTTCTGAATAAGAGTCTGTTATTGTTTATGAAGCTTCTTTGCCCTGAATACTAGTTTGAATGTCATTAAATTAATCGTGTTGAGAGTTTTGGTCTCTGACTTGTATTGAGTTACCTTGTTCATTTATACATATTCCTTAAAATCTCTCAGTCTTGTGTGAAGTGAAAAAAACACCTCTCTAGTGTTACTTGTGTAGAAATTGTAACTTAATAGGCTTAAAGCCAGTATTTCTTCAATGTAAGTCAACTGTAAAATTCCCATTGACTTCATTGGCAGAGGAGTTAGACCTGTATGAAAAGCAGAGAAAGAAAACAAGTCAGTGGAAGAAACACTGTGAAAATTTTATACCATCAGAGAAAACGTCATGATGTTCAAGACAAAAAGTGTGAGCATAGCCACAGGCCTTGGTGTTGGATTGAAGAATGTAAGCTCGCTTAACTGCGGTGTTGGGCTTTCAGCACCACCTTACTGTACAGTTCATCTTGGTTCTGCAGGTTTTAAGACTGGGAGAATGAATTTCACTCTATGCTTTTGACTTACCTGCTGGGTTTGACTGGCAATTTACTGGCACCCTGTCTCTAGTCTGGTCCTCCTCCTTTATGGTTCCATTACTTTGAAAGATGTGTGGTTTGTGGGGTTTCCCCCCCTTTTATTTTATTCTTTACCATGAGAAGGTGTTGCAGGGAAGAAAAAGCAAAATGTATGTGCTTCAGGCTCCTGAATTATCCCTCTGTTCCAGGGCAGTGTATGCCAAGGATAATGCTAAATATATGCACATAGGGAGAGCAGGCTACCTCTTAAAACAGCAGTCCATGTCTTCTGGAGGCATGCAAGATTTCTGATGCTTGGACTCCTTTCAGGAGCTTGAAAACATCCTTCCCTCTTTCTGAGTGGCCATGGTACTATGGTGAAGAAAGTCCTGCCCCAAAGAAGATTTAGATCTTCAGCTCAGGGTTTGCCCTTTGCCAGTGCATGACTTGGACTGTAAGAATTTTGTTTTAAGGTTTAACAGGAAGGCTGTGTTAACTGGTGTAGAAGCTGAGCAGTGTTGGTGTAGATTGAGATCTTTTGGTGTGAAAACACAAGCATTCACTTACCAAAGGAGATCTGTAGTCTCTTCAATTTTACGAGCTTGATAGTGCAAACTGTGTGTTTTGTGTCTGCTTCCCTTCCTTTCCTTCCCTGCACGCACACTGTGGTTGTGTCTCTCTGTGGAATAACTTGTCTCTTAGCTGTAACAAAGGAAAAGAGAATCTATTGCTTGAGCTGCTAGCAGTTCCCAATACAGGATGACAGAAGCCTGATTAAGCTAAGGAAGGAGACCATATTGAGAACAAATAAAGAATGATTTGCAGATAGATCCTTTAAACCCACTGTTGTAATGTGAGGAAGAACAGATGGGTAACGTGCCATCTTCCAAATCCACAGCTGATTTGCACCTCAGCTGACTCTCTTCTAGACACCTGCCAGACAGATGCTGCCTTCGGCTGTGTTTGTCCATCTCTACAAGAGGATGAAACCCGGCCAGGGGAAGGCAGCTGTACTGCTCTATGTTATGCCAAGCAGGACTGCAAACAGACCCGATCGGGAGAGTGCAGGCGGTGATGACTGTCTGAACGAGCTGCTGGCCTCGGAGACACAAATGCCTTGAACTGGTTTCAGCAGGTGGCACTATTGAGCTTATCATGTTAGCAGAGCTGGGTCCTCCCTCCCCCATGGCTTGATTTTTTTTTATTTTTTATTTTTAAATTATTTTATTTTAATATGGTGATGCATTCTGCATGTGTCTCAACCTGCAAGTCATGACAAGGTGTTGTACCACTTCAAGTGCCAAAGGCAGCAGAAGCACTGTACAGGGACAAGGTTTCTCACATTGTTCGTGCTGGAAGTCCATTTCTTTCTGCTACCAGAATAAAAATAGTTCTGATTTTGAGTAGAGCCTATTTGTATTATATTTTTAATTACTAATTCTATTCCTTATTTGAAAGAAATTGCATGCATGTTGATAGAATACATAATGGCGCAGCAAACAGAGTTATGGACAGAGTTTAAGATGACTCAAGTCCTATCACCATCTGGCCCTGTGCTCCAGATGCAAAATACGTCCTACAGGAGGGACCTGCGTGGTCTTTATGAATGCTGGCCACAGCATTGTTAGTAGTTGCCTCCCGAGCAACCTATTGCCAACACTTTCAGTGCCCTTCTGCAGAATTACTAATGTATGAAATACTTTTAAGACTAGGAACATTGTGGTTACTGTAGCTACATTTTTTCTTTTAATTTCCCTGCAGCTGTCAAACTGGTTGCCAATGGCTGAATGTTCACATTTCACCCCTGCTGGTTCACAAGCTATGCAATCTTAGGGTTGTTGGTGGTGTAAAACTGAACATAATGAAGGTCTAATCTGCTAAAGTTGATCTGTATTATGGCAAGGTTCGGGTTTAAAGGAGCTAACTATTCCTGATTCATTCTTGTGTGGCTACTGTCTGAATTAGCTTCTTCTATTTAAAAGAATGGCAAGCTAATTCAGATCTGTGTACTTTTTTACTCAAAAAGAGCAGAGCCAGTGATGGGTGAGGAATAAGAAGAATCAGGAATAACAACTAAGAATAATTACCCCTGCAAACAGTTCCTCTGTGTAATTTGTAGGAGATATTCCACATTAAGACTCAAGAGGAAAAATACAGACAGTCACTTGAGAATGCTTACAACTCAAATGGAAGTATTCTTAGCAGGTAAATAACGTTTCATATATCCTCATTTGTGTGCATAACACTTCTCAAGTAAAATATACGTTCCACATAACTTTGTGTGTCTGTGTTCAGAATTTCAACCCACGGGTTACTTCCACTGGTTGGTTTTTTTTTTATGTACATCATATCCACTCTGAAGTAAACTGTGCCCATGAAACTGTTATTCCTGTGCATCTATTGTGATGTCTTACTCATTACTTTTAATGCCTTTTTTCTGCAAATGTCAGCTATATTCCCGTACTCAATAATGTGAAGCAGGAGCCCATTTCATATTAGATGTTCAGTTTTGCTTGACTTTGTATGGGCAAGTAAGAAGTGAAAAGTGGCTAAGGAGTGGTACATGCAGTTCTGATTGTGGTCTGTCCTCAGCTGCTTGAAAACATGGGTGTGGTCATGATATATTAAAAATGTATTATGAAGAGCTGGAATAATACCGCTTTTAGCAAGGATCTTTGTATTTTGTTCAAAAAACATCTGTTAACATATCAGTTACTGCCAAAGTTTTTCAATTCATTAAAAGAGGTTATGTTTGTTTACTCAAAACTTCCAAGGCACTAGGAACTTTTCAGGCAGGTATTCCATCTAACTGGACATTCAAAAGATACAGGTGTTTCAGAGCAGATGTCTCAGCCACATCTGATATGACTAATCATGGGTGATTGCTTCAACAAGAGATGCTATTGGAATATCAGAACTTATCCTCTCTAAAGTTCAGTGAGAAATAATCAAACTGCAGAGATGGTGTCCAGAGGTATGAAACATGACGTGTTTTGAGGATCTGTCTCCAAACCTTTGTTGCTCAAAGGACATTTGAAGCCTCTAGACAAGATTGTTTCCTAACACAGAATAGAAAACCATCAGCACTCTCATAATGCACAGCTGTGTATCTTGTACCCTGTGGAGCTAAGTCTCTGCTCTGGAGGATTGCTTACATGACATTGCCATCTGGATGCATAGAAATTGTTTTGTTCTGACCTTTATAAAACTGCCTGACTGCAGAGGGGGGGGGTCATTCAGGTGTCTTTATCAACACGTACATAGACACATGTTCCCTGCCCAGACAAGCTTACAACGTATTGGTGCAAGGGCACAAGAATTGCTTGAGGCAAACAATAGTGATGCTGTAGGTATGGAAAGAATGTAGTAGTTTGCCCACTAGTAAAGATTGTCATTGCAGTGAGCATCTTCTAATTGTTGCTTGTTGCAAACTACATCTGTTCTGTAGTAAGCCCATTTTGCTGGACAAGGTATAAAAATGTGTCAAACTGTACATTTTGGTCATCCTGTGCTCTTATTTGTCCCATGCTGACCTTGCAATTGCAAGACATCCTCCTCATAAGCACAGTGCTGGATTTATTGCAATTCCTCTTCAGTCAGGCTTCCAGCAGAGCAGCTGCTTTGCTTAGGCATCTTCAGAGTTCAGGGACACATTTGCTCTCTGGTTTTGAATAACCCTGGGCAGATTATAGCTCTCTTGTCATCTTTATGCTGACTGCCTGTAAATTAGCAAACAAACTGTAGCAAGCATAACTAAGGAGTAATTCAAAACAAATAATATTGTCCAATTTTTGTTGGTTTGGTTTGGGTTTTTTTTGGTGGAGGGTGACTTATTTTGTCTTTTTTTAAAGAAAATTCCTCAATGAAAAAATGTATTAGGACATGTTTGTATGTGCAATGCATGCCTCAGGAATTTGGCAGGTTGTGTGGGTATGCTGAGAGGTTTGCCAACCTCAGAAAATAAATTACTCTCTCCTGTATAACCAGTGGTCAGTGAGGAGAGTGTTTGCCACCTTCAAATCCTTTTGTTTGCAGGATATTTTTTCCCTAAGCAATTAAAATATATGTCACAGCAGTGCTGTGACATATGTGGGTTCAGATTTCAAATTCCTTTTGTAAAAAAAAAAAAAAGTCTCAAAACGTCAACACACTTCACACTCTAGCTGTGTCATCTTGACAGCTGCTCTTGGGTAATATGTTAATTGCAGTTTACACACAGAGAAAGTGAGGCACAAATTGGTAGATTAAATATACTAAGTCTGAGTTATTCCAGAAAACTACAGCTTCACTGATGCTGTCTGAGTCGGGGTTTGGGAATGTGCCAAAGGAGGAATTTCTGTTGAACCTGTGGTTTGCCTGCAAGTACACAGGATCCTAGAAATTTTGGCTGGAAGGGATCTTTAGTGATGGTGAAGTCCAAGTTTCTGCTTGAAATGGGACTTTGGCCAACAGTAGATCAGACTAGTTGAGGCTTTGTCTTGCTGAGTCTCAAGAAACCTCTAAAGCTGGAGATTGCTCAGCCTCTCTGGTCACCTGTTCTGGTGCTGTGCCATCCTCCTATGAAAATGTTTTCCTCTTATGTCCGGGCTGTACTTGCTGGTATGCAGTTTGCACCTGTATTCAAAGTACTGAGAAAGGAGTGATGCCTGGCAGAGATATCTGTTGGCCCTCCTACTACAGAGGAAAAAGTTCCATAAAAACTGCCTCTCCTTTGACTGCCAAAAAGGACACTTGAAGATCCATGAGCGCTTAAGCTTAGATAGTTTTCTAATTGTTCCTTATTTGATGAAAAAGTAAACAGACATTTAGGCTGTTTGGAGAATAAAAAATGAAATGTCAGATGAAAATGTGGAAAAACCGTTTCTCCGTTGTCCAGTTACACAATGGAGTCTGCCAGAACAATGGAGTTGTTTAGTCTTGTCAGAATAATAAAAGGGCTATCCTGCTTGATCGCCCCTCATTTGTAAACAAGATCAATTTAGTATCCCTGCTATTTATTTTTTCCATGACCGTATAACTTGTTAAATGTCAAAGGACGAGTCCACTCCAGGTCCTATTCATTGTACCATCAACCATCTACACAGCTTGGAGGAACTAGAAAGTTGACGGGTTCAGACATGACACTACTTATTTATGTATTCATCAGCTCAGTGAAGAATGCTCTGTTGATCTTCATAGAGCAGCTGCAAAACAATTTGACTGAAAGACAGTAGGTAAGAGGATGTGAAAATGACTCTCATACCTACTGCCTACAGCACTGTCTGTGCTCCTGAAGACGTGGACAGGTAGCAGATCGGGACAATTTGAAGCAGTAGAATTAATGTGACTGGCTAGAAAGTTTCAGAAAGAGATGTTTTTTAGAATAAGTACTCTCAGAAAAAGAGAAAATAAGGAAGCTGCTGTAATGCTTCGGTCATTTTAACCTTTAACAGCAACTCAAAAACTCTGTGGTAGCTAAATTCAGTGTCACCTTCAAGTTTCCTTCCAGCTGTTCGTTGTAGTTTAATCTGAGCTCTTTTGAAAAGTACTGAAAAATATATTAAATTAATATTTCAATTAATGGGGAATATAATTATATATTTTTAAATATGGTAATGCAATACAGGCTAGGGTGATTTAGGCCTTATTTTAGAAAATTGCATAGGAAACTAAAGAGCTTATTTTAAGAATCCATTACTTTTAATGCAATGACAAGTTACTTTCTCTTACATGAAATAAATCAAGGCTGTAACAAAGGCTGACACATCCTACAAGACTAATATTTGCATGACAAGAATCGGAAACAACAGAAAAAATAAACACCACTGGAAAACTGATATCTGAGACCTGTTTTTAAATCTACCCAAATTGTATTAGCTCAGACCTTTTACTCAAAAGCTATACCTGAGTCTGTTACCCTCAAACTAACTGGAGAGCAGGATAAATGTTTCACTACCAGACTAGAGCCACTTCTATTGATGTGCTGAAGTACAGTTCCAGGGTTTTGATTTATCTGACAGAAAAATATAGAAACACGGGTCGAGTGGTTAAGACCTAAGGTACAACTTTATACTATTCACAATTGGTCAGGTGACACTCTAAAGAAATAATCTATCCTGGAGATAAAGGACATGAAAGATCTGACTTTAAACCAAAAGAAACCAAGCAATCTACACTTAGGTCATTATGAAAAGAATAATATCTAACAGCACAAGTCAACACTTTTATTCTTGTCCCTGAATTTCTTTTCATTTTTAAAATTAAATGTGAGTTGAAATCATTCTTTTGTGCTTTTAATGCTTAAAAAAATAAAACTTCAAAGAGATTGAAGAGTTCATTTTGTAGCCTAGGAGAACTGGCATGGTTGAATGTAGAACCTTGTTTGAATCCCTTATCATCTGGTTTGCAAATAAGGAATTATGCGCTTTTAATAACTCATGCTATTTGTGTCTGACTTGTCTACCTAGTAACAGAATTACAGAGCTACTTAAGCCACATGCTATTCAGTAGCTAGAAAGATCCTTGAAAGGATTATTGGTTTGCACCACTTTCTAGTTAATAAGTTGTGCAGAATAAATATTTTTTACTCCAGTGTCCATTATGGTCTTTTTAGAGTGGACACATGCTGCTGGATGAAGGTCTAACATACTCTGGCAATTTTTGCATTCTAGACTAGCAACAGTCCATATGTTCTTTCATATTTCTTCTCTACGCTAACTTTTCAAGTACTGATACGGGGGCAAAAGAGTTAATAGAAATAGTTTAATTAAAGAAGTATGCAGCTCTTGCTTGGAAAGTATGTAAAGTATGTAATCTTGCCTCTCCTGCTTGAAGACCTTGCTTGCTAGACAAAACAGGTGCTACAGGCCGCTGATTAGAAGGAGGCCATTGGGAAAGGGGAGAAAGGCTCCTGCTCCTTCTGATAAGGGGAAAGGTCGAAGCATTCGAGCTGGTGGAAACCGACGCCGCGGCCTGGAGAAGAGCCAGAGGTCCACAGAGCATGTGCAGCCAACTGAGGAAGACTTAGAGCCTACCTCCCGAGCCCCGAAGAAGAGCACCAGGGAGCACTGCAGGTGCCCCCAGGCGGAGCAAGAGGCGTGGAATATTATAAAGACCTGATACAATGATGTAATGTTTATGATACACTCCTCATGAATATGCATTACTTAGTGCCATAAAAGAAGCACCCTTTTGGCCCCCAGGTGTGCAAGTTCAGAGGAGTGAACCCCCTTGCCCCCGGCGCTAAACAAACACCCCTACTTTAGAACTTTACAAGAGTTATAGAGTCTTTTCCGCGCGTCAGTACCAGGTATGACTCTTTCTGTAAGTGGTGTATATATAATGAACGGTATGGGTTCACATTCAGGCAAAACACCAATAAACTTCATTGAGCAAGGCGTGTGTTAAAAAAGTTGTTCTTCAGTTTTTTGCAAAGTATCTCCTGATCCTGTGCTGAATCTATACTTCCATTGGTCCATATGTGAAGAGAGCCATCTACCCTGGTGTAACTTGCTGATTTGTAAGAAAAGTACTTATAGTGGAGAAGTGAGATCTTTGTATGTGTGAGGAGTTCTATGCCTAGGCTTGGTCTGAACAGTTCAGAGTTGGAGCACATGACTATATGGCACTTAAACCCTTTTTCCATCCAGAAGAGGAATAATACTTGGCCAATTTACTATTATAATACTTTGAACATCTCTTATTCAAGGTTCTTGAAAAGCTTATATTGTTTTAACTAGCTATGGTGTTAAACCTTGAAAGCAAAGTTCAAAAAGATAAATTACATTCATATTAATTTTAAAAATAACTAAACCTACAAAATGTAAGCTGCTATTACTTTTAACTTATTTTTTTCTACTGAAAAGGTAAGGAATGCTTTGAAAAATGATGTTTTCTATAAGGCGATATAAGGTTTATTGCATGCAATATTGTTGCATCATAAGAACTGTGGCTGGGAAAACAAACATTTTCATAAAGACTGCTACTCTAAATGCCCTGTCTCTGGTAATTGGCTACAGCTTCCTCTTAGGCTGAGTGGAAGGATATTTTGCAGTAGTCATGGATTTATCTAAAATTTGTGATTTCTTGACTTACTTATTCATGTGACAAAAGTGTAGTTTCACTTGAGCATAAATCGAGGTGCAGAGTTGTAGATGATTACACAAAGGTTTTCTAGTGCTAATAATCTACTGGCAGATGTGTGAAATCAGAACAGGTTTTCATAAGAGATAATGCTGAGTGACAGGTGAAGTAATTGATGAGATATACACAGGTGTTCAGCTCCTCTATTAGAATCACTGTGACACGGTCCAGTCAAATCATCCACTTGACATATTAACTATTTTCATTTTTTGTTGTGGTTTTTATTCATCTAATAACATAATTACATGGGTAAAAATAACCTACCTTGAGTTTGTGCAGGAAGCGTGATTCTCAGGTTTGTGTTTGATTTGTTGTCATTGATCCAGTTTTATGGGATATTCACTATAGGAGAAGCAGAGAAACCATGCAGTTTTTCATAGTTGAGAATGAGTGACATGATTAAAGGCTGTCTTCTACTTTCTAGCCCCTGTTTAGGTTTTCTGTCACTGTCTGTTAAATTCATATAGATTGGCACAGCATGATTCTTTTCCCATACTCCAGTTGCTTAAGAGTCAAAATAACTCCTTTTGCTAATCAAAGAACTTAAAAATATCTTGCTATAATTCAGTGTACCTAAATATCCTGCCCTGTGTCATTTACAATTTATGTAAGTGACCAA
Organism: Podargus strigoides; assembly: GCA_028020825.1. NCBI lineage: Eukaryota > Metazoa > Chordata > Aves > Caprimulgiformes > Podargidae > Podargus > Podargus strigoides. Next base: position 361,485 of record CM051635.1, on the reverse strand, counting down.
AACTCTAATGCATAACCAACTGACCACCTGTCAGCTTGTCTTTGCTTTGTAATGCAGTACGTAATGGCAGACTGCAATGCATCTTTCCCAACTTTTTTGCCCTTTTTATTGCAGCAAGAAGGGACATGCTTTGAAGGGTCCTCCCTTCTCTGACTGGACTCAGTAGGAAGGGAAGTTCAGCAATACCAGTCTCTAAATGGGGTGATGACTCATGTTAGTTATTTATAGATTAATTGTGTGGAAAAGAAGGTGATATCACTGGTAAAAACCAGTATGTCACAACCTCCTGTCCTACTCAGACTAAACAGCAGTGACGTTTGCCAATAGAGCCATTGGGCTAAATGGTATAAAGATTTGGAACTTAACCATTATTTAGCATTCAGAAATGTCCAAGCCACTTCACTGAGTGAAGGCAGCCTAAAAGCTCTCTCTCCATATTCAGTTCTTTTTCCTTTTAGTCAAGGACAGTGAAAAGTCCAGGAGTGAGAGCCAGACTGAAAGCGGGGGCAGTGGGGGGGAAATAAGTTGTTAAAATGTCAAGAGTTAATTACGTATTTTCACCTATCTGTATGCTGTCTGGCTCTCCTTCACTTTACTGGTGGAAATCAGCTTGAGATACTTAATTACTAGAAGATCAAACCACTGTTTTTTATGGTATCACTGTAGTTATTTCAGTAACAGCAAACTCTGCAGGTGTTCCAGTAAATACCATGCATATTTCCCCTGCAGTTATATGACAACCTGTCACAAATCATAAATATCCAACTATCTAGCATTAAAAAGTCTCATCTAGGAATTTTCTTCATCTCTGAGACAGGCAAAGACTCTGTTTGCAAGAGAGTGCCTCTAGAAGATCATGAATACCTGTCTGTAATTCACGTGGTATAATTAGAAGAAAATATTTATTTATACTGGATAGCTGTGAAATTATTTGTCTGCTGTGAATGCATGAACAACTATTACTGCCCTGTCACATTAGTGAAAGCAAGCATTTCACAATATGGAAAGGAAAAACCTGAAAGAACCTCACTCAGCTTTATGTTTTTCGGTTTTAAGAACTGTGTTAACTTCCAAGTGCTGTGTTAACTTCCCTGGAGCCGGAGAGTGTAGCCTGTACAATATACCTTTGGCAGGGGACTGAGGAGAAATGAGTCACCTCCTTATTTCCCTTGGAGAGCCAGCAATATTTACGGTCTGTCTGCAGAGATGCTGCTGTTCCTCTAGATAAACCACAGTTGGTCCAAACATTTGAAGTATTTTTTGAACAAATGATAGAGATTTATTTTTATTTCTTTCCTACTTTTTAAAGCCTTCAGTGTTTTGAAGATTTCTCCATCGCCTTGAAACCTAACTTTACTTTTTTAAATTGTCATTATCTGAGAATGACATGCTTCAAAGACAAGGTACTTTCAAGGAAAACAAAGCTGACATTGTAGGACCTGGGTAAGAGGTGTGACACACAGTCATGGAAGAAGGCAAGGAGTGAATGGACAAACCCAGACACTTCTCTCTGACACACTGAGCAAGGGGGTGCTGTAGAAAGTGGTGTTGCATTAGGTCTGTGCAGTACATCCCTTCAGGAACAAGGGGACAGGCTGTTACTGTCACTGTTTATTTCTCAGTTTCTTCTCAAAATGCTGAGTCTGCAGATAGGGTTTGTAGGAAATCAAACAGCAGTTCAGTCTGTTCTGTCATAGTTCTGGAAATAATTTTACTTGAAAAGGAACCATTTTGTTAGGGAAGGAGAGAACACAGTGGTATGCTTTTGTGTGTGAGGGAGTGAGTGAGAAAAGTAGACTTTGGGGGAATATTTAAAACTTCTCATTAAATTTTGAAAAAAACGTGAGTGTTCTGTGGCATGAGTGTGGATGTGTGTCAGACAAGAAGTGTCAGCAACTTGCAGAACTGGCCCAGATGTGATTCACTGCCCTCTTCATGTTTGGGCGTCTGTATGAGTGCTGCTTCTGTTGGGAAGGAGTGGTGGGAACAGAACATTTTCTTTAACATGTCAGTCCTGGTTTTGAGAAAGGTCGTCTTATCAACTTACTTTTTTTTTCCTCCCCCAGAACTGACATAGAACAGGTATCTAGGGCCCAGATGCTCTTTTTTTTTTTTTTTTTTTTTGTTTCCCCCCCTGTCTCTGTTTCTTTGGAAATGCACTAATTTCACTGGGCAGGGATATACCCATAGGAAACCTTGGATTTTGATATTTCACTTGTTTGAGGATTTTATTTTCTTTGTATGGTAGATTTTGAAAATTATTATTGATATGATGTTCCTATTTGCTCAGCTTTTGTTTTCCAGGGTATTCAGGTTTTAAGCTTGTTTTCTCTCCCACCTCAGCCTCCTAAGAATATCCCCTTGTTAATTAGTTTAGCTGGAAAAAAAACCTAGTCATTTTTGCTGCTGTGAACTGACTTCTGGCAATCAACGAGGGGTTAATTTCAGGTTACTTGCCAAGATATCCTCATTTGGGAGTTGAGTTCATCTATTGTATCTTCTGTGTATTTTCTCCTAAATAGCCTATTCTGTGGGTAGTTTATTTCTATTGTTACTTCCCACTCAATATTAAGCATCTCACTCATTAACAAATACTGTCTTAGGGTTTTACAGGCTGCTTTCCTTCACAGCACATTGTGGAGCTTCTGCCTGTGTGTTTTATTGGAGTAAAGTGCTTGCTATGGTACACTTGGGTTACTAGGGTAGTAGAGCTTGCTGTTACTTGGTTTGATGTGGAGGACGGGGGATGTGAAGGAGATAAGAGTTGAGAGGTGGGTGTGAGCAGCTGTGACTGTGGAGTGCTGGAGTGAGAGCATTGGGGAGAATGGAATTGAGTGCCTTTGAGTTGCCTTGAATCTGCTTGACTAATAACAAGGTCAATTTATAAGGCTGGTAAGTGGCTTTCTACCTTCTGTCAGACTGTTATGAGTGAATAGAAACCATTTCAGTCTCATGAGGGAAAGAGGTTTCTATTGTCCTCAATAAATCTGGAGATCATGTTTTGCTAATTTATTTTCATAGTGTAAATATACACGTATACATATATACACATATATGATTCTATGTTTGCCTAAAATAAATTAAATCCTTTTCTAAGAATCCTCTGAAATATTGGGACTTCAGCTTCTGACAGTCAAGCTGTTGACAATATTCTAAATGAAATTCTCTGATCTCTCAAAACATTCTAACTGAAAATTTTCAGTCTCTTTCAGTTGGCACATTTTTTTTTAATCTTGAAAAGGCAAGTGCCATAGCATTAGGACTAAAGGCTCGTACAGTGTAAAATAAATGACCATGACCATAGACATGGAAATATTTCATATGGGATGAATAAATATTGCAAGCTTGATTTCAGCTTTTGCGTCCAGATACCATCGCTCATTACCCACACTAAATGCCCTGGGCTCGGAATTGCATACCTTTGGCAACTAACTTTCCAGAGACTAGTAACGTTCAAATTATTTTCTAGTCCCCGACATAAGCACCCAAATTTTAGAGCCGCAGCTAGAGGGCGTATGCGGTGAAATGCTTGGTTCATTGTACTACAATTATATATTTGTTTACATTGCCACCAAGGAACTACTTTTTATTTTTCTCTTGTAGATGTACTTTTATCTATTACAATTGAATTTGTTGCAAATGTTAGTCCATCCCATGTGAAACACTGAAGTGCTGGGGTCTGAACCCCCAGCCCTGAATTAAGGTTGACATATGGGTGGTTCCCACAGCCCTTTAAGAGGAGGGGATGAGTTTACCTTTTGGCTTTCCTCCAGGGTGCGGCCGGCCTTGCAAGGAGAGCCCTCGGATAAACAAGCCCCAGGTGCCCTGCATTTTGATAACGAGTGCCAGGTGTCCTGTTTGGGGATAAAAGCTGGGCCCACTTGCAGGAAGGGTTGGAGAGTCTGTCTGTGAAGTGGATGCACTTCACAGAGTTTCCTGTTGGGGAAGGACCTCCTGACCACTTATGCAACCGGATCGCAGTCAGGTCTGGCACGTACAAACGCGGGCTTTGTGGGGAGGCAACATGGGGTTACTTCTGTCATATGTAACTGCCTTGTTCTCCTGGTTGTCTCCCATCTGCTCTGTGGGTTATCTCGTGTCTCTGTTTGTTCCATCTGTTATGAGCGATATTGTGTCATTCCTGGGGTCGCTGGGGTTGATGTCTGTTATTCGTGATCTCTCTGACTTGTTTGTACCCCCAGCAATCCTCTATATACTGACCCCTTTATGTGAAATAGAACCTACGTACTGGATTGTTGTTCTGCTGCTGGCTGTGTCCTTTTTACTGGGCCTACTAGTTGGCAAAACAAACACCATGATGTCTCTGCGATGCACTGAAATTGTAAAAGTATGCTTGTAGACCAAATGGATTCCCACTTCTCTTCTAGTCCTGTGGTTCGATTAGCTTTCTCACATTCCCATTTCATGATTGTTCTAGATACATTTCGTTTTATTTGTTCATTGTAAGAACAATACCCTCTATTTCTATCATCACACGTTGGCCCACTACGAAGAAAATGCATTTGGCTTGCTGGCTCTCTTGATTCAAAAATAGAATTTGGTAACTTGTGACAATCTTTTTTATTCTCTGGAAACTTCCATCTCTTTCTAATATTTTCTACTTTTTCTTGCCATTCAACTACCAGCTTCTGTTTACAGTGGGTAGTCTCATTTTTTTCTCTACTGTAGTCAGATTCATTGTCAAAATTCCCCATGGAATTGTTTTCCCAACTGCTCGTGGAATTGGCAGGCAAGCAGTAATTTGTGATACATTTTGTAATTTTGCAAATTCTTTGATCAAACCTACTATTAAATTTTCTTCTTGCGTTTTACCTGGTACTGATATTACCTGTTCCATGTCTGGTTCTTTACCTGTTTCTTGTTTTTTCTTTATTACCCTTTTATCTTTTACCTGTAGTTGTCTCTCTACACCTTTTCCCCAGCCATTCAAATCACAGGTTTGAATCTGAGTGTTATTGATTACTTGTGCTAGGTCTGGTAACGACCTTTCTTCCATCCAGGTTTCCACCATCATAGACTGCAACAAAAAAATAAAATTCAGATAATTAATCATGTTTCAATGTCAGTTTTAAAGTCTCTGGATCTCCAATCACTCTCCAGTTTGAGGATGGTGCCTTCTTCACTCTGGTATAATGGATCCAAGCATTGGATTCAGCGATCTTGATTGCAGTGAATGTAGTTAGCAACATGTGATAAGGTCCCTTCCAGTTCTCTTGTAGAGGCTCTGATGTCCAGGTCTTTATGTAGACATAGTCTCCAGGCTGGAAGTTATGGACAGGATTCTCCAAAGTCAAGGGTCAATTCCACACCACTGCACTCTGGAGTTTAGCTAAAGTTTTTCCAAGAGAAAGCAAATAATTATACACATCTAGTTTTCCTTTTATATGCATACTTGGATTGGGTTCAGGCGTTTCGTATGGTTTTCCATACATTAACTCACAGGGGCTGACTGACATCCCACTTCTTGGCTGTATTCAAATACGCGATAATACCAATGGGAGTGCTTGAGGCCATTTCAAATTAGCCTCCTGACAAATTTTGCTAATCTGTCTTTTTCAAGTTTGATTCATTCTTTCTACTTTTCCACTAGACTGAGGCCTCCAAGAGGCATATAAATGCCAGGTTATTCCCAGAGTTTTACTTATATCCTGTATTACAGTTGCTACAAAATGTGGGCCCCTATCTGATGATATCCCGAGAGGCACCCCAAACCTTGGAATTATTTCTTGTAAGAGCCACCTGACTGTTTCTTTAGCTTGATTTGTACGACAGGGAAAGGCCTCCGGCCATCCAGAAAAGGTATCAACCCTAACCAGAATACACTGATACCCTCTGCATCTGGGTAATTCAGTGAAATCAATTTGCCAGTAATCACCAGGTTCCATCCCAGTTTTTAACTTACCCATTTGAACTTTTCTTTGTATGACTGGATTATTCTTTAGGCATACTTCACATTTAACAGTAACTGATTTAGCCATTTCTAACATCTTTACTGATATTACATGCCTTTTCAGGAATGTCACCAAGGCTTCCATGCCCCGGTGGCATTCCTGATGTTTTATCTGTAGAATTTCTTTCATAATTAATGGGGGTACTACAACCTTGACCTTCAGAAGTTGCCCACCATCCTTCTGGATTTTTCTTTGCATTTACAAGTTGAGCCAATTTCTCATCTTCTTTTGAATACTTCGGAAGTTCTTTATGGAGTGTTACAGTCCTAGTGGGAATTCATGCCATTTCTAGTGCTCGTTTTTGGGCTGCCTTCTTAGCAGCTTGATCAGCCAATCTGTTTCCTTCAGCTACTTTTGTCTTTCCAGTTTGATGTGCTTTACAGTGCATGATTGCTACTTGGGCCGGTTCTTGAACCGCCAACAATAATTGTAAGACTTCTTTTTGATGCTTAATATTTGCCCCCTGGGAGGACAAGAGTCCTCTTTCTTTCCACAGGGCTCCATGGACATGGACTACTCCAAAAGCATATTTTGAGTCTGTCCATATGTTTACTTTTTTTCCTTTACTTAATTCCAGAGCCCTTATTAAGGCAACCAGTTCTGCTTTCTGAGCTGATGTCGCGTTGGGTAATGCATTTGCTTCTGTCACAGAATTTTCAGTTGTTACCGCATATCCAGCGTATCGGGTTCCGTTCTGCACAAAGCCAGTGCCATCTGTGAACAGCTCCCACTCGGGGTCCTCCATCCTTCAGGTCTTCACGGCTGGAGTATGTATGCTCAATACTTGTTAAGCAGTCGTGCTCGGGTCTCTCTTCTTCCTGTGAAGCACTTAAGAAAACTGCAGGATTCACAAGATTAGTTGTTTTCAAGACCACATCATCCTGTTGGGTAAGGATTACTTGGTATTTCCTCATCCTGCTAGGGGAGAGCCAATGCCCTCCTTTTTGCTCCAGCACTGTAATAACCATGTGTGGGACATAAACTGTGATGACTCTCCCCAGAGTGCGCTTGCGGGCTTCTTGTATCAGTATGACTGTTGCTGCTACTGCTCGCAAGCAGGCAGGCCATCCCTTACCCACTGTGTCCAGTTGTTTGGAAAAGTATCCCAGCGGCCTTTTCCAGCTTCCCATCCTTTGGGTCAGGACTCCCAGAGCAAGGTGTTGCCTCTCATGGACAAACAACTGAAAGTCTTTGGTTAGGTCAGGCAATCCTAGAGCTGGTGCTGACATTAGAGCTTGCTTAAGGTCTCGAAAGGCCTGTTGTTGTTGGTAACCCCACACAAGAGGGGTAGATTTCTGGGCCTCGTAGAGTGGTTTGGCTATCAGCCCATGGTTCATAATCCAAAGACGACACCACCCGGTCATTCCCAGAAACGATCTTAATTCATGCATAGTCCAAGGTTCAGGGATAGCACAAATTGCTTCCTTTCGGTCAGTTCCCAGCTTTCTCTGCCCCTTTGAAATCTCAAAGCCCAAGTATATTACTGTTTGGTCTCTCTCCTGTGAAGACCCACAGCTGGATTCAAAGTTGTGCTATAAACTTCAGTTCCCAGCATCTCACAACAGGAAACTTAATGACAGGATAAAGACATGTTACAAATTATCTCAGCAGCCATAATGAATGCTCAGGTTTGCTCCCCTGAAATAGAGCAATTTTGCCTGTAATTGTCAGACCCAAAGACATGGACAAGGAGAGCTGAGAGGTGACGTGCAGCACTCTGTGGGGATGGCAGTGCCAGACACCATCACACCGGTGTGATACAAGCTGCTGTCCTTGTTTTGTGCTGTAGATGGCATACATGTCGCTGACGTGATCGAGGTCAAACTTAAACCTACGAGGCGTGAAGAGAAGGGAAAGAGAGCGGTGCAGAGTAATGCAGAAAGAAATGATTTCCAGCTCCTCAGATGGCTCAGTGACAGAACATCCTAGAAAAATGATGGAGCTTTGAAATGTTAAAAACCCCAAAGCCCAAGAGGTGATTTTTTTCTCTCCTTAGGGAATACATTAGTGGTTCTACTGTCCTATGGATGGAAACGTTACGGAAAAAGACATGCTATCTCCTCCTGCAGCAGGCTGCTTTGGCACTGCTGGCTGTCATGAACACAGCAGACGTTGCTGCACAGACACAGAATCACTTCCTCCTGGAGGCGACACGATGAAGTCTGCGTGATCCTGGGCTCTCTTGTTAGAGCTGGTTTCTAAGGCAAGCTCATCTTTACAGACACTGATGGCTGTGATGTTACGCTACACACACACACACACAGGGTTCCCAAAGATAACATTTGAAGTGCTGCAGAACGCTCCTTGCCTTCCAGTTATCAGGCACCGGCCCAGGCTGCCCAGGGCAGTGGTGGAGTCCCCATCCCTGGAGGGATTTCAGAGCCGTGGAGATGAGGTGCTGAAGGACATGGGGGAGTGGTGACTGGGCAGTGCTGGGTTAATGCTTGGACTGGGTCATCTTAGAGGTCTCTTCTGTGAGAAATGAAGTTTTCGGCCGAAGAAGTTTGCTCAGGCAAGGATCACGGGGAAGCAGCTCCGTTTATTCGCGAGTGCAATCGCGGGCGCGCCACCCCATGGCCGAAGGAGAAACGCGCACCCTTACAAAGAACAGGAAGTATTTCTAGAGCATTTTATCCCGACGCGGGTTGTTCTCTCCTGTTTCTCCACTGGTTGGATACTCCAGGCTCACAACCTATCCGATGCATTCTATTACAGTCAGTTTCCATCAGAGGTTTTCCCGGTTTCCGTAATATGTCTTTCTTTTCCCAGCCGGCTCTTTATGCAGAGTTGTGGAATCTGTTCAGTCTGGATGGCAATATTTTCTCAGGTGCATCCTATCCTGAAGATGCACTTGCTAAGACATGCTCCTACTGAGCAGGAGCAAGAGCAGCCCCTGTGCCCTGTCCTTGACAGGGACAATGGCAGAGCACCTCAAACACCACTATAAAAGTTAACCTGGCTGGCACAAACAGACAGCACTGCGTGCTAAAACAAACTAAACCCAACTAATTGAGGGGAAACCCTACTGGGACCAGTCAGCCCTAGTCAGCAGCTTCTCAGGTAACTCTGCTTTTTCCAGCTGGGGCTGAGCATGACCAAACCATGTGATAGCCACATGCCCTCGCTGTGCCTGCAAAATGGGTACCTCTCCCTAAAGCCAGAAATTTTAAGTTATGCCAGTAGTTTTGGTAATATTTTGAATTCCATGAGCAGCCTAAAACTAAATAAATAGTGATTTAATTTGGCTGCCTGCAAGGAACTATTTAGTATCAATCTCCAATTACTGTACAGGAAAATAGTGGCTTTCTTTTAGATGGTCGTGGTGCTGGGAAAGCCTCAGCTACCTTTTACACTAATTGGCAGTAAAGTGTTTAGAAGTATTTATTAGTGATTAATTATTTAGAAATCTCCTAATGACTTAAATATCATTTTGAAAAGTTACACGTCCAGCTGAAGAGCTGCTGCTTGGAAGGCTTAAATGAAGATCTATTTATGGCTGCCTGCTGGTCACAAAATTACTTACAGCTGCTAATGCTCCAGTCATTTAGATGTCCCCAACACAGAATGGGCTTAGTTTTCACAAATTGGGGAAATTTTCTCTTTGTTGTATTCATTTTACTGAGATAGAGTCTTAAAAAGGTTTATCGCAGAGATCAAGACATAAAAATATGTAACTAATTCCAGTTAAATTGTTTTCATACTAACGTGTCTTAAGGGACGTTCATGTAGAGTAAGACCTCTTTACACTGTTTTGGTAATATAAGTAAGACTTAACATGCAAATTACATTTAAGATGAATTATAAGCAGTTTAAAGCCAAGTTGCTGGTAGCGAAAATGGGAATCTGACTCCAAACCTCTGAAGCAATAATTACATTAACTATTTCAAAATTACATCAGTGACTGCCATGTCAGTAGGCAGAGGGGAACTTAGCTAAACTCATCATTTCTCTCCCCCTTCCTGTGTTAGAATACAGGATATTTATTTTATCAGCTTATATCAGCTTAGATTTTTTTCTCCTAATTTCCTCTCTAGAATGCTGAACTCCACACAGTTTTTGGTGTCATCAAATCATTCACCTCTTATAAGAGAATTCAGTTGATTGGGGAGGATATGCCTGAAGCTTTTTATTAGGATTCTCATTTGTAGTGATGTCCTTACCCCATGGTTTCAGTGGTGACTTGTGCCACTGACATGACCACTGGTAAGAGTTTCAGATGCAGGATAGCACTGTGGTTTTGACCCATTTCTCACTATACTCTGCCATTCACTGGAATAGCCTCATCATTCCAAAAAAGCTTTGTGCCCACAGAGATGTGGACTGCCATTCAGTAACAAGCTAGGGCTGATTTTTAGCATTCACTGCGCCGTTCTTTTAGGTACCTCATTGCTACTGGCTCTCATGATCTTACTGCATTCACACTGGCTTGTGTTTTGTTAGAGCCCTGTTTCCCAGTGTTCTCCAATTATATTTGCACCTCAGCTTTTGCTGAAAAGGGAAAGGTGAAAGAAAAAGGGAGCAAAAGAAATAAACTCTTATATAAAGAAAGAAACAATACATCCCACAGAATCTGGGTTACCCACTGGAAGCCATAAAACATGCCTCCTCCAGCATCCAAGGACGAGCAGATCAGAGTGGCTTTAGTTTTAACATGAAGAATCACAACAGACGCAGTGGTTGCTTCTGGAGCAGGAAACCAAAGCCATCCCTCAGCAGTGCTCAATGCACCTGTCTGCTACCCAGGAGCATTTATTTGCTGTGTTTCGATACCCATGACCTCCCAGTGAAGTTGCTTTTGCCAAAGTGATGACAGAAGCATATTCATTATAGGTACACAGGCAGCTTCATGGTGACAGGCACAGAAGTGACCAAATTTTTCTAGTAAACTTCAGAAAGGTGTGATTTACGTAACTAACTGAGCATTTTCTGCAAAACTGATATTTACATATAGTCAAAGCATCCGGAACCTTATAGATCTATCACAATATGTAGATTTTCCCTAAGGAAAAGACAGGCCTAAGTAAGTTAGCAAATCCTGAAGTTTGTGTCTGATATATTAAATGGAGCTTAAATAATAAAAAATTTGTTCTTATCTCTAGTCTGCTTGAATCTTATTTTTGATTTTCACTGTTTTATTCAAAAGGAAGGCATAGAAATAGCAACTGTGAGCTTGAAATCAGAGCTGTAACAGGGACTTATTCAGAGTATTTTCAGTTACAGTTGCGTGCTTTGAAGCTGTCAGTGTAACAAGCAGTGTGCTGCTGTTCTAATAACACTTTCTGTTGTCTTGTAGGTTTTTTCCTAACTTCAAGCCCCAGTGAATAGTTGTCAGTTTTAGCATTCAGCTGTATTAATGGGAAAGACAGAGAGAAAGAAAATAGTATTTCCCTGCCCATGTAAGATGAAGTTACCAGTGAAGAGGTCAAAGTGAGTGCAGAAGTCCTTTTGCTTGTGTTTTGTAGGAGTATGTCAAGGAGCAGGACAGTGGCCAAGGTGGAAACTCATGTTTGAAACCCATTTCCCACCCTGGATGGCATTGAGTGCTTCATTGCCCTGAGGCTTTAAGATGGAGAGAAGCATAAGTATACTTATAAGAAAATAAAGGGTTGATTGTCATACCAGGGCTTGTTCTGTTTTCAGAGTAGGTGAGGGAAACTCTGATTAACAGCTACACTTATGTCCCTGTTGAGCACTGCTAGGTATAGGCACATGCATTTGGGAGGTGTCCCTGCCCATGGCAGGGGGTTTGGAACTAGATGATCTTTGAGGTCGAGGTCCCTTCCAACCCAAACCATTCTATGATTCTATGGTCTTTTTCCCCAGCAGTGCTGACCATGAGTGAAAAGAGGCATGGCTTCTCCCACAATCCATATGTAAGGCAGAGGGAAGGATACAGAGCAGCAGTTGCTCTCTGGAACAAACGCAGAATGAACAAGTAGCAAAATATTAATGTACTGTTGAAAGCTGAAACTAGATAGACGCAATTCAGTTCAGCCTATGGGGTCCATTGTCTTGGCAACTGCTGCAAGATATCCCCAGCCTGCAGACAAAATAGCCTTTGTGAAGAAGCAGAAGACTGTAGTGTGCAAGTTAATGCATCAAAAGGCCAGGAGGAGAATAATTCGCTTTCACCTTGCTACAGTGGACAAACAGCAGTAAAAGCTATGCACTACTGGCAAGCTTTTTTTGTTGCTGTTTTTAACTCGAGCCACAGTTCAGACCTCCAGCCACCTTGGCAGCATTCCAGCTGGAGCTGCTGACATCTCCCACGTAATCAAGTGCTGGATTATCTTGTCCTGATAAATTGGAGCTGTTGCCTCATGAAAAGTCTTTCCTGAAGTACTTCGCTACCCTGTAATAAGATGGCAGATGTCTGAATCAAGCCCCAGAGCTGGCAGAGCTCTGTTTTTCTAATGGCTTTTGGTGGCGAGTATAAATGTTTTAAGGCAAACCAGTGCTAAGCTGGGCGCACAGTTAAGCTTGATAAATTTCCTGCTCAGGTGAAATGAAACTTGAAGGTATATTGGATACCAGTTCATACTGAGTACATATGGGCTGCACTGCTGACCTTAAAACACTCACCCTAAAAATTACTTCTTTTGTGAATGGGGCTTTTGGGGAACATACTTGTTTTAAGAAGTTCTCTTTGGCTGCTGTATCTTTCTAGGAAGAGTTGGAGTTACTGAGCTATTAGAGACTTGCTTACTGTTCTCTGTCTTTTGTGACTCAATCGCTGGTCCGAGTCATTCAGGGTAAATAACCTCTTTTATTTCTCTAAAACATACTAAGAAAAATGTTTCTGTAACAGCAGCAAGGGTGTTGTATATGTGTGTGTTTGTACACTTACTTTAACAGGTGGAATGGCCGGGATAAATCTGGTTAAGATAAAGGTATTCCTTGCAAGCATTTGTTTTTTTCCTTTTTGGTTTCACTCCTGAAGAAAAAGCCGCAGTTCTCATGTGCCAGACAAGAAACATCTTTATGTGTCACAGTCACCGATATCATGCCTCTTGTAACACTGCTTTGCTCTTTTCCAGGGGAATCCCAACACGTGCAATAACGAATGTGATGCGAGTACCCAAGAACTGGCTCATCCTCCGGAACTGATGTTCGATCTCGAAGGAAGACATCCCTCCACATTTTGGCAGTCCACGACTTGGAAGGATTATCCAAAGCCTCTTCATGTTAATGTTACGCTCTCCTGGAACAAAACGATTGAGCTGACAGATTACATAGTTATCACTTTTGAATCTGGCTGTCCGGACTAAATGATCCTGGAGAAATCGCTCGACTATGGACGAACATGGCAGCCCTAACAGTATTATGCCACGGACTGCTTAGATGCTTTCCACATGGATCCAAAATCAGTTAGGGATTTATCACAGCACACAGTCCTAGAAATCATTTGCACAGAGGAATATTCTACTGGGTACATGACAAATAGTAAAATAATCCACTTTGAAATCAAAGATAGATTTGCTTTTTTTGCTGGACCTCGGCTTCACAACATGGCTTCTCTTTATGGCCAGCTTGACACAACCAAGAAATTAAGAGATTTCTTTACCATCACAGGTCTGAGGATAAGACTGCTTAGGCCAGCAAGTGGAGAAATATATGTAGATGAGCAACACCTGGCATGCTGCTTTTATGCAATTTCAGACATAAGGGTATATGAAAGGTACGAGAATATATACCTTGAGAAACAGGCATGTGTGTTTGGGTTTAGAGGTTACCATTTATTTCCCCAAACATGATGCGATTTTCTGTTGGGACATATTCATTGGAAACGTGGCTCAGCTGAAGTCTGTTTCTGGTCATACTAGAAGTTTCTGACTCAGTGGCACAATGTCCCAGGTGTTTGCTGTCACTAGCCTGAGATCTTGAGCCCTAGGTCTCACGAGCAAGATACTATTAACAATTTCTTACTTTGGCTCAGGGATTCACCCTGGTATTAGGACATTTTCTGCTATTATATAGTTGGAGCCTGATCTGATGGCAGCTAACTAAAAAGAGAGATTCTGTTTCATCAGTTGACTTTTCCAGGCCCTTAATGTAAGCCGTGATTGATACAGCAGCCCTTGCGCAGACCCTTCCCGCTAAGTCCAGCTATGAACTGCCTGTGAACAAGGAAGGCGGCAGAGATTAGATTTCATTCCTTGAGCTTTAATTAGCTCTGAAATGCAGTGAAGCAGAAGAAAAATGGAAAAAACCAACAGTGTTTTAGAGAGACTGATTTGAATATGACAAAGATGATTACTCAGCTGGGTTCAAGACAAATAGTGCCTCTGAGACAAGCAGTGGCTGGTATTAGGTGCATAGTCCCAAAAATAATAACGGTACAATGAAATTCCTATTGGGAAATTTTCTTCCCAACTCAAACTAGCAGTTGACTTATGACCTCAAGCAGGAGGGTGATACCCTTTACATGTGTCTTGAATGGCAATTTGTTCAAAAGAAATAAATGAGACTCTATACTTGGATTTGCCAAGTATATTGTCCTTTCTCCTGAAACATCATTAAAATAAGTTGACTGATTTTGACTCAAACTGAAACTTACCCAAGCGTGAGCTGTCGACATACAACTGTTGCATCATTATTGTCCCAATGGCTCCCACATATTGTTCCCCAGATTCCATTCAAATAAACCTCCACTGTACCTTCAAACTCATTTTTGCCACCCTGGAGTCTCACTGACCCTAGTTAAAAAAATAAATTAAAAAATTAAGCCTCCAAGATACACCATTTTCAATTTATGTATCCCCCACAAAAGACTTCAAACCTGACTTCCCCTCAGTAGCAAGAGTTCCCGTTTCACCTCTTACCATCTTTGTGCTCTTTGGGTGAGCTGCTTCTGAGCAGCACTCTGACACATCTACCATTCTTGTACAGTGATGCACAAAAAGAGAAAAACTTATTTTTTTACATGAGGAAAATGTTTTGCTTCTTTTAGTGAAATTACATTGCATTTCTGATCCTTCTGATGCTACAACTTAGTTAAAGATCTAACAACAACAACAGAAAAGTACCTATGAACTACACAAAATTATTTAAATCTGTCACCTCTACCCAAATGAGCAAAAAGTATATATATGAGTGCCATACTTTTATCCTTCGTATAATTCCATCCAGTTCAGGGGAATCAGAAAACAACTACATGGATTGCATAGATTTTGCTTTGCCCTGTGTAACATTATGCACATCTTAGATATCAACAGTCAAAGAATGCATTTGTTCATACTTGTTCTCAGACAGAAAAACATTGGATGTAGTTCTATTAATTCTTGAGAGGTCTTTACCAAATTCTCAGATAAAGCAAGCTGAAAACAAGAGGAATTGTCTAAAAGAAGCGTGTGTGTGTGTGTGTGTGTGCAGAAATCTGCTGCTTGAGAACTACAGAGCACAGACATCCAAGAAAATTAATAGATTTTGCATTTTTATATCAAAGTAGTTTTACTTGAGGTGTCAGTTGCATCTGCAGTTGAAGGTAGCCGAGTGCCACTGGGAAAGGGGGGAAAAAGCTTGTGATAGGTATAACTCTAATGGAGCAGAACAAAAAGTCGTCACAGAGCAGTAATTCAATTAAATTATCAAACATAGCCTAATTGTATGCACTAATATTGCCTGAAATCTCAGTTAATCCACCTGCTTCTGTTCTGTGATCTACTTAAAATCAGAAGCTGCACCATCATCCAGCTTGCAGAGGTTTTAGCAATGGGAGAAAGCAGTCAATGTTTGTGCCTGCATTTCATTGTTTATGTGCTCATGTATGTGTAAATATTATTAATAAGTATTAGTATATTAAAAATTAATACTATTAATTATTAATTACTATTTTTATTATTATAGCCACTTTTTCTTCTCAGCTTTCACTCAGATCGTGTCCTGGTTTTAATTTAGTTCATTATGTTTTATAAAACCACAAAGCCAAGCAATTGCCAAATAACTCGCGGAACTAATTAACCTCCACCGTGGTTTTGTGTATTCCTTTTTTCCTCCTATTTTCCTTTTCAGCAGTAACTTACTGTGCAGTAAATTACAAGCAAAATGTATTCAACTCGTGTTACAGAGTAAGCTATCATTCTGAAGAGAGGATTATTAATGAG
Source organism: Podargus strigoides (assembly GCA_028020825.1). Lineage (NCBI taxonomy): Eukaryota > Metazoa > Chordata > Aves > Caprimulgiformes > Podargidae > Podargus > Podargus strigoides. The sequence goes on along the minus strand of CM051635.1, from coordinate 345,410 downwards.
TTAATTATAAAAATACTGTAGACGTTGCATGTTGTTTATCTGTTTATCTGGGTCTATCCTAGTTTCAGAATTAAACTAATTCATCGGTTTGCATGAGGTACTTGTAAAAAGGTACCTGTAGCATAGGTCAAATCTAACACCAGTTCAAATCAAAGGGAACTTCTTTTCCCTTCTATGATCAGACCTGGCTAAAATCTAAGAAATTAATCCCATTGACTTCAGCAAAGGTATGGATGACGCTCACTGCAATCAATGAATGCTGTTGTCCATCACTTTCCTGAGCATTGCTCTTAGTCGAAACTTATAATTATTTTCTCCTGGTATTTAACCTTGAAAAAAGTGTTCATCCATCAGAACTACTTCGTAAGAACAATCCTAAGAACTTTAGCAGGCAGCAGTATTGCATACTCAAGGACCCTTATATTAGAAGTTTCAGAAATATTATATGCATTGAGTGTTTAACGTGTTGAATTGGTTCCTCTGCAGCAGTGAGATTCATTATGTCAACGATCAATGGCTTAAGGCTTGGAAAAAAATAAACTGAAGTGTTAGGAATGTAACGGACTCTGAAGGACTGCAGTTGTCTTATGTGGTACAGGGCTGCAGAAAATGAGGGGTCTCATGCTGTAATAAGAATGGTTCCAGAAGAGTTGCTTCTTAGAAGGAAGATATAGACATTTATGTTTCATTTTTCATCATATTTTTTTTTTTTCTGTAACCCTGTGCTATTAAAGACAAAACCCCAAAGACCTTCCATCAGCTGCCTGGACTGTAGTAGAGCAGGTAGGGAGACCAAGACTGTAGGATTATCAGACTGTAGGCATGAGGCTTGATTCTTCTTTCACAGAAGTTAACAGTTGGACTTGATGGCCTTGGAGGTCTCTTCCAACCAAGGCTGTTATATGTTTCTACGATTATTTGATTGGCATTGATGAAATTACCCTGTGGTAAAAGCAATTTAAATGGAAAGACTCTACAATCTGGCCATTCTGGAAATGTGTATTTTATTTCCAGTTCTGCTGCCCATTGGTAGTGTGACCTCTGGCAAGGTCACTTATCCTCTCTTGCGCTGTTTGAAACAAAAATAAGTTAACTCACTTTATTCCAAGAGCTTTAAATTAGATATGTAACAACACAGCATGGCATGCCTGGCACATGATAGGAGAATTTTTCATGCCTTGAGGCAAGACCAGCCAATGATATCTTTCTGCCGGTTCGGCCTTGTTAACAGAGGGAACCGAAAAGGCAAACTTTTCTACATCATCTTGACACAGTGGAATTGTGAAAAAACAATCTTTCAAGTCAATAATCAGTAAATCCCAATCCTTGGGTAGCATAACAGGAGATGGCAAACCTGGCTGCAAGGATCCCATATTTTCCATGACTGCATTAACTACCCTTAAGTCATGCAACAATCTCCACTTCCCACCTTTTTTTTTGAGAATAGTGAAGATTGGTGTGTTCCAAGGGCTGTTTGAAGGAACAATATGTCCTGATACTTGTGGCGATCTTGTTAAGCCGAATCCCCTGTCTCCTTGTTCTGCTACACCCGGTTGAGGAACACAAGATTTAAAAGGAACCAGTTGAGCTATGCGGCTACCTTTTGGGATAAAAACAGGTGGTGTTAACAAATAAACTCTACAAGACACCGGAGTGCATCAAATAGATAGCAATATTCAAGGTCCATTAGGTCATGGTCTCAGTGCCTTATTGCTAGGGAGATCTTCAACCTCTAGATGGCGTATTTTTGTTTTGCCTGGAGTAATTGATGCTGATTTTGTAGGAATTGTAAAAAAAAATGGTTTCACAGAATCACAGAATGTTAGGGATTGGAAGGGACCTCAAAAGATCATCCAGTCCAATCCCCCTGCCAGAGCAGGAACACCTAGATCAGGTCACACAGGAACATGTCCAGGTGGGTTTGGAATGTCTCCAGAGAAGGAGACCCCACAACCTCTCTGGGCAGCCTGTTCCAGTGTTCTGTTACCCTCACTGGGAAGAAGTTCTTCCTCACATTTATGTGGAACCTCCTATGTTCCAGCTTACACCCATTGCCCCTTGTCCTATCATTGGATGTCACTGAGAAGAGCCTGGCTCCATCCTCATGACACTCACCCTTTACATAGTTATAAACATTAATGAGGTCACCCCTCAGTCTCCTCTTCTCCAAGCTAAAGAGAACCAGCTCCCTCAGCCTTTCCTCATAAGGGAGATGTTCCACTCCCTTAATCATCTTTGTGGCTCTACGCTGGACTCTCTCGAGCAGTTCCCTGTCCTTCTTGAACTGGGGGGCCCAGAACTGGACACAATACTCCAGATGTGGCCTCACTAAGGCAGAATAGAGGGGAAGGAGTACCTCTCTTGACCTACTAACCACCCCCTTTCTAATAAATCATAAATTCATTTGCGACCTTAAAGCATGCACTCACACCGTCACACATTTCCCAACTTCCCATCCTGCTTCAGCGTCTGGGTGAGGCTCGAAGGTTGGATTGCTCACATGACCACTGCTTGCTAAAAAAACCCCAACATTTACAGTGGTAAATTTGCAATCTTTACAATGGAAAATTGGCAGTATTTACAGTGGAAAATTTTAGATAATTACGACGGTAAATTTGCAAAATTTACAGTGGTGAATTTGCAGTATATACATTGGTAAATTTGCAATATTTACAATGGTAAATTTGCAATATTTACAGTGGAAAATTTGCAATATTTACAGTGGAAAATTTGCAATATTGCTAATGGTAAATTTCCAATATTTACAATGGAAAATTTGCGATATTCACAATAGAAAATTTACAATATATATAGTGGTAAATTTGCAATATCTACAGTGGCAAATTTGCAGTATTTACAGTGGTAAATTTGCAATAATTACAGTGCTTATATTGAAATATTTACAATGGAAAATTTACAATATTTACAGTGGGAAATTTGCAATACTTACAATGGAATATTTAAAATATAAAGAGAGGTAAATTTGCAATATTTACACTGAAAAATTTCCAATAATTTCAGTGGTAAATTTGCAATAATTACAGTGCTTATATTGAAATATTTACAATGGAAAATTTGCAATATTTACAGTGGAAAATTTGCAATATTTACACTGGTAAATTTGCAATATTGCTAATGGTAAATTTCCAATATTTAAAATGGAAAATTTGCGATATTCAGAATGGAAAATTTACAATATATATAGTGGTAAATTTGCAATATTTACAGTGGTTAATTTGGAATAATTTCAGTGGCAAATTTGCAATATTTACAGTGGTAAATTTGCAATAATTTCAGTGATAAATCTGCAATATTTCCAGTGGTTAATTTGCAACAATTTCAGTGGGAAATTTGCAATATTTACAGTGGTAAATTTGCTGTATTTTCAGTCGTAAATTTGCAATATTTGCATTGGAAAATTTGCAATATTTACAGTGGAAAATTTGCAATTTTTACAGTGGAAAATTTACAATATTTACAGTGGTTAATTTGCGGTAATTTCAGTAAAATATTTGCAATATTTAGTGTGGTAAATTTGTAATATTTACAATGAAATATTTCGAATAATTTCAGTGGTAAATTTGCAATATTTACGAAGGAAAATTTGCAATATTTACAGTGGTAAATTTACAATATGTACAATGGAATATTTACAATATATAGTGAGGTAAATTTGCAATATTTACAGTGTTAAATTTGCAATATTTACAGTGAAACATTTCCAATAATTTCAGTGGTAAATTTGCATCAATTACAGTGCTTATATTGAAATATTTACAATGGAAAATTTACAATATTTACAGTGGGAAATTTGCAATATTTACAATGGAATATTTACAATATATAGAGAGGTAAATTTGCAATATTTACAATGAAAAATTACCTATAATTTCAGTGGTACATTTGCAATAATTACAGTTCTTATATTGAAATATTTAAAATGGAAAATTTGTGATATATATAGTGGCAAAGTTGTAATATTTACAGTGGTAAATCTGCAATATTTACGATGGAAAATTTACAATATTTACAATGGTAAATTTGCTATTATTTCAGTGGTAAATTTGGAATATTTGCAGTCGTATATTTGCAATATTTACAGTGGAAGAATTGCAATATTTACGGTGGTAAAATTGCAATATTTAGAGTCGAAATTTTACAATATTTACAGTGGTTAAATTGTAATAATTTCAGTGGCAAATTTGCAATATTTAGAGTGGTAAATTTGCAAAATTTACAGTGGTGAATTTGCAGTATATACATTGGTAAATTTGCAATATTTACAGTGGTAAATTTGCATTATTGCTAATGGTAAATTTCCATTAATTACAATGGAAAATTTGCGATATTCAAAATGGAAAATTTACAATATATATAGTGGTAAATTTGCAATATTTACAGTGGTTAATTTGGAATATTTTCAGTGACAAATTTGCAGTATTTAAAGTGGTATTTAAAGTATTTAAATTTACAGTTGTAAATTTGCAATATTTGCATTGGAAAATATGCAATATTTACAGTGGTGTACTTTCAGAATTTACAGTGGAACTGTAAAATGAAATGCAGTGCAAATTAACCTCTGTAAATATTGCAAATTAACCACTGAAAATATTGCAAATTAAGCACTGTAAATATTGCAAATTTACCACTGAAATTATTACAAATTTTCCACTGTAACCATTGGAAATTAACCACTGTAAATATTGCAAATTTTCCACTGTAAATATTGCAAATTTACCACTGAAATTCTTGCAAATTAAGCACTGTAAATACTGCAGATTTTCGACTGTAAATATTGCATATTTACCTCTGAAATTATTGCAAATTAACCAGTCTAAGTATATCAAATTTAACACTGTAAATATTGCACATTAACCACTGTAAATATTGCAGATTAACCATTGTAAATATTGCAAAAAATTCCACTGTAAATATTTTAAATTTACCACTGTAATTATTGCAAGTTAACCACAGTAAAAGTTGCAAATTTACCACTGAAATTATTGCAAAATAATTACTGTAAATTTTGCCAAATTTCTACTGAAATTATTGCAAATTAATCACTGTAAATATTGCAAATTAACCACTGTAAATATTGGAAATTAACCACTGAAAATATTGAAAATTTTCCACTGTAAATATTTCAAATTAATCACTGAATTTATGGCAAAGAATTTACTGTTAGTATTGCAAATTTTCCACTGAATATTTTGCATATTTACTACTGAAGATATTGCAAATTAATCACTGTAAATATTGTAAACCAACCACTGCAAATATTGCGATTTTCCACTGTAAATATTGCAAATATACCACTGAAATTATTGCAAATTAACCACTGTGAATATTCCTAATTTACACTGAAAATATTGCAAATTTGCCAGTGTAAATATTGCAAATTTACCAATGAAAATATTACAAATCAGCCACTGAAATTATTGCAAATTAACCACTGTAAATATTGTAAATTTTCCACTGTAAATATTGCAAATTTTCCACTGTAAATATTGCAAATTTACCACTGAAATTATTGCAAATTAACCACTGTAAATATTGCAAATTAACCACTGTAAATGTTGCAAATTTTCCACTGTAAATATTGCAAATATACCACTGATATTATTGGAAATTAACCACTGTAAATATTCCTAATTTACCACTGAAAATATTGCAAATATGCCACTGTAAATGCTGCATATTTACCACTGAAATTTTTTTAAATTTTCCACTGTAAATATTCAAAATTGTCCACTGTAAATATTGAAAAAATTCGACTGTAAATATTGCAAATTTGCCACTGAAATTATTGCAAGTTAATCATAGTAAATACCGCAAACTTACCACTGAAATTATTGCAAATTAACCACTTTAACTATTGCATATTAACCACAGAAAATATTGCAAATTACGCACTGTAAATATTGTAAATTTACCACTGAAATTGTTGCAAATTAACCACTGTAATTATTGCAGATTTTCGTCTGTAAATATAGTAAATTTCCCTCTGAAATTATTGCAAATTAACCTGTCTAACTATACCAAATTTAACTCTGTAAGCATTGCACATTAATCGCTGTAATTTTTGCAAATTTACTACTGAAATTATTGCAAATTAATCACTGTAAATATTGCAAAATTTCTACTGAATTTATTGCAAATTAATCACTCTAAATATTGCAAGTTTTCCAATGCAAATATTGTAAATTTAGCTCTGAAATTATTGCAAATTAGCCAGTGTAACTACATCAAGTTTAAGAGTGTAAACATTGCAAATTAAACTCTGTAAATATTGCAAAAAATTCCACTGTAAATATTTTAAAATTACCACTGTAATGATTGCAAATTAACCACAGTAAATATTGCAAAATAATCGCTGTAAATATTGCAAAATTTCTACTGAATTTATTGCAAATTAATCGCTGTAAATATTGCAAATTAACCACTGTAAATATTGCAAATTTTCCACTGGTAACATTGCAAATTTACTTCAGAAATTATAGGAAATTAACCACTGTAAATATTGCAAATTTTCGAATGTATATTTTGCAAAATAACCACTCTAATAATTCGAAATTAACCACTGTAAATATTGCAAATTTACCACTTAAATTATTGGTAATAAACCACTGTAAATATTGCAAATTAACCACAGAAATTATTGCAAATTTACCATTGAAATTATAGCTAATTAACCTCTTTAAATATTAAAAATTTACCAGTGTAAATATCGCAAATTTACTACTGAAATTGTTTCAAATTTTCCACTGTAAATATTGCAAATATTCCACTGTAAATACTGAAAATTTTCCACTGTAAATATTGCAAATCTACCACTGAAATTATAGCAAATTAACCACTGTAAATATTGCAAATTAAGCACTGTAATTATTCGAAATTATCTACTGTAAATATTGCTAATAAACCACTGTAAATATTGCAAATTTTCCACTGCAAATATTCGAAATTAACCACTGAAAATATTGCAATTTTACCGCTTAAATTATAGGAAATTATCCTCTGTAAATATTGCAAATTTACCACTTAAATTATTGGAAATAAACCACTGTAAATATTGCAAATTTACCACTGAAATTATATCAAATTAACCACTGTCAATATTGCAAATTTTCCGCAGTAAATATTGTAAACTTTCCACTGAAATTATACCAAATTTAAAACTGAGATTATAGCAAATTAACCACTGTAAATATTGCAAATTATCCACTCTAAATATTGCAAAATAACCACTGTAAATATTAAAAATTAACCATTGAAAATATTGCAAATTTTCCACTTTAAATATTGCAAATATACCACCGAAATTATAGCAAATTAAGCACTGTAAATATTGTAAATGTTCCACCGTAAATATTGCAGATTTACCACTGAATTTATAGCAAATTAACCACTGTAAATATTGCAAAATAACCACTGTAAATATTACAAATTAACCACTGTAAATATTGCAAATTTTCAACTGTAAATATTGCAAAATTTCCACTGAAATTATAGCAAATTAACCACTGTAAATATTGCAAATTAACCACTGTAAATATTGCGAAGTAATGACTGAAAGTATTGCAAATTTGCAAGCGAAATTAAAGAAAATTAAGCACTTTAAATATTGCAATTTTTCCACTGTAAATATTGCAAATTTACCACTGAAATTATAGCAAATTAACCACTGTAAATATTGCTAATTAACCACTGAAAAGATTACAAATTTTCCACTGTAAATATTGCAAATTTGCCACTGAAATTAAAGAAAATTAAGCACTGTATATATTGCAAACGTTCCACTTAAATTATTGGAAATTTACCACTGAAATTATAGCAAATTAACCACTTTAAATATTACAAATTAACCACTGTAATTATCGCAAATTTACTAGTGAAATTATTGCAAATTTTCCACTGTAAATATTGCAAATACTACACTGTTAATATTGCAAATTTTCTACTGTAAAGATTGCAAATTAACCACTGTAAATATTGCAAATTTTCCACTGTAAATATTTCAAATTTTCCACTGTAAATATTGCAAATTGCCACTGAAATTAAAGGAAATTAAGCAACGTAAATATTGCAAAATAACCACTGTAAATATTGCAAATTAACCACTGTAAATATTTCAAATTTTCCACTGCAAATATTGCAAATTATCAACTGTAAATATTCGAAATTAACCACTGAAAATATTGTAAATTTGCCGCTTAAATTATTGAAAATTAACCACTGTAAATATTGCAAATTTACCACTTAAAGTATTGGAAATTAACTGCTGTAAATATTTCAAATTTTCCACTGTAAATATTGCAAATTTACCACTGAAATTATAGCAAATTAACACTGTAAATATTGCAAATTAACCACTGCAAATATCAAATTTTCAACTCTAAATATTCGAAATTAACTACTGTAAATATTGCAAAAGTATCACTTAAATTATTGCGAATTAACCAGTGTAAATATTGCGAATTAATCACTGAAATTATTGCAAATTTACACCTGAAATTATATCAAATTAACCACTGTCAATATTGCAAATTTTCCGCAGTAATAATTGTAAATTTTTCACTGAAATTATACCAAATTTACCATTGAAATTATAGGAAATTAACTACTTTAAATCTTGCAAATTTTCCACTGTAAATAATGCAAATTAACCACTCTAAATATTCGAAATTAAGCACTGTAAATATTGCAATTTTTCCACTGTAAATATTGCAAATTTACCACTGAAATTAAAGCAAATTAACCACTGTAAGTATTGCAAATTTGTCGCAGAATGGCGGAGGAGGCGAGGGAAGCAAGACGCAACTCAGTATGAGTTATAAGCAAGCTTCAACACTTTATTCAAGTTCTGCTATGCCTTTTATACACTGGAGGTTAATTATGTCTATTTATGTTAAATTATGCTTACATATCTATGTCTAATTGGCTAAGCACAAACCATGCCTACTCGTCTATATTTGATTGGTTAAATACAGAGCTATATTTGCATATTCCAGCCTCTTGCGGTTATCTACTTCTGAATTCTTCCCGCAGGTTCTACCTTGTAACTTTCCACTAGCTTCAAACTTGTCTCAGTTCCCAGGTCAGAGTGACCGTGGGAAGCTGCAGTTATCAGCAGTACAGCTCCCGTTATCAGTACTGCTTGCTCACAGCTGCTACATTCAGCTCTGTTCTCACAGTTGTTACATTCGGCCCTGTTCAGCAAGCCATTCCTCCACAATTCCCCCTTTTTCTTTTTGAGCAAGCAGTATTTGGTTGGAAAGTTGAGCTATTTGTTTCATTAAGCAGTTATAAGCAATTTTAGCAACAACTACAATAGCAATGCCTATTCCTATCCAGCGCAAGCCTTCTTTAACAAGTGAAAGCAGCCATGGTGTTAATCCCCCAAATATAGAAGATAGCCATTTATCAAACGGATTGTTATTAACAGTGATCTTATTGCTGTGTTGCTTTAGCCAGTTTAATTGCTTATGGATGGAATTAGTATGATCAGATAGATTAAAGCAACACATACCCTCGAAGTCTTCACAACCATGGCCTTGTGCTAAAAGCAAAAAATCAATAGCGGCGCGATCTTGAAGCAAAGCATGTCGCAAACTATTTTGATCTACTAACAATTCATTAATAATACTTGTGGTAATATTTGATTGCTTAACAGACCAACAAGCTAGCCTTTCGATCTCTCTAAGGGCATGGGCAGCTGCTACACTGGGTGAAAGGATGGATGCAAACACACGGGCAGTGAATGACCACAGTCGCAGTTCATCATCACAGTTGGGGTCTAGGTGATGAACAGCATTTCTTCTCTTTCTTCTGTTCAATTTAGATGCTATATTAAGCCATGCTCGATGGGTAGGAGCTAAGAGTGTTAATTTCCCTAAATAACATGGTCCCCCAATTGAATTGCGTGGAATTCCCTGCCAAGCTCTGTCTCCGCATATTAAAAACATATCTGGGGGTAGAGCTTTGGCAGTGTCATTACTCCATACCGTATCTCGCTGCTCTGTGGTATTTTCTGCCCCCCAAGCTCCTAGGCCTTGTTGTGTAGTTTCATTAGTTCCGCAATAATCACCTTTGCGTGCAAATGTATAATTCTGGCTGTTTAAAGGGTCAACTCGTGTCCAGCCAGCCCAATTACCTAATTGAATCGCTTTATATTGATTTCCAAACACAAAACAAGTTTTGGTCCAATTTTTTGTATTACTACCAATGGATTGAGACCCCAAAAGTTCTAATTCTTGTGGGTCCCACGGAAGGGTTACATTCAAGTTGTTAATTATGTGAGCCGTGAGATTAGCTATACAGTCGACTGGTTGGAACACATTATACGTAGTATAGTTGGAAAAACTACGGAATTCTACCATGTCTGTTACAGGAATTCCGATTAAACATGTCTTAAAGGGAGCAGCAGCTGATTGCATGCTCAAACAGAATTCTGGGCTATGTGTGACATTAGCCCAAGTTACCCACATATTCTGCCTGTTCTCTATCTTTTGAAGTGGAGTTGTGGGCGGAACTTGCGACAGCATCCCCATCGTTGTCAACAGGAGAAGGTGCAACCTTGGTCCATTTCGCGGGAACCCATTGCGGACCTGTGGGAGTAAGCACACACATATAACCCCGCCCGATATATTTCACTTCAGCTGGACCACGCCATTGACCTGTCTGGGGATCTTGATACATCACTAACATAGGTTTCTCAGTCTCTGTGTTAACCGCGCGACCATGTATCTGCGCCGGAGGTGCTTCCTGATCTGAAAAAATACACAAATAGTTCATAACAAATAATGTCTTTGACAGTCTCTCTTGGACCTCAGGCACATCATTAAACTTGTCTATATAACGCTTTAAAGTTTGATTGGCGCGTTCTACAATAGCCTGTCCCGTTGGTGAGTGAGGAATTCCAGTCAGGTGTTTTACTCCCCACAGCTGGCAAAACTTTTGCATCTTCTGGCTCAAATATGCAGGTCCGTTGTCCGTCTTGATCTGTTGCGGCACTCCCATGACTGCAAAGCAACTTGTCAGATGTCGGGTTACATGAGAGATCTTCTCCCCTACTTGAGCCGTAGCCCATATGAATTTACTAAAGGTGTCGATGGTGACATGCACATACTTGAGCCGTCCAAAGCTGGGTACATGAGTGACGTCCATTTGCCAGATTTCACAGGGTCCAAGGCCTCGGGAATTTACTCCCATGCCTAGCCCTGGTCCATGACGACTGCAGCTAGGGCAGGCCTTAACAATGCCTCTTGCTTCTTCCATAGAGATGTTAAACTGACGGAAAAGTCCTTTGGCATTTTGATGGAACATATTGTGAGCTTCCCGGGCTTTGACGAATTCACTCAGTGGTACGGTGATTGAGACCAGACGGTCTGCCCGTTCATTCCCTTCTCCTAGTCCTTCTGTCCACTTATGGCTCCGTATGTGGATCACTGCATACGCACACTGTCGTTGTTGAATTGCAGTGTAGAGTTGTCGTAGTAGTGTGGACAGCCGTTTGTTGTGACAATCTTTCACTCGAGCATCTTCAATACGTTCCACTATGCCTGCCACATACAGGGAATCTGTCACTACATTTAACTCGATGTTAGGCCAGTTTAGAAATACCCAAACAACAGCAGACAGTTCTAGCGTTTGTAGTGAATCCCCTGATTCAGCAGCCGAAAGATGATGGTGCCATTCATTATTTTGAGTCCATGTGACGGCCGCACGCCGGGATTTTTTGCCTGCGTCTGTGAAAGCTGTTATTGCCCCCGGCAGTGGGCGTTTACTTCTCTTGGGTACCTTAATCCATTCTTGTTGGCTGATCCATCGCAAGGTTGTCGATCGCAGTTCATCTATTTTAAGCTCTGCCGCTTGAGTTAGCAGACTAACTTGCAATGCTGGTGAATGTTGCAGGTACCATTCAAGATCTTTCCGTTTTATTGGTAGCTGAATAACTCCTGGTTCTTGTCCAGTGAGGCTTAAGATTCTTGACCGGCCTTTCTGGATCAATTCTGCCAGATTGTCGATTTTTGACTGAATTGTTGTTTTCGGTTGGACACTCGTGAAAAGCCACTCAAGAATACTAATCTCCCCCTTTTTCTTTTTGCGCTGGGTGAGCGCACCAAGCAGTTGATTAGTATGGTTCAAAATTGTTAAGTCTATGGGACAGTCTGGACGTAACCGATCAACCCACCGTTGCGTGATCTGAGTGGCAAGGCGTTGAATAGTTTGCAGTTGTTCAGCAGTCGGATGGACCTTGCGTGCAGGGTCGGTGCCTTTTAGGAGTGGTCTCTGTCCGGTGAAATCTGCATCAATAAGTCCTGGAACAATGAAAAGTCCCTTTATAGCTGTCGAGGAGCGTCCCAATAGCAAAGCTCCTTGTGGTTGTCCATTGATGACAATCGGTCCTGTAACTGTTGTTGGAATCTTATATACGGTGTTGTCAATTAAGGTGACATCTACAGCTGTTGCCAAGTCGAGACCGAGGCTCCCTGTGGTGGCTGGCTGTAGGGTTGCAGCTGGGTGGGAGATGACGTGGCGGGTTGCGCCGGAGCCGCAATTGTTGTCGTCGCGCGGCGGCTCGCGCTCCGCCGTCCGTTTCCCGGAAGATGGCAGACACTGGTGTCATGGTGGTCATGCTGGCAGTTGTCGCACCAAACATGAGGTTTTCTGCACATTCGCCGCACATGACCCCTTTCACCACATCTATAGCACCGTGGGAGTCCCTCATGGCCCGGGCGCTGCTGTCGGTATGATGGACGAGGCCGTTGCAATGGAGCTAAAGCAGCTGCGAATGCCTGTGCCTGTAACGCCTGGCCCTGAGCTATTTCTTTCCCCACAGCCTGAATCGCTTCTACTAGCATGGCCTGCTCGCCAGACGGAACCCTACTCATGCGCTCTAGCATGTCCTCTATAGTCGCATCTATGGGCAAAGTTAGTAAAATCCCCTTTACCCGATTGTTAGTATTTTCCATAACGCACTGTCGCAACAACGCCCCCTTCATCCATTCCGGGACGTCTGCCTTGTTTATGGCATCCGTGACCCGATCTACGAAACTCCCGAACGACTCCTCTCTCCCTTGCTTAATGCTCATATACGAGGGAGCTCCAGGCGATGTTCTAACTGAGCGCAAAGCATCTCGAGCCAAACGCATACTTTCCAAAGACACGCTTGGTCCAAGCTCCATTTGCGCCGTTATGCTTTGAAAGGGCCCGTACCCCAGCAGTTGCTGAGCGGTAACACCAAATAAAGGATCGTTCTCTTCCCTCTGCGTCTGCGCGGACTGCTCACACAAGCGAGTCCAATGACCCTGCCACAGCAGCAATTGCGACTGCGTCATAATCATTCTCATAATGCTCTTAATGTCCTCCGCGCACAGGATCCCCGACCCCCAGATATAATTTAACATCTGAATTGTCGGTTCTCCTCGCAGACCAGACTCGTTAACCGTGTTCCGCAACTGCGTAAGCAATTTCCAGTCAATCATATAGTGCTCTGCATCAATCCCTCCCATATCATTTGTCTGGAATATCACAGGGAACGCCTGAATCCCTTCTAGATCTTCTAACAACGCGCGATCCCCGTTTTCTATCACATGTCTCTTTAACAAATGCCAATCTATACGCACTATCCGTCTCAGATTTTTCCCCTTTGACTGCTCTTCCCGAATCGTCTCTTCCCCGGCCGGCGGGGCAGAGGGTTCGAGCGGTGGTGGCCAATCGTCACCTGCTGCACAGCAGGCTGCCTCCGCGGTCTGAGGGGCTGTTTGAGGGGCAAACCCGGCCGGACCTATCACCTTCACCGTACCCCCGATCGCTGGGTTTGGATCTGGATCAATGCCTAGATAGATTTTTCCCGGGGTGGTCAGTTGTTCTTCCCCCCCCTCTAACTTATTAGACGCGACCGCCGCAACCACCTTTTCCACCCGATACTTTTGCAAGCAGTTAGTAACCTCCCTCCATAGTTTCATCACTTTCTTAGCTACTTTATCGCCATCTATTACCGCGTCCCATAACGCATCCCCGAATTTTCGCCGCTTTTCTAAAAAGCGTAACAATAAAGCCACAAGCCCCGAACCATGCTTTAGGCTTTCTAACCCCTGCTTTTCTAAAAAGCGTAAAAGCAATTCACAGGCTACCTCACGCTCCATGACCTTTTTGGCTGGTCCAAGCCGTCACTCCTCGAAGCCTCTCTCCGCTTCGGCAAACTCCTCGAAGCCTCTCTCCGCTTCGGCAAACTCCTCGAAGCCTCTCTCTGCTTCGGCAAACCAGATAGCGACGGGAGGGTTCCCTCTTAGGGATCTCCCGCGACCCCTACACCGGGTCTCCCGCTGTGCAGCACGAACACCCCTCTCTCTGGGCGTCGTCCAGAGCGTAGCCTGAAGCGGATAGCGGGTCAAACAGCCTCTGTTCTGTTCCCAGGCGCGGATGCGGAATCCCACTGCATAGCAGATCGCCGATCTTTCGCCCACCGGTTCGCTGCTAACCGGTGCTCTGTTCCGCTCTCGCCTCCTCGGTCAGAGTTCTAGACCCCTGAGATGTAGAGTGGGGTCCCTGTTCGGGCGCCAGATGTCGCAGAATGGCGGAGGAGGCGAGGGAAGCAAGACGCAACTCAGTATGAGTTATAAGCAAGCTTCAACACTTTATTCAAGTTCTGCTATGCCTTTTATACACTGGAGGTTAATTATGTCTATTTATGTTAAATTATGCTTACATATCTATGTCTAATTGGCTAAGCACAAACCATGCCTACTCGTCTATATTTGATTGGTTAAATACAGAGCTATATTTGCATATTCCAGCCTCTTGCGGTTATCTACTTCTGAATTCTTCCCGCAGGTTCTACCTTGTAACTTTCCACTAGCTTCAAACTTGTCTCAGTTCCCAGGTCAGAGTGACCGTGGGAAGCTGCAGTTATCAGCAGTACAGCTCCCGTTATCAGTACTGCTTGCTCACAGCTGCTACATTCAGCTCTGTTCTCACAGTTGTTACATTCGGCCCTATTCTCACAGTTGTTACATTCGGCCCTGTTCAGCAAGCCATTCCTCCACACAAATTAGTCACTCTAAATATTACAAATTAACCACTGTAAATATTGCAAATTTTCCACTGTAAATATTGCAAATTTTCCACTGTAAATATTGCAAAATTACCACTGAAATTATAGCAAATTAACCAATGTAAATATTGCAAATTAACCACTGTAAATATTGGAAATTAAGCACTGAAATTACAGCCAAATAACCACTCTAAATGCTGCAAATTAACTACTGAAAATATTACAAATTTTCCACTGTAAATATTGCTAATTTGCCACCGAAATTAAAGAAAATTAAGCACTGTAAATATTGAAAAATTTTCCACTGTAAATATTGCAAATTTACCACTGAAATTATAGCAAATTAACCACTGTAAATATTGCTAATTAACCACTGAAAATACCACAAATTTTCACTGTAAATATTGCAAATTTGCAACCGAAATTAAAGAAAATTAAGCACTGTAAATATTGCAAATTTTCCATTGTAAATATTGCAAAATTACCACTGAAATTATAGCAAATTAACCACTCTCAATATTGCAAATTAACCACTCTAAATATTCGAAATTAACCACTGCAAATATTGCAAATTTACCACTTAAATTATTGGTAATTAACCACTGTAAATATTGCAAATTAATCACTGAAATTATTGCAATTTTACCATTGAAATTATAGCAAATTAACCACTGTAAATATTGCAAAATAACCACTGTAAATATTACAAATTAATCACTGTAAATATTGTAAATTTTCCACTGTAAATATTGCAAAATTACCACTGAAATTATAGTAAATTGACCACTGTGAATATTGCAAATTAACCACTGTAAATATTGCGAATTAATGACTGAAAGTATTGTAAATTTACCACTGAAATTATATCAAATTAACCTCTGTAAATATTGCAAATTAACCACTGAAAATATTGCAAATTAAGCACTGAAAATATTACAAATTTTCCGCTCTAAATATTGCAAGTTTTTCCACCGAAATTAAAGAAAATTAAGCACTTTAAATTTTGAAAAATTTCCACTGTAAATATTGCAAATTTACCACTGAAATTATAGCAAATTAACCACTGTAAATATTGGTAATTAACCACTGAAAATATTACAAATTTTCCACTGTAAATATTGCAAATTTGCAACCGAAATTAAAGAAAATTAAGCGCTGTAAATATTGCAAATTTTCCACTGTAAATATTGCAAATTTACCACTGAAATTAAAGCAAAATAACCACTCTAAAAATTGCAAATTATCCACTCTAAATATTCGAAATTAACCACTGTAAATATTGCAAACGTACCACTAAAAATATTTTAAATTTACCACTGAAATTATAGCAAATTAACCACTTTAAATATTACAAATTAACCACTGTAAATATCGCAAATTTACTAGTGAAATTATTGCAAATTTTCCACTGTAAATATTGGAAATACTCCACTGTTAATATTGCAAATTAACCACTGTAAATATTGCAAATTGACCACTGTAAATATTGAAAATTGCCACTGTAAATACTGCAAATTAACTACTGAAAATATTACAAACTTTCCACTGTAAATATTGCTAATTTGCCACCGAAATTAAAGAAAATTAAGCACTGGAAATATTGTAAATTTTCCACTCTAAATATTGCAAATTTACCACTGAAATTATAGCAAATTAACCACTGTAAATATTGCTAATTAACCACTGAAAATATTACAAATTTTCCACTGTAAATATTGCAAGTTTGCAACCGAAATTAAAGAAAATTAAGCACTGTAAATATTGCAAATTATCCATTGTAAATATTGCAAAATTACCACTGAAATTATAGGAAATTAACCACTCTAAATATTGCAAATTAACCACTGTAAATATTGCAAATTAACCACTGTAAATATTGCAAATTTTCAACTATAAATATTCGAAATTAACCACTGTAAGTATTGGAAATTTATCACTTAAATTATTGCGAATTAACTACTGCAAATATTGCGAATTAATCACTGAAATTATTGCAAATTTACACCTGAAATTATAGCAAATTAACCACTCTAAATATTGCTAATTAACCACTGAAAGTATTACAAAATTTCCACTGTAAATATTGCAAATTTGCAACCGAAATTAAAGAAAATTAAGCACAGAAAATATTGCAAATATTCCACTCTAAATATTGCAAATTAACCACTCTAAATATTCGAAATTAACCACTGTAAATATTGAAAATTTAGCACTTAAATTATTGGTAATTAACCACTGAAATTATATCAAAATAACCATCGTAAATATTGCAAAATAACTACTGAAAATATTTCAAATTTTCCACTGTAAATATTGCAAATTTGCCACCGAAATAAAAGAAAATTAAGCGCTGTAAGTATTGCAAATTTACCACAGAAGTTATAGCAAATTAACCACTGTAAATATTGCTAATTAACCACTGAAAATATTACAAATTTTCCACTGTAAATATTGCAAATTTGCAACCGAAATTAAAGAAAATTAAGCACTGTAAATATTGCAAATTTTCCATTGTAAATATTGCAAAAGTACCACTGATATTATAGCAAATTCACCACTGTAAATATTGCAAATTAACCACTGTAAATATTCGAAATTAACCACTGTAAATATTGCAAATTTATCACTTAAATTATTGCGAATTAATTACTGTAAATATTACGAATTAATCACTGAAATTATTGCTAATTTACACCTGAATTTATAGCAAATTAACCACTGTAAATATTGTTAATTAACCACTGAAAGTATTACAATTTTTCCACTGTAAATATTGCAAATTTGCAACCGAAATTAAAGAAAATTAACCACTCTATTTATTGCAAATTAAGCACTCTAAGTATTCGAAATTAACCACTGTAAATATTGCAAATATAGCACTTAAAGTATTGGTAATTAACCACTGTAAATATTACAAATTAATCATTGAAATTATTGCAATTTTAGCATTGAAATTATAGCAAATTAACCACTGTAAATATTGCAAAATAACCACTGTAAATATTACAAATTAACCACTGTAAATATTGCAAATTATCAACTGTAAATATTGCAAAATTTCCACTGAAATTATAGCAAATTAACCACTGTAAATATTGCGAAGTAATGACTGAAAGTATTGCAAATTTGCCACCTAAATTAAAGAAAATTAAGCACTTTAAATATTGCAAATTTTCCACTGTAAATATTGCAAATTTACCACTGAAATTATAGCAAATTAACCACTGTAAATATTGCAAACGTACCACTTAAATTATTGGAAATTTACCACTGAAATTATAGCAAATTAACCACTTTAAATATTACAAATTAACCACTGTAAATATCGCAAATTTACTAGTGAAATTATTGCAAAATTTCCACTGTAAATATTGCAAATACTCCACTGTTAATATTGCAAATTTTCTACTGTAAAGATTGCAAATTAACCACTGTAAATATTGCAAATTTTCCACCGTAAATTTTGCAAATTTTCCACTGTAAATATTGCAAATTGCCACTGAATTTAAAGGAAATTAAGCAACGTAAATATTGCAAAACAACCACTGTAAATATTGCAAATTAACCACTGTAAATATTTCAAATTTTCCACTGCAAATATTGCAAATTATCGACTGTAAATATTCGAAAATAACCACTGAAAATATTGTAAATTTGCCGCTTAAATTATTGAAAATTAACCACTGTAAATATTGCAAATTTACCACTTAAATTATTGGAAATTAACTGCTGTAAATATTTCAAATTTTCCACTGTAAATATTGCAAATTTACCACTGAAATTATAGCAAATTAACACTGTAAATATTGCAAATTAACCACTGTAAATATTGCAAATTTTCAACTCTAAATATTCGAAATTAACTACTGTAAATATTGCAAAAGTATCACTTAAATTATTGCGAATTAACCAGTGTAAATATTGCGAATTATCACTGAAATTATTGCAAATTTACACCTGAAATTATATCAAATTAACCACTGTCAATATTGCAAAATTTCCGCAGTAATAATTGTAAATTTTTCACTGAAATTATACCAAATTTACCACTGAAATTATAGGAAATTAACCACTGTAAATCTTGCAAATTTTCCACTGTAAATAATGCAAATTAACCACTCTAAATATTCGAAATTAAGCACTGTAAATATTGTAATTTTTCCACTGTAAATATTGCAAATTTACCACTGAAATTAAAGCAAATTAACCACTGTAAATATTGCAAAATAAGCACAGTAAATATTACAAATTAACCACTGTAAATATTGCAAATTTTCCACTGTAAATATTGCAAATTTTCCACTGTAAATATTGCAAAATTACCACTGAAATTATAGCAAATTCACCACTGTAAATATTGCTAATTAACCACTGAAAATACTACAAATTTTCACTGTAAATATTGCAAATTTGCAACCGAAATTAAAGAAAATTAAGCACTGTAAATATAGCAAATTTTCCATTGTAAATATTGCAAAATTACCACTGAAATTATAGCAAATTAACCACTCTCAATATTGCAAATTAACCACTCTAAATATTCGAAATTAACCACTGTAAATATTCAAATTTACCACTTAAATTATTGGTAATTAACCACTGTAAATATTGCAAAAGATCCACTGTAAATATTGCAAAATAACCACTGAAAATATTACAGATTAAATACTGAAAATATTGCAAATTTTCCACTGTAAATATTGCAAATTTTCCACTGTAAATATTGCGAATTAATCACTGAAATTATTGCAAATTTACCACTGAAATTATATCAAATTAACCACTGTAAATATTGCAAATTAACCACTGAAAATATTGCAAATTAACCACTGAAATTATATCAAAATAACCATCGTAAATATTGCAAATTAACTACTGAAAATATTTCAAATTTTCCACTGTAAATACTGCAAATTTGCCACCAAAATTAAAAAAAATTAAGCACTGTAAATATTGCAAATTTACTACAGAAGTTATAGCAAATTAACCACTGTAAATATTGCTAATTAACCACTGAAAATATTACAAATTTTCCACTGTAAATATTGCAAATTTGCAACCGAAATTAAAGAAAATTAAGCACAGTAAATATTGGAAATTTTCCACTGTAAATATTGCAAATTTACCAAAGAAATTAAAGCAAATTAACCACTCTATTTATTGCAAATTAACCACTCTAAGTATTCGAAATTAACCACTGTATATACTGCAAATGTACCTCTGAAATTATAGCAAATTAACAACTGTAAATATTGCAAATTAATCACTGAAACTATTGCAATTTTACCATTGAAATTATAGCAAATTAACCGCTGTAAATATTGCAAAATAACCACTGTAAATATTACAAATTAAGCACTGTAAATATTGTAAATTTTCCACTGTAAATATTGCAAAATTACCACTGAAATTATAGTAAATTGACCACTGTGAATATTGCAAATTAACCACTGTAAATATTGCGAATTAATGACTGAAAGTATTGTAAATTTACCACTGAAATTATATCAAATTAACCTCTGTAAATATTGCAAATTAACCACTGAAAATATTGCAAATTAAGCACTGAAAATATTACAAATTTTCCGCTCTAAATATTGCAAGTTTTTCCACCGAAATTAAAGAAAATTAAGCACTTCAAATTTTGAAAAATTTCCACTGTAAATATTGCAAATTTACCACTGAAATTATAGCAAATTAACCACTGTAAATACTGGTAATTAACCACTGAAAATATTACAAATATTCCACTGTAAATATTGCAAATTTGCCACTGAAATTAAAGAAAATTAAGCACTGTAAATATTGCAAATTTTCCACTGTAAATATTGCAAATTTACCACTGAAAGTAAAGCAAATTAACCACTCTAAAAATTGCAAATTAACCACTCTAAATATTCGAAATTAACCACTGTAAATATTGCAAACGTACCACTAAAAATATTTTAAATTTACCACTGAAGTTATAGCAAATTAACCACTGTAAATATCGCATATTTACTAGTGAAATTATTGCAAATTTTCCACTGTAAATATTGGAAATACTCCAATGTTAATATTGCAAATTAACCACTGTAAATATTGCAAATTGACCACTGTAAATATTGAAAATTGCCACTGAAATTAAAGGAAAATAAGCAATGTAAATATTGCTAATTAACCACTGAAAATATTACAAATTTTCCACTGTAAATATTGCAAGTTTGCAACCGAAATTAAAGAAAATTAAGCACTGTAAATATGGCAAATTATCCATTGTAAATATTGCAAAATTACCACTGAAATTATAGGAAATTAACCACTCTAAATATTGCAAATTAACCACTGTAAATATTGCAAATTAACCACTGTAAATATTGCAAATTTTCAACTATAAATATTCGAAATTAACCACAGTAAGTATAGAAATTTTTCACTTAAATTATTGCGAATTAACTACTGTAAATATTGCGAATTAATCACTGAAATTATTGCAAATTTACACCTGAAATTATAGCAAATTAACCACTCTAAATATTGCTAATTAACCACTGAAAGTATTACAAAATTTCCACTGTAAATATTGCAAATTTGCAACCGAAATTAAAGAAAATTAAGCACAGAAAATATTGCAAATTTTCCACTCTAAATATTGCAAATTAACCACTCTAAATATTCGAAATTAACCACTGTAAATATTGAAAATTTAGCACTTAAATTATTGGTAATTAACCACTGAAATTATATCAAAATAACCATCGTAAATATTGCAAAATAACTACTGAAAATATTTCAAATTTTCCACTGTAAATATTGCAAATTTGCCACCGAAATAAAAGAAAATTAAGCGCTGTAAGTATTGCAAATTTACCACAGAAGTTATAGCAAATTAACCACTGTAAATATTGCTAATTAACCACTGAAAATATTACAAATTTTCCACTGTAAATATTGCAAATTTGCAACCGAAACAAAAGAAAATTAAGCACTGTAAATATTGCAAATTTTCCATTGTAAATATTGCAAAAGTACCACTGATATTATAGCAAATTCACCTCTGTAAATATTGCAAATTAACCACTGTAAATATTCGAAATTAACCACTGTAAATATTGCAAATTTATCACTTAAATTATTGCGAATTAATTACTGTAAATATTACGAATTAATCACTGAAATTATTGCTAATTTACACCTGAATTTATAGCAAATTAACCACTGTAAATATTGTTAATTAACCACTGAAAGTATTACAATTTTTCCACTATAAATATTGCAAATTTGCAACCGAAATTAAAGAAAATTAACCACTCTATTTATTGCAAATTAAGCACTCTAAGTATTCGAAATTAACCACTGTAAATATTGCAAATATAGCACTTAAAGTATTGGTAATTAACCACTGTAAATATTACAAATTAATCATTGAAATTATTGCAATTTTAGCATTGAAATTATAGCAAATTAACCACTGTAAATATTGCAAAATAACCACTGTAAATATTGCAAAATAGCCACTGAAAATACTACAAATTCACCACTGAAAATATTGCAAATTTTCCGCTGCAAATATTGCAAATTTTCCACTGTAAATATTGCGAATTAATCACTGAAATTATTGCAAATTTACCACTGAAATTATATCAAATTAACCACTGTAAATATTGCAAATTAACCACTGAAAATATTGCAAATTAACCACTGAAATTATATCAAAATAACCATCGTAAATATTGCAAATTAACTACTGAAAATATTACAAATTTTCCACTGTAAATATTGCAAATTTGCCAACGAAATTAAAGAAAATTAAGCACTGTAAATATTGCAAATTTACCACTGAAATTATAGCAAATTAACCACTGTAAATATTGCTAATTAACCACTGAAAATATTACAAATTTTCCACTGTAAATATTGAAAATTTGCAACCGAAATTAAAGAAAATTAAGCACTGTAAATATTGCAAATATTCCACAGTAAATATTGCAAATTTACCACGGAAATTGAAGAAAATTAACCACTCTAAATATGGCAAATGAACCACTCTAAATATTCGAAATTAACCACTGTAAATATTGCAAATGTACCTCTGAAATTATAGCAAATTAACCACTGTAAATATTGCAAATTTATCACTTAAATTATAGGTAATTAACCACTGTAAATATTGCAAATTAATCACTGAAACTATTGCAATTTTACCATTGAAATTATAGCAAATTAACCACTGTAAATATTGCAAAATAACCACTGTAAATATTACAAATTAAGCACTGTATATATTGTAAATTTTCCACTGTAAATATTGCAAAATTACCACTGAAATTATAGTAAATTGACCACTGTAAATATTGCAAATTAACCACTGTAAATATTGCGAATTAATGACTGAAAGTATTGCAAATTTACCACTGAAATTATATCAAATTAACCACTGTAAATACTGCAAATTAACCACTGTAAATATTGGAAATTAACCACTGAAAATATTGCAAATTTTCCGCTCTAAATATTGCAAATTTTTTCCACCGAAATTAAAGAAAATTAAGCACTTTAAATTTTGAAAAATTTCCACTGTAAATATTGCAAATTTACCACTGATATTATAGCAAATTAACCACTGTAAATATTGCTAATTAACCACTGAAAGTATTACAAATTTTCCACTGTAAATATTGCAAATTTGCAACCGAAATTAAAGAAAATTAAGCACAGAAAATATTGCAAATTTTCCATTGTAAATATTGCAAATTTACCACTGAAATTAAAGCAAATTAACCACTCTAAATATTGCAAATTAACCACTCTAAATATTCGCAATTAACCACTGTAAATATTGCAAATTTAGCACTTAAATTATTGGTAATTAACCACTGTAAATATTGCAAATTTACCACTGAAAATATTGTAATTTTACCATTGAAATTATAGCAATTTAACCACTGTAAATATTGCAAAATAATCACTGTAAATATTGCAAAATAGCCACTGTAAATATTACAAATTAACCACTGAAAATATTGCAAATTTTCCACTGTAAATATCGCAAATTTTCCACTGTAAGTATTGCGAATTAATTACTGAAATTATTGCAAATTTACCACTGAAATTATATCAAATTAACCATTGTAAATATTGCAAATTAACCACTGAAAATATTGCAAATTAACCACTGAAATTATAGCAAAATAACCATCGTAAATATTGCAAATTAACTACTGAAAATATTACAAATTTTCCACTGTAAATATTGCAAATTTACCACTGAAATTGAAGAAAATTAAGCACTGTAAATATTGCAAATTAACCACTGAAAATATTACAAATTTTCCACTGTAAATATTGCAAATTTGCGACCGAAATTAAAGAAAATTAAGCACTGTAAATATTGCAAATTTACCACAGAAATTATAGCAAATTAACCACTGTAAATATTGCAAATTAACCACTGAAAATATTACAAATTTTCCACTGTAAATATTGCAAATTTGCGACCGAAATTAAAGAAAATTAAGCACTGTAAATATTGCAAATTTACCACAGAAATTATAGCAAATTAACCACTGTAAATATTGCTAATTAACCACTGAAAATATTACAAATTTTCCACTGTAAATATTGCAAATTTGCAACCGAAATTAAAGAAAATTAAGCACTGTAAATATTGCAAATTATCCATTGTAAATATTGCAAAATTACCACTGAAATTATAGGAAATTAACCACTGTAAATATTGCAAATTAACCACTGTAAATATTGCAAATTACCCACTGTAAATATTGCAAATTTAGCACTTAAATTATTGGTAATTAACCACTGTAAATATTGCAAATTAATCACTGAAAATTTTGCAATGTTACCATTGAATTTATAGCAAATTAACCACTGTAAATATTGCAAAAGAACCACTGTAAATATTGCTAATTAACCACTGAAAGTATTACAAATTTTCCACTGTAAATATTGCAAATTTGCCACCGAAATAAAAGAAAATTAAGCACTGTAAATATTGCAAATTTACCACAGAAGTTATGGCAAAATAACCACTGTTAATACTGCAAATTAACTACTGAAATATTACAAACTTTCCACTGTAAATATTGCTAATTTGCCACCGAAATTAAAGAATATTTAGCACTGTAAATATTGTAAATTTTCCACTGTAAATATTGCAAATTTACCACTGAAATTATAGGAAATGAACCACTCTAAATATTGCAAATTAACCACTGTAAATATTGCAAATTACCCACTGTAAATATTGCAAATTTTTAACTATAAATATTCGAAATTAACCACTGTAAATATTGGAAATTTATCACTTAAATTATTGCGAATTAACTACTGTAAATATTGCGAATTAATAACTGAAATTATTGCAAATTTACACCTGAAATTATAGCAAATTAACCACTCTAAATATTGCCAAATTAACCACTGAAAGTATTACAAATTTTCCACTGTAAATATTGCAAATTTGCAACCGAAATTAAAGAAAATTAAGCACAGAAAATATTGCAAATTTTCCACTGTACATATTGCAAATTTACCACTGAAATTAAAGCAAATAAACCACTCTAAATATTGCAAATTAACCACTCTAAATATTCGAAAGTAACCGCTGTAAATATTGCAAATTTAGCACTTAAATTATTGGTAATTAACCGCTGTAAATATTACAAATTAATCACTGAAAATATTGTAATTTTACCATTGAAATTATAGCAATTTAACCACTGTAAATATTGCAAAAAAACCACTGTAAATATTGCAAAATAGCCACTGTAAATATTACAAATTAACCACTGAAAATATTGGAAATTTTCCACGGTAAATATCGCAAATTTTCCACTGTAAGTATTGCGAATTAATTAGTGAAATTATTGCAAATTTACCACTGAAATTATATCAAATTAACCATTGTAAATATTGCAAATTAACCACTGAAAATATTGCAAATTAACCACTGAAATTATAGCAAAATAACCATCGTAAATATTGCAAATTAACTACTGAAAATATTACAAATTTTCCACTGTAAATATTGCAAATTTACCACTGAAATTGAAGAAAATTAACCACTCTAAGTATGGCAAATGAACCACTCTAAATATTCGAAATTAAACACTGTAAATATTGCAAATGTACCTCTGAAATTATAGCAAATTAACCACGGTAAATATTGCAAATTTACCACTAAAATTATAGGTAATTAACAACTGTATATATTGCAAATTAATCACTGAATCTATTGCAATTATACCATTGAAATTATAGCAAATTAACCACTGTAAATATTGCAAAATAACCACTGTAAATATTGCAAATTAACCACTGTAAATATTGCTAGTTAACCACTGAAAATATTACAGATTGTACACTGTAAATATTGCAAATTTACCACTGAAATTATAGCAGATTAACCACTGTAAATATTGCAAATTAACCACTGCAAATATTGCAAATTAACCACTGTATATCTTGCAAATTAACCACTAAAAATATTACAAATTTACAACTGTAAATATTGCAAATTTACCACTGAAATTATAGCAAATTAACCACTGTAAATATTGCAAATTAACCACTGTAAATATTGCAAAATTACCACTGTAGATATTGCAAATTAAACACTGTAAATTTTGCCAGTTTACCACTGAAATTATAGCAAATTAACCACTGTAAATAATGCAATTTAACCTCTGAAAATATTGCTAATTTTCCACTTTAAATATTGCAAATTTACCACTGAAATTACAGCAAATTAACCACAGTAAATATTGCTAATTAACCACTGTAAATATTGCAAATTTTCCACTGCAAATATTGCAAATTTACCACTGAAATTATATCAAATTAACCACTGTAAATATTACAAATAAACCACTGTAAATATTTCAAATTTTCTACTGAAAATATTACAAAGTTTCCACAGTAAATATTGCAAATTTACCACTGAAATTATAGCAAATTAACCACTGTAAATATTGATAGTTAACCACTGCAAATATTGCAAATTTTCACTGCAAATATTGCAAATTTACCACTGAAATTATAGCAAATTAACGACTGTAAATATTGAAATTTGACCGCTGAAAATATTGCTAATTTTCCACTGAAAATACTGCAATTTTTCCACTGTAAATATTGCAAACTTACTACTGAAATTATATCAAATTAACCACTGTAATAATTATAAATTAAACACTGTAAATATTACAGATTTTACACTGTAAATATTGCAAATTAACCACTACAAATACTACAAATTTTCCATTGTAAATATTGCAATTTTTCCACTGTAAATATTGCAAATTTACCACTGAAATTATAGCAAATTAACCACTGTAAATATTGCAAATTTACCACTTAATTTTTTGGAAATTTACCACTGTAAATATTGAAAATTTACCACTGAAATTATAGCAAATAAGCCACTGTAAATATTGCTAATTAACCACTGTAAATATTGCAAATTTACCACTGAAAATATTGCAAATTTACCACTGAAATTATAGCAAATTAACCACTGTAAATATTGCTAATTAACCACTGTAATTATTGTAAATTAACAACTGAAAATATTGCAAATTTACCACTGAAATTATAGCAAATTAACTACTGAAATTATAGAAAATTAACCACTCTAAATATTGCTAATTAACCACTGTAAATATTGCAAATTTTCCACTGCAAATATTGCAAATTTACCACTGTAAATCTTGCAAATTTACCACTGAAATTATAGCAAATTAACCACTGTAAATACTGCAAATTAACCGCTGTAAATATTGCAAATTTTCCACTGCAAATATTGCAAATCTACCACAGAAATTATAGCATATTAATCACTGTAAATATTGCAAATTTACCACTGAAGATATTGCAAATTAAACACTGTAAATATTGCAAATTTACCACTGAAATTATAGCAAATTAACCACTGTAAATATTGCAAATTTTCCGCTGCAAAAATTGCAAATTTTCAAGTGTAAATATTCGAAATTAACAGCTGAAAATATTGCAAATTTACCACTTAAATTATTGGAAATTAACCACTGTAAATATTGCAAATTTACCAGTTAAATTATTGGAAATTAACCACTGTAAATGTTGCAAATTAATCACTGAAATTATAGCAATTTTACCACTGAAATTACAAAAAATTAACCACTGAAATTATAGCAAATTAACCACAGTAAATATTGCAAATTAACAACTGTAAATATTGCAAATTTTCCACTGTAAATATTGCAAATTTACCACTGTAAATATTGCAAATTTACCACTGAAATTATAGCAAATTAACCACGGTAAATATTGCTAATTAACCATTGTAAATATTGCAAATTTTCTACTGCAAATATTGCAAATTTACCACTGAAATTATATCAAATTAACCACAGTAAATATTCAAATTAACCACTGTAAATATTGCAAATTTACCACTGTAAATATTGCAAATTTACCACTGAAATTATAGCAGATTAACCACTGTAAATATAGCAAATTAACCACTGCAAATATTGCAAATTAACCACTGTATACATTGCAAATTAACCCCTGTAAATATTGCAAATTAACCACTGAAAATATTACAAATTTACCACTGTAAATATTGCAAATTTAGCAGTGTAAATATTGCAAATTTACCACTGAAATTATAGCAAATTAACCACTGTAAATATTGCAAATTAACCACTGTAAATATTGCAAAATTACCACTGTAGATATTGCAAATTAAACACTGTAAATTTTGCAAGTTTACCACTGAAATTATAGCAAATTAACCACTGTAAATAATGCAATTTAACCGCTCAAAATACTGCTAATTTTCCACTGAAAATATTGCAATTTTTCCACTGTAAATATTGCAAACTTACCACTGAAATTATATCAAATTAACCACTGTAAATATTGCTAATTAACCACTGTAAATATTGCAAATTTACCACTTAAATTATTGGAAATTTACCACTGTAAATATTGCAAATTTTCCACTGTAAATATTGCAAATTTACCACTGAAATTATAGCAAATTAACCACAGTAAATATTGCAAATTAACCACTGCAATTATTGCAAATTTACCACTGTAAATATTACAAATTTTCCACTGTAAATATTGCAAATTTACCACTGAAATTACAGCAAATTAACCACAGTAAATATTGCTAATTAACCACTGTAAATATTGCAAATTTTCCACAGCAAATATTGCAAATTTACCACTGAAATTATAGCAAATTAACCACTGTAAATATTGCTAAGTAACCACTGAAAATATTACAGACTTTACACTGTAAATATTGCAAATTTACCACTGAAATTATAGCACATTAACCACTGTAAATATTGCAAATATTCCGCTGCAAATGTTGCAAATTTTCAAGTGTAAATATTCGAAATTAACCACTGAAAATATTGCAAATTTACCAATTAAATTATTGGAAATTAACCACTGTAAATATTGCAAATTTACCACTTAAATTATTGTAAATTTTCCACTGTAAATATTGCAAATTTTCCGCTGTAAATATTGCAAATTTACCACTGAAATTATAGCAAATTAAATACTGTAAATATTGCAAATTAACCACTGTAAATATTGCAAATTAACGACTGTAAATATTGCAAATTTACCACTGAAATTACAGCAAATTAACCACAGTAAATATTGCTAATTAACCACTGTAAATATTGCAAATTTACCACTGTAAATATTGCAAATTTACTACTGAAATTATAGCAAATTATCCACTGTAAATTTTCCAAATTAATCACTGAACATATTACAAATTTTCCCCTGTAAATATTGCAAACTTACCACTGAAATTGTAGCAAATTAACCACTGTAAATATTGCTAGTTAACCACTGAAAATATTACAAGTATTCCACTGTAAATATTGCAAATTTACCACTGAAATTATAGCAAATTAACCACTGTAAATATTGCTATTTAACCACTGCAAATATTGCAAATTTTCCACTGCAAATATTGCAAATTTTCAAGAGTAAATATTCGAAATTAACCACTGTAAATATTGCAAATTTACCACTTAAATTATTGGAAATTAACCGCTGTAAATATTGCAAATTTACCACTGAAATTATTGGAAATTAACCACTGTAAATATTTCAAATTTTCCACTGAAAATATTGCAAATTTACCACTGAAATTAGAGCAAATTAACCACTGTAAATATTTCAAATTTACCACTTAAATTATTGGAAATTAACCACTGTAAATATTGCAAATTAATCACAGAAATTATAGCAATTTTACCACTGAAATTAGAGCAAATTAACCACTGGAAATATTTCAAATTTCCACTTATATTATTGGAAATTAACAACTGTAAATTTTGCAAATTAATCACTGAAATTATATCAAATTAACCACTATAAATATTGCAAATTTACCACTGTAAATATTGCAAATAAACCACTCTAAATGTTGCAAATTTACCACAGAAATTATAGCAAATTAACCACTGTAAATATTGCAAAATAACCGCTGTAAAAATTGCAAATTAACCGCTGTAAATATTGCTAATTTTTCACTGAAAATATTCCAAATTTTCCACCGTAAATATTGCAAATTTACCACTGAAATTATCGCAAATTAACCACTGTAAATATTGCTATTTAACCACTGCATATATTGTAAATTTTCACTGCAAATATTGCAAATTTTCAAGTGTAAATATTCGAAATTAACCAGTGAAAATATTGCAAATTTACCACTTAAATTATTGGAAATTAACCACTGTAAATATTTCAAATTTTTCACTGAAAATATTGCAAATTTACCACTGAAATTAGAGCAAATTAACCACTCTAAATATTTCAAATTTACCACTTAAATTATTGGAAATTAACCACTGTAAATATTGCATATTAATCACTGAAATTATAACAATATTACCACTGAAATTGTAGCAAATTAACCACTGTAAATATTACAAATTTACCACTTAATTTTTTGGAAATTTACCACTGTAAATATTGCAAATTTACCACTGAAATTATAGCAAATAAACCACTGTAAATATTTCAAATACTCCACTGTAAATATTGCAAATTTACCACTGTAAATATTGCAAATTTACCACTGAAATTATCGCAAATTAACCACTGTAAATATTGCTAATTAACCACTGTAAATATTGCATAATTACCACTGTAGATATTGCAAATTAAACACTGTAATTTTTGCAAATTTACCACTGAAATTATAGCGAATTAACCACTGTAAATAATGCAATTTAACCGCTGAAAATATTGCTAATTTCCCACTGAAAATATTGCAATTTTTCCACTGTAAAAATTGCAAACGTACCACTGAAATTATATCAAATTAACCACTGTAAATATTGTAAATTAACCACTGTAAATATTGCAAATTTACCACAGAAATTATAGCAAATTAACCACTGAAATTATAGAAAATTAACCACTGTAAATATTGCTAATTAGCCACTGTAAATATTGCAAATTTTCCACTGCAAATATTGCAAATTTACCACTGAAATTAGAGCAAATTAACCACTGTAAATATTTCAAATTTATCACTTAAATTATTGGAAATTAACCAGTGTAAATATTGCAAATTAATCACAGAAATTATAGCAATTTTACCACTGAAATTAGAGCAAGTTAACCACTGGAAATATTTCAAATTTCCACTTAAATTATTGTAAATTAACCACTGTAAATATTGCAAATTAACCACTGTAAATATTGCTAATTAACCACTGTAAATATTGGAAATTTTCCACTGCAAATATTGCAAATTTACCACTGAAATTATAGCAAATTAACCACAGTAAATATTGAAATTTAACCGCTGAAAATATTGCTAATTTTCCACTGAAAATACTGCAATTTTTCCACTGTAAATATTGCAAACTTACCACTGAAATTATATCAAATTAACCACTGTAATTATTATAAATTAACCACCGTAAATATTACAGATTTTACACTGTAAATATTGCAAGTTTACCACTGAAATTATAGCAGATTAACCACTGTAAATATTGCAAAATTTCCTCTGCAAATATTGAAGATTTTCAATTGTAAATATTCGAAATTAATAGCTGAAAATATTGCAAATTTGCCACTTAAATTATTGGAAATAAACCACTGTATATATTGCAAATTTACCACTTAAATTATTGGAAATTAACCACCGTAAATATTGCAAATTAATCACTGAAATTATAGCAATTTTACCACTGAAATTATAGTAAAATAACCACTGTAAATATTGCAAATTTACCACTTAAATTATTGGAAAATTACCACTGTAAATATTACAAATTTTCCACTCTAAATATTGCAAATTTACCACTGAAATTATAGCAAATTAACCACTGTAAATATTGCTAATTAACCACTGAAAATATTACAAATTTTCCACTGTAAATATTGCAAACGTACCACTGAAATTATATCAAATTAACCACTGTAAATATTGTAAATTAACCACTGTAAATATTGCAAATTTACCACAGAAATTATAGCAAATTAACCACTGAAATTATAGAAAATTAACCAGTGTAAATATTGCTAATTAGCCATTGTAAATATTGCAAATTTTCCACTGCAAATATTGCAAGTTTACCACTGAAATTAGAGCAAATTAACCACTGTAAATATTTCAAATTTACCACATAAATTATTGGAAATTAACCACTGTAAATATTGCAAGTTAATCACAGAAATTATAGCAATTTTACCACTGAAATTAGAGCAAATTAACCACTGGAAATATTTCAAATTTCCACTTAAATTATTGTAAATTAACCACTGTAAATATTGGAAATTTTCAACTGCAAATATTGCAAATTTACCACTGAAATTATAGGAAATTAACCACTGTAAATATTGAAATTTAACCGCTGAAAATATTGCTAATTTTCCACTGAAAATACTGCAATTTTTCCACTGTAAATATTGCAAACTTACCACTGAAATTATATCAAATTAACCACTGTAATTATTATAAATTAACCACCGTAAATATTACAGATTTTACACTGTAAATATTGCAAGTTTACCACTGAAATTATAGCAGATTAACCACTGTAAATATTGCAAAATTTCCTCTGCAAATATTGCAGATTTTCAATTGTAAATATTCGAAATTAACAGCTGAAAATATTGCAAATTTACCACTTAAATTATTGGAAATAAACCACTGTATATATTGCAAATTTACCACTTAAATTATTGGAAATTAACCACCGTAAATATTGCAAATTAATCACTGAAATTATAGCAATTTTACCACTGAAATTATAGTAAAATAACCACTGTAAATATTGCAAATTTACCACTTAAATTATTGGAAAATTACCACTGTAAATATTACAAATTTTCCACTGTAAATATTGCAAATTTATCACTGAAATTATAGCAAATTATCACTGTAAATATTGCTAATTAACCACTGAAAATATTACAAATTTTCCACTGCAAATATTGCAAATTTACCACTGAAATTATATCAAATTAACCACTGTAAATATTGCAAATATACCACTGTAAATATTGCAAATTAACCACTGCAAATATTGCAAATTTTCCACTGCAAATATTGCAAATATTCAAGAGTAAATATTCGAAATTAACCACTGAAAATATTGCAAATGTACCACTTAAATTATTGGAAATTTACCACTGTAAATATTGCAAATTTACCACTGAAATTATTGGAAATTAACCACTGTAAATATTTCAAATTTACCACTTAAATTATTGGAAATTAACCACTGTAAATATTGCAAATTAATCACAGAAATTATAGCAATTTTACCACTGAAATAAGAGCAAATTAACCACTGTAAATATTTCAAATTTACCACTTAAATTATTGGAAATTAACCACTGTAAATATTGCAAATTAATCACAGAAATTATAGCAATTTTACCACTGAAATAAGAGCAAATTAACCACTGTAAATATTTCAAATTTACCACTTAAATTATTGGAAATTAACCACTGTAAATTTTGCAAATTAATCACTGAAATTATATCAAATTAACCACTGTAAATATTGCAAAATAACCGCTGTAAAAATTGCAAATTAACCGCTGTAAATATTGCTAATTTTCCACTGAAAATATTACAAATTTTCCACCGTAAATATTGCAAATTTTCCACTGTAAATATTACAAATTTCCACTGTAAATATTGCAAATTTACCACTGAAATTATAGCAAATTAACTACTGTAAATGTTGCTAAGTAACCACTGAAAATATTACAGATTTTACACTGTAAATATTGCAAATTTACCACTGTAGATATTGCAAATTAAACACTGTAAATTTTGCAACTTTACCACTGAAATTATAGCAAATTAACCACTGTAAATATTGCTAAGTAACCACTGAAAATATTACCGATTTTACACTGTAAATATTGCAAATTTACCACTGAAATTATAGCAAATTAACCATTGTAAATATTGCAAATATTCCGCTGCAAATATTGCAAATTTTCATGTGTAAATATTCGAAATTAACCACTGAAAATATTGCAAATTTACCAATTAAATTATTGGAAATTAACCACTGTAAATATTGCAAATTTACCACTTAAATTATCGTAAATTTTCCACTGTAAATATTGCAAATTTACCGGTGTAAATATTGCAAATTTACCACTGAAATTATAGCAAATTAACCACTGTAAATATTGCAAATTAACCACTGTAAATATTGCAAATTAACCACTGTAAATATTGCAAATTTACCACTGAAATTACAGCAAATTAACCACAGTAAATATTGCTAATTAACCACTGTAAATATTGCAAATTTTCCACTGCAAATATTGTAAATTTACCACTTAAATTATTGGAAATTAACCACTGTAAATATTGCAAATTAGTCACAGAAATTATAGCAATTTTACCACTGAAATTAGAGCAAATTAACCACTGGAAATATTTCAAATTTCCTCTTAAATTATTGGAAATTAATCACTGGAAATATTGCAAATTAATCACTGAAATTATAGCAATATTACCACTGAAATTATAGCAAATTAACCACTGTAAATATTGCAAATTTACCAGTTACGTTTTTGGCAATTTACCACTGTAAGTATAGCAAATTTACCACTGAAATTACAGCAAATAAACCACTGAAATATTACAAATTTTCCACTGTAAATATTGCAGATTTACCACTGAAATTATAGCAAATTAACCACTGTAAATACTGTAAATTAGCCGCTGTAAATATTGCAAATTAACCGCTGTAAATATTGCTAATTTTCCACTGAAAATATTGCAATTTTTCCACTGTAAATATTGCAAACTTACCACTGAAATTATATCAAATTAACCACTGTAAATATTGTAAATTAACCACTGTAAATATTGCAAATTTACCACAGAAATTATAGCAAATTAACCACTGAAATTATAGAAAATTAACCACTGTAAATATTGTAATTAACCACTGTAAATATTGCAAATTTTCCACTGCAAATATTGCAAATTTACCACTGAAATTATTGTAAATTAACCACTGTAAATATTGCAAATTTACCACTGTAAATATTGCAAATTAACCACTCTAAATATTGTAAATTTACCACTGAAATTACAAAAAAATAACCACTTAAATTGTAGCAAATTAACCACAGTAAATATTGCTAATTAACCACTTAAAATATTACAGATTTTACACTGTAAATATTGCAAATTTACCTCTGAAATTATATCAAATTAACCGCTGTAAATATTGCAAATTTACCACTGTAAATATTGCAAATTAACCACTGTAAATATTGCTATTTAACCACTGCAAATATTGCAAATTTTCCACTGCAAATATTGCAATCTTTCCACTGTAAATAATGCAAATTTTCCACTGTAAATATTGCAAATTTACCACTGTAAATATTGCAAATTAACCACTGTAAATATTGCTATTTAACCACTGCAAATATTGCAAATTTTCCACTGCAAATATTGCAAAATTTCAAGTGTAAATATTCGAAATTAACCAGTGAAAATATTGCAAATTTACCACTTAAATTATTGGAAATTAACCACTGCAAATATTGCAAATTTTGAATATTTATAGTGGAAAATTTTTAATATTTTCAGTGGTTAATTTCCAATATTTAGAGTGGTTAATTAGCTATAATTTCAGTGGTAAATTTGCAATATTTACAGAGGTTAATTTGCTATAATTGCAGTGGTAAGTTTGGAATATTTACAGTGGAAAATTTGCAATAATTTCTGTAGTAAATTTGCGATATTTACAGTGGTTAATTTTCAATATTTAGAGTGGTTAATTTGCTAGAATTTCAGTGGCAAATTTGGTATAATTTCAGTGGAAAATGTTCAATATTTACTGCGGAAAATTTGTAATACTGACTGTGGTTAGTTTGATGTAATTTCAGTGGTAAATTTGCAATAATTTCAGTGATTAGTTCACAATATTTACAGTGGTTAATTTGCAATATTTAGAGTGGTTAATTTGCTATAATTTCAGTGGAAAATTTACAATATTTTTAGTGGTTATTTTGCAATATTTTCAGTGGTTAATTTGATATAATTT
This sequence comes from Podargus strigoides, assembly GCA_028020825.1. NCBI lineage: Eukaryota > Metazoa > Chordata > Aves > Caprimulgiformes > Podargidae > Podargus > Podargus strigoides. Next base: position 308,783 of record CM051635.1, on the reverse strand, counting down.
CAGTGGTTCATTTGCTATAATTTCAGTGAATAATTCCTAATATTTACAGTGGTTAATTTGCAATAATTTCAGCGGTAAATTTGCAATATTTACGGTGGAAAATTTTCAATATTTACAGTGGTAATTTGCAATAATTTCAGTGGTAAAATTTCTATAATTTCAGTGCAAAATTTACAGTATTTACTGCGGAAAATTTGCAATATTGACAGTGGATAATTACATATAATTTCAGTGGTAAATTTGCAATAATTTCAGTGATTAATTTGCAATATTTACAGTGGTTAATTTCCCATAATTTAAGTGGTAAATTTGCAATATTTACAGTGGTTAATTTGCCATAATTTCAGTGGTAAAATTGCAATATTTTCAGTGGTTAATTTGCAATATTTACTGTGCTTAATTTCCTTCAATTTCAGTGGCAAATTTTGAATATTTATAGTGGAAAATTTTTAATATTTTCAGTGGTTAATTTCCAGTATTTAGAGTGGTTAATTTGCTATTTCAGTCGCAAGTTTGCAATATTTACAGTGGTTAATTTGCTATAATTTCAGTGGCAAGTTTGCAATATTTACAGTGGTCAATTTGCTATAATTTCAGTGGTTATTTTGCAATATGGTCAGTAGTTAATTTGCTATAATTTCAGTGGTTAATTTGCAATAATTTCAGTGATTAATTCCTAATATTTACAGTGGTTAATTTGCAATAATTTCTGTGGTAAATTTGCAATATTTACAGTTGTTCATTTCGAATATTTTCAGTCGAAAATTTGAAATATTTACAGTGGTTAATTTCCAATTATTTAAGTGGTAATTTTGCAATATTTACTGTGGTTAATCTCGAATATTTACAGTTGAAAATTCGCAATATTTGCTGTGGAGAATTTACAATATTTGTATAGGTTAATTAGCAATATTTACAGTGGTTAATTTGCTAAAAATTCAGTGGTAAATTTGCAATATTTTCAGTGGTTAATTTGCAATATTTTTAGTGCTTAATTTCCTTAAATTTCAGTGGTAATTTTGCAATATTTACAGTGGTTAATTTCGAATATTTACAGTTGAAAATTTGCTATTTTTACAGTGGTTAATTTGCTATAATTTCAGTGGTAAATTTGCAAGAATTTCAGTGATTAAATTGCAATCCTTACAGTGGTTAATTTCCAATAATTTAAGTGGTAAATTTGCAATATTTACAGTAGTTTATTTGCTATAATTTCAGTGGAAAATTGCAATAATTTCAGTGGTTAATTTGCAATATTTACAGTGGTTAATTTCCAATAATTTAAATGGTAAATTTCCAATATTTGCAATGGTTAATTTGTTATAATTTCAGTGGAAAATTGCAATAATTTCAGTGATTAATTTGCAATATTTGCAGTGGTTAATTTGCCATAATTTCAGTGGTGAATTTGCAATATTTAGAGTGATTAATCTCAAATATTTACACCGCTTAATTTCCTTTAATTTCAGTGCACATTTTGAATATTTAGAGTGGAAAGTTTGCAATATTTTCAGTGGTTAATTTCGAATATTTACAGTTGAAAATTTGCAATTTTTACAGTGGTGATTTTGCTATAATTTCAGTGGTAAATTTGCAATATTTACAGTTGCTAATTTCGAATATTTACAGATGAAAATTCGCAATATTTACAGTTGTTAATTTGTAATATTTACAGTGGTTATTTTGCAATATTTACAGTGGTTAATTTGCTACAATTTCAATGGTAAAATTGCAATAATTTCAGTGATTAAATTGCTATATTTACAGTGGTTAATTTGCTACAATTTTAATGGTAAAATTGCAATAATTTCAGTGATTAATTTGCAATATTTACAGTGGTTAATTTGCCATAATTTCAGTGGTAAATTTGCAATATTTAGCGTGATTAATCTCAAATATTTACACTGCTTAATTTCCTTTAATTTCAGTGCACATTTTGAATATTTAGAGTGGAAAATTTGTAATATTTTCAGTGGTTAATTTCGAATATTTACAGTTGAAAATTTGCAATTTTTACAGTGGTGATTTTGCTATAATTTCAGTGGTAAATTTGCAATAATTTCAGTGGTAAATTTGCAATATTTACAGTTGCTACTTTCGAATATTTACAGATGAAAATTCGGAATATTTACAGTGGTTAATTTGCAATATTTACAGTGGTTAATTTGCAATATTTACAGTGGTTAATTTGCTACAATTTTAATGGTAAAATTGTAATAATTTCAGTGATTAATTTGCAATATTTACAGTGGTTTATTTCCAATAATTTAAGTGGTAAATTTGCAATATTTACAGTGGTTAATTTGCCATAATTTCAGTGGTAAAATTTCAATATTTTTAGTGTTTAATTTGCAATATTTACTGTGCTTAATTTCCTTCAATTTCAGTGGCAAATTTTGAATATTTATAGAGGAATATTTGTAATATTTTCAGTGGTTAATTTCCAATATTTAGAGTGGTTAATTTGCTATACTTTCAGTGGTAAATTTTTCAATATTTACAGTGGTTAATTTGCTATAATTTCAGTGGTAAGTTTGGAATATTTACAGTGGAAAATTTGCAATAAATTCTGTAGTAAATTTGCGATATTCACAGTGGTTAATTTGTAATATTTACAGTGGTTAGTTTGCTATGATTTCAGTGGTAAATTCGCAATAATTTCAGTGGTTAATTTGCAATATTTACAGTTGTTAAGAATATTTACACTTGAAAATTTGCGATACTTACAGTGGTTAATTTGCAATATTTAGAGTGGTTAATTTGCTATAATTTCAGTGGTAAATTTGGTATAATTTCAGTGGTAAGTTTGGTATAATTTCAGTGGAAAATGTTCAATATTTACTGCGGAAAATTTGTAATACTGACTGTGGTTAATTTGATGTAATTTCAGTGGTAAATTTGCAATAATTTCAGTGATTAATTCGCAATATTTACAGTGGTTAATTTGCAATATTTAGAGTGGTTAATTTGGTATAATTTCAGTGGAAAATTTGCAATATTTTCAGTAGTTATTTTGCAATATTGTCAGTGGTTAATTTGATATAATTTCAGTGGTTAATTTGCAATAATTTCAGTGAATAATTCCTAATATTTAAAGTGGTTAATTTGCAATAATTTCTGTGGTAAATTTGCAATAATTTCAGTGATTAATTTGCAATATTTACAGTGGTTAATTTCCAATAATTTAAGTGGTAAATTTGCAATATTTACAGTGGTTAATTTGCCATAATTTCAGTGGTAAAATTGCAATATTTTCAGTGGTTAATTTGCAATATTTACTGTGCTTAATTTCCTTCAATTTCAGTGGCAAATTTTGAATATTTATAGTGGAAAATTTTTAATATTTTCAGTGGTTAATTTCCAATATTTAGAGTGGTTAATTTGCTATAATTTCAGTGGCAAGTTTGCAATATTTACAGTTGTTAATTTGCTATAATTTCAGTGGTAAATTTGCAATATTTACAGTGGTTAATTTGCAATATTTTCAATGGTTATTTTGCAATATGGTCAGTAGTTAATTTGATATAATTTCAGTGGTTAATTTGCAATAATTTCAGTGATTAATTCCTAATATTTACAGTGGTTAATTTGCAATAATTTCTGTGGTAAATTTGCAATATTTACAGTTGTTCATTTCGAATATTTTCAGTCGAAAATTTGAAATATTTACAGTGGTTAATTTCCAATAATTTAAGTGGTAATTTTGCAATATTTACAGTGGTTAATCTCGAATATTTACAGTTGAAAAGTCGCAATATTTGCTGTGGAGGATTTACAATATTTGTAGAGGTTAATTAGCAATATTTACAGTGGTTAATTTGCTACAAATTCAGTGGTAAATTTGCAATATTTTCAGTGGTTAATTTGCAATATTTTTAGTGCTTAATTTCCTTAAATTTCAGTGGTAATTTTGCAATATTTACAGTGGTTAATTTCGAATATTTACAGTTGAAAATTTGCAATATTTTCAACGGTTAATTTGCAATAATTTAAGATGTAAATTTGCAATATTTTCAGTGGTTAATTTCGAATATTTACAGTTGAAAATTTGCTATTTTTACAGTGGTTAATTTGCTATAATTTCTGTGGTAAATTTGCAAGAATTTCAGTGATTAAATTGCAATCCTTACAGTGGTTAATTTCCAATAATTTAAGTGGTAAATTTGCAATATTTACAGTAGTTTATTTGCTATAATTTCAGTGGAAAATTGCAATAATTTCAGTGATTAATTTGCAATATTTACAGTGGTTAATTTCCAATAATTTAAATGGTAAATTTCCAATATTTGCAATGGTTAATTTGTTATAATTTCAGTGGAAAATTGCAATAATTTCAGTGATTAATTTGCAATATTTGCAGTGGTTAATTTGCCATAATTTCAGTGGTGAATTTGCAATATTTAGAGTGATTAATCTCAAATATTTACACCGCTTAATTTCCTTTAATTTCAGTGCACATTTTGAATATTTAGAGTGGAAAATTTGCAATATTTTCAGTGGTTAATTTCGAATATTTACAATTGAAAATTTGAAATTTTTACAGTGGTGATTTTGCTATAATTTCAGTGGTAAATTTGCAATATTTACAGTTGCTAATTTCGAATATTTACAGATGAAAATTCGCAATCTTTACAGTTGTTAATTTGCAATATTTACAGTGGTTATTTTGCTACAATTTCAATGGTAAAATTGCAATAATTTCAGTGATTAAATTGCTATATTTACAGTGGTTAATTTGCTACAATTTTAATGGTAAAATTGCAATAATTTCAGTGATTAATTTGCAATATTTACAGTGGTTAATTTGCCATAATTTCAGTGGTAAATTTGTAATATTTAGCGTGATTAATCTCAAATATTTACACTGCTTAATTTCCTTTAATTTCAGTGCAAATTTTGAATATTTAGAGTGGAAAATTTGTAATATTTTCAGTGGTTAATTTCGAATATTTACAGTTGAAAATTTGCAATTTTTACAGTGGTGATTTTGCTATAATTTCAGTGGTAAATTTGCAATAATTTCAGTGGTAAATTTGCAATATTTACAGTTGCTAATTTCGAATATTTACAGATGAAAATTCGGAATATTTTCAGTTGTAAATTTGCAATATTTACAGTGGTTAATTTGCAATATTTACAGTGGTTAATTTGCTACAATTTTAATGGTAAAATTGTAATAATCTCAGTGATTAATTTGCAATATTTACAGTGGTTTATTTCCAATAATTTAAGTGGTAAATTTGCAATATTTACAGTGGTTAATTTGCCATAATTTCAGTGGTAAAATTTCAATATTTTTAGTGTTTAATTTGCAATATTTACTGTGCTTAATTTCCTTCAATTTCAATGGCAAATTTTGAATATTTATAGTGGAATATTTGTAATATTTTCAGTGGTTAATTTCCAATATTTAGAGTGGTTAATTTGCTATAATTTCAGTGGTAAATGTTTCAATATTTACAGTGGTTAATTTGCTATAATTTCAGTGGTAAGTTTGGAATATTTACAGTGGAAAATTTGCAATAATTTCTGTAGTAAATTTGCGATATTTACAGTGGTTAATTTGTAATATTTACAGTGGTTAGTTTGCTATGATTGCAGTGGTAAATTCGCAATAATTTCAGTGGTTAATTTGCAATATTTACAGTTGTTAATTAAGAATATTTACACTTGAAAATTTGCGATATTTACAGTGGTTAATTTGCAATATTTAGAGTGGTTAATTTGCTATAATTTCAGTGGAAAATTTGCAATATTTTCAGTGGTTATTTTGCAATATTGTCAGTGGTTAATTTGATATAATTTCAGTGCTTAATTTGCTATAATTTCAGTGAATAATTCCTAATATTTACAGTGGTTAATTTGCAATAATTTAAGCGGTAAATTTGCAATATTTACGGTGGAAAATTTGCAATATTTACAGTGGTAATTTGCAATAATTTCAGTGGTAAAATTTCTATAATTTCAGTGGAAAATTTACAGTATTTACTGCGGAAAATTTGCAATATTGACAGTGGATAATTTCATATATTTACAGTGGTTAATTTGCTATAATTTCAGTGGTAAATTTGCAATATTTACAGTGGTTAATTTGCTATAATTTCAGTGGTAAATTTGCAATACTTACAGTGGAAAATTTGCAATATTTTCAGTGGTTATTTTGCAATAATGTCAGTGATTAATTCCTAATATTTACAGTGGATAATTTGCAATAATTTCTGTGGTAAATTTGCAATATTTTCAGTGGTTAATTTGCAATATTTACTGTGCTTAATTTCCTTCAATTTCAGTGGCAAATTTTGAATATTTATAGTGGAAAATTTTTAATATTTTCAGTGGTTAATTTCCAATATTTAGAGTGGTTAATTTGCTATAATTTCAGTGGCAAGTTTGCAATATTTACAGTTGTTAATTTGCTATAATTTCAGTGGTAAATTTGCAATATTTACAGTGGTTAATTTGCAATATTTTCAATGGTTATTTTGCAATATGGTCAGTAGTTAATTTGATATAATTTCAGTGGTTAATTTGCAATAATTTCAGTGATTAATTCCTAATATTTACAGTGGTTAATTTGCAATAATTTCTGTGGTAAATTTGCAATATTTACAGTTGTTCATTTCGAATATTTTCAGTCGAAAATTTGAAATATTTACAGTGGTTAATTTCCAATAATTTAAGTGGTAATTTTGCAATATTTACAGTGGTTAATCTCGAATATTTACAGTTGAAAAGTCGCAATATTTGCTGTGGAGAATTTACAATATTTGTAGAGGTTAATTAGCAATATATACAGTGGTTAATTTGCTAAAAATACAGTGGTAAATTTGCAATATTTTCAGTGGTTAATTTGCAATATTTTTATTGCTTAATTTCCTTAAATTTCAGTTTTAATTTTGCAATATTTACAGTGGTTAATTTCGAATATTTACAGTTGAAAATTTGCAATATTTTCAACGGTTAATTTGCAATAATTTAAGATGTAAATTTGCAATATTTTCAGTGGTTAATTTCGAATATTTCCAGTTGAAAATTTGCTATTTTTACAGTGGTTAATTTGCTATAATTTCAGTGGTAAATTTGCAAGGATTTCAGTGATTAAATTGCAATCCTTACAGTGGTTAATTTCCAATAATTTAAGTGGTAAATTTGCAATATTTACAGTGGTTAATTTGCCATAATTTCAGTGGTAAAATTGCAATATTTTCAGTGGTTAATTTGCAATATTTACTGTGCTTAATTTCCTTCAATTTCAGTGGCAAATTTTGAATATTTATAGTGGAAAATTTTTAATATTTTCAGTGGTTAATTTCCAATATTTAGAGTGGTTAATTTGCAATATTTACAGTAGTTTATTTGCTATAATTTCAGTGGAAAATTGCAATAATTTCAGTGATTAATTTGCAATATTTGCAGTGGTTAATTTGCAATATTTAGAGTGATTAATCTCAAATATTTATACCGCTTAATTTCCTTTAATTTCAGTGCACATTTTGAATATTTAGACTGGAAAGTTTGCAATATTTTCAGTGGTTAATTTCGAATATTTACAGTTGAAAATTTGCAATTTTTACAGTGGTGATTTTGCTATAATTTCAGTGGTAAATTTGTAATAATTTCAGTGGTAAATTTGCAATATTTACAGTTGCTAATTTCGAATATTTACAGATGAAAATTCGCAATATTTACAGTGGTAAATTTGCAATATTTAGAGTGGTTAATTTGCAATATTTACAGTGGTTAATTTGCAATATTTACAGTGGTTAATTTGCTACAATTTTAATGGTAAAATTGCAATAATTTCAGTGATTAATTTGCAATATTTACAGTGGTTTATTTCCAATAATTTAAGTGGTAAATTTGCAATATTTACAGTGGTTAATTTGCCATAATTTCAGTGGTAAAATTTCAATATTTTTAGTGTTTAATTTGCAATATTTACTGTGCTTAATTTCCTTCAATTTCAGTGGCAAATTTTGAATATTTATAGTGGAATATTTGTAATATCTTCAGTGGTTAATTTCCAATATTTAGAGTGGTTAATTTGCTATACTTTCAGTGGTAAATTTTTCAATATTTACAGTGGTTAATTTGCTATAATTTCAGTGGTAAGTTTGGAATATTTACAGTGGAAAATTTGCAATAATTTCTGTAGTAAATTTGCGATATTTACAGTGGTTAATTTGTAATATTTACAGTGGTTAGTTTGCTATGATTTCAGTGGTAAATTCGCAATAATTTCAGTGGTTAATTTGCAATATTTACAGTTGTTAAGAATATTTACACTTGAAAATTTGCGATACTTACAGTGGTTAATTTGCAATATTTAGAGTGGTTAATTTGCTATAATTTCAGTGGTAAATTTGGTATAATTTCAGTGGTAAGTTTGGTATAATTTCAGTGGAAAATGTTCAATATTTACTGCGGAAAATTTGTAATACTGACTGTGTTTAATTTGATGTAATTTCAGTGGTAAATTTGCAATAATTTCAGTGATTAATTCGCAATATTTACAGTGGTTAATTTGCAATATTTAGAGTGGTTAATTTGCTATAATTTCAGTGGAAAATTTGCAATATTTTCAGTGGTTATTTTGCAATATTGTCAGTGGTTAATTTGATATAATTTCAGTGGTTAATTTGCAATAATTTCAGTGAATAATTCCTAATATTTACAGTGGTTAATTTGCAATAATTTCTGTGGTAAATTTGCAATAATTTCAGTGATTAATTTGCAATATTTACAGTGGTTAATTTCCAATAATTTAAGTGGTAAATTTGCAATATTTACAGTGGTTAATTTGCCATAATTTCAGTGGTAAAATTGCAATATTTTCAGTGGTTAATTTGCAATATTTACTGTGCTTAATTTCCTTCAATTTCAGTGGCAAATTTTGAATATTTATAGTGGAAAATTTTTAATATTTTCAGTGGTTAATTTCCAATATTTAGAGTGGTTAATTTGCTATAATTTCAGTGGCAAGTTTGCAATATTTACAGTGGTTAATTTGCTATAATTTCAGTGGTAAATTTGCAATAATTTCAGTGGTTAATTTGCAATATTTTCAATGGTTATTTTGCAATATGGTCAGTAGTTAATTTGATATAATTTCAGTGGTTAATTTGCAATAATTTCAGTGATTAATTCCTAATATTTACAGTGGTTAATTTGCAATAATTTCTGTGGTAAATTTGCAATATTTACAGTTGTTCATTTCGAATATTTTCAGTCGAAAATTTGAAATATTTACAGTGGTTAATTTGCTATAATTTCAGTGGCAAGTTTGCAATATTTACAGTGGTTAATCTCGAATATTTACAGTTGAAAATTCGCAATATTTGCTGTGGAGGATTTACAATATTTGTAGAGGTTAATTAGCAATATTTACAGTGGTTAATTTGCTACAAATTCAGTGGTAAATTTGCAATATTTTCAGTGGTTAATTTGCAATATTTTTAGTGCTTAATTTCCTTAAATTTCAGTGGTAATTTTGCAATATTTACAGTGGTTAATTTCGAATATTTACAGTTGAAAATTTGCAATATTTTCAACGGTTAATTTGCAATAATTTAAGATGTAAATTTGCAATATTTTCAGTGGTTAATTTCGAATATTTACAGTTGAAAATTTGCTATTTTTACAGTGGTTAATTTGCTATAATTTCTGTGGTAAATTTGCAAGAATTTCAGTGATTAAATTGCAATCCTTACAGTGGTTAATTTCCAATAATTTAAGTGGTAAATTTGCAATATTTACAGTAGTTTATTTGCTATAATTTCAGTGGAAAATTGCAATAATTTCAGTGGTTAATTTGCAATATTTACAGTGGTTAATTTCCAATAATTTAAATGGTAAATTTCCAATATTTGCAATGGTTAATTTGTTATAATTTCAGTGGAAAATTGCAATAATTTCAGTGATTAATTTGCAATATTTGCAGTGGTTAATTTGCCATAATTTCAGTGGTGAATTTGCAATATTTAGAGTGATTAATCTCAAATATTTACACCGCTTAATTTCCTTTAATTTCAGTGCACATTTTGAATATTTAGAGTGGAAAATTTGCAATATTTTCAGTGGTTAATTTCGAATATTTACAGTTGAAAATTTGAAATTTTTACAGTGGTGATTTTGCTATAATTTCAGTGGTAAATTTGCAATATTTACAGTTGCTAATTTCGAATATTTACAGATGAAAATTCGCAATATTTACAGTTGTTAATTTGTAATATTTACAGTGGTTATTTTGCAATATTTACAGTGGTTAATTTGCTACAATTTCAATGGTAAAATTGCAATAATTTCAGTGATTAAATTGCTATATTTACAGTGGTTAATTTGCTACAATTTTAATGGTAAAATTGCAATAATTTCAGTGATTAATTTGCAATATTTACAGTGGTTAATTTGCCATAATTTCAGTGGTAAATTTGCAATATTTAGAGTGATTAATCTCAAATATTTACACTGCTTAATTTCCTTTAATTTCAGTGCACATTTTGAATATTTAGAGTGGAAAATTTGTAATATTTTCAGTGGTTAATTTCGAATATTTACAGTTGAAAATTTGCAATTTTTACAGTGGTGATTTTGCTATAATTTCAGTGGTAAATTTGCAATAATTTCAGTGGTAAATTTGCAATATTTACAGTTGCTACTTTCGAATATTTACAGATGAAAATTCGGAATATTTACAGTGGTTAATTTGCAATATTTACAGTGGTTAATTTGCAATATTTACAGTGGTTAATTTGCTACAATTTTAATGGTAAAATTGCAATAATTTCAGTGATAAATTTGCAATATTTACAGTGGTTTATTTCCAATAATTTAAGTGGTAAATTTGCAATATTTACAGTGGTTAATTTGCCATAATTTCAGTGGTAAAATTTCAATATTTTTAGTGTTTAATTTGCAATATTTACTGTGCTTAATTTCCTTCAATTTCAGTGGCAAATTTTGAATATTTATAGTGGAATATTTGTAATATTTTCAGTGGTTAATTTCCAATATTTAGAGTGGTTAATTTGCTATAATTTCAGTGGTAAATGTTTCAATATTTACAGTGGTTAATTTGCTATAATTTCAGTGGTAAGTTTGGAATATTTACAGTGGAAAATTTGCAATAATTTCTGTAGTAAATTTGCGATATTTACAGTGGTTAATTTGTAATATTTACAGTGGTTAGTTTGCTATGATTTCAGTGGTAAATTCGCAATAATTTCAGTGGTTAATTTGCAATATTTACAGTTGTTAATTAAGAATATTTACACTTGAAAATTTGCGATATTTACAGTGGTTAATTTGCAATATTTAGAGTGGTTAATTTGCTATAATTTCAGTGGTAAATTTGGTATAATTTCAGTGGTAAGTTTGGTATAATTTCAGTGGAAAATGTTCAATATTTACTGCGGAAAATTTGTAATACTGACTGTGTTTAATTTGATGTAATTTCAGTGGTAAATTTGCAATAATTTCAGTGGTTAATTTCGAATATTTACAGTTGAAAATTTGCAATTTTTACAGTGGTGATTTTGCTATAATTTCAGTGGCAAGTTTGCAATATTTACAGTGGTTAATTTGCTATAATTTCAGTGGTAAATTTGCAATATTTACAGTGGTTAATTTGCAATATTTTCAATGGTTATTTTGCAATATGGTCAGTAGTTAATTTGATATAATTTCAGTGGTTAATTTGCAATAATTTCAGTGATTAATTCCTAATATTTACAGTGGTTAATTTGCAATAATTTCTGTGGTAAATTTGCAATATTTACAGTGGTTAATTTCGAATATTTACAGTTGAAAATTTGCAATATTTTCAACGGTTAATTTGCAATAATTTAAGATGTAAATTTGCAATATTTTCAGTGGTTAATTTCGAATATTTACAGTTGAAAATTTGCTATTTTTACAGTGGTTAATTTGCTATAATTTCTGTGGTAAATTTGCAAGAATTTCAGTGATTAAATTGCAATCCTTACAGTGGTTAATTTCCAATAATTTAAGTGGTAAATTTGCAATATTTACAGTAGTTTATTTGCTATAATTTCAGTGGAAAATTGCAATAATTTCAGTGGTTAATTTGCAATATTTACAGTGGTTAATTTCCAATAATTTAAATGGTAAATTTCCAATATTTGCAATGGTTAATTTGTTATAATTTCAGTGGAAAATTGCAATAATTTCAGTGATTAATTTGCAATATTTGCAGTGGTTAATTTGCCATAATTTCAGTGGTGAATTTGCAATATTTAGAGTGATTAATCTCAAATATTTACACCGCTTAATTTCCTTTAATTTCAGTGCACATTTTGAATATTTAGAGTGGAAAATTTGCAATATTTTCAGTGGTTAATTTCGAATATTTACAGTTGAAAATTTGCAATTTTTACAGTGGTGATTTTGCTATAATTTCAGTGGTAAATTTGCAATATTTACAGTTGCTAATTTCGAATATTTACAGATGAAAATTCGCAATCTTTACAGTTGTTAATTTGCAATATTTACAGTGGTTATTTTGCTACAATTTCAATGGTAAAATTGCAATAATTTCAGTGATTAAATTGCTATATTTACAGTGGTTAATTTGCTACAATTTTAATGGTAAAATTGCAATAATTTCAGTGATTAATTTGCAATATTTACAGTGGTTAATTTGCCATAATTTCAGTGGAAAATTTGTAATATTTAGCGTGATTAATCTCAAATATTTACACTGCTTAATTTCCTTTAATTTCAGTGCAAATTTTGAATATTTAGAGTGGAAAATTTGTAATATTTTCAGTGGTTAATTTCGAATATTTACAGTTGAAAATTTGCAATTTTTACAGTGGTGATTTTGCTATAATTTCAGTGGTAAATTTGCAATAATTTCAGTGGTAAATTTGCAATATTTACAGTTGCTAATTTCGAATATTTACAGATGAAAATTCGGAATATTTTCAGTGGTAAATTTGCAATATTTACAGTGGTTAATTTGCAATATTTACAGTGGTTAATTTGCTACAATTTTAATGGTAAAATTGTAATAATCTCAGTGATTAATTTGCAATATTTACAGTGGTTTATTTCCAATAATTTAAGTGGTAAATTTGCAATATTTACAGTGGTTAATTTGCCATAATTTCAGTGGTAAAATTTCAATATTTTTAGTGTTTAATTTGCAATATTTACTGTGCTTAATTTCCTTCAATTTCAATGGCAAATTTTGAATATTTATAGTGGAATATTTGTAATATTTTCAGTGGTTAATTTCCAATATTTAGAGTGGTTAATTTGCTATAATTTCAGTGGTAAATGTTTCAATATTTACAGTGGTTAATTTGTAATATTTACAGTGGTTAGTTTGCTATGATTGCAGTGGTAAATTCGCAATAATTTCAGTGGTTAATTTGCAATATTTACAGTTGTTAATTAAGAATATTTACACTTGAAAATTTGCGATATTTACAGTGGTTAATTTGCAATATTTAGAGTGGTTAATTTGCTATAATTTCAGTGGAAAATTTGCAATATTTTCAGTGGTTATTTTGCAATATTGTCAGTGGTTAATTTGATATAATTTCAGTGCTTAATTTGCTATAATTTCAGTGAATAATTCCTAATATTTACAGTGGTTAATTTGCAATAATTTAAGCGGTAAATTTGCAATATTTACGGTGGAAAATTTGCAATATTTACAGTGGTAATTTGCAATAATTTCAGTGGTAAAATTTCTATAATTTCAGTGGAAAATTTACAGTATTTACTGCGGAAAATTTGCAATATTGACAGTGGATAATTTCATATATTTACAGTGGTTAATTTGCTATAATTTCAGTGGTAAATTTGCAATATTTACAGTGGTTAATTTGCTATAATTTCAGTGGTAAATTTGCAATACTTACAGTGGAAAATTTGCAATATTTTCAGTGGTTATTTTGCAATAATGTCAGTGATTAATTCCTAATATTTACAGTGGATAATTTGCAATAATTTCTGTGGTAAATTTGCAATATTTTCAGTGGTTAATTTGCAATATTTACTGTGCTTAATTTCCTTCAATTTCAGTGGCAAATTTTGAATATTTATAGTGGAAAATTTTTAATATTTTCAGTGGTTAATTTCCAATATTTAGAGTGGTTAATTTGCTATAATTTCAGTGGCAAGTTTGCAATATTTACAGTTGTTAATTTGCTATAATTTCAGTGGTAAATTTGCAATATTTACAGTGGTTAATTTGCAATATTTTCAATGGTTATTTTGCAATATGGCCAGTAGTTAATTTGATATAATTTCAGTGGTTAATTTGCAATAATTTCAGTGATTAATTCCTAATATTTACAGTGGTTAATTTGCAATAATTTCTGTGGTAAATTTGCAATATTTACAGTTGTTCATTTCGAATATTTTCAGTCGAAAATTTGAAATATTTACAGTGGTTAATTTCCAATAATTTAAGTGGTAATTTTGCAATATTTACAGTGGTTAATCTCGAATATTTACAGTTGAAAAGTCGCAATATTTGCTGTGGAGAATTTACAATATTTGTAGAGGTTAATTAGCAATATATACAGTGGTTAATTTGCTAAAAATACAGTGGTAAATTTGCAATATTTTCAGTGGTTAATTTGCAATATTTTTATTGCTTAATTTCCTTAAATTTCAGTTTTAATTTTGCAATATTTACAGTGGTTAATTTCGAATATTTACAGTTGAAAATTTGCAATATTTTCAACGGTTAATTTGCAATAATTTAAGATGTAAATTTGCAATATTTTCAGTGGTTAATTTCGAATATTTCCAGTTGAAAATTTGCTATTTTTACAGTGGTTAATTTGCTATAATTTCAGTGGTAAATTTGCAAGGATTTCAGTGATTAAATTGCAATCCTTACAGTGGTTAATTTCCAATAATTTAAGTGGTAAATTTGCAATATTTACAGTGGTTAATTTGCCATAATTTCAGTGGTAAAATTGCAATATTTTCAGTGGTTAATTTGCAATATTTACTGTGCTTAATTTCCTTCAATTTCAGTGGCAAATTTTGAATATTTATAGTGGAAAATTTTTAATATTTTCAGTGGTTAATTTCCAATATTTAGAGTGGTTAATTTGCAATATTTACAGTAGTTTATTTGCTATAATTTCAGTGGAAAATTGCAATAATTTCAGTGATTAATTTGCAATATTTGCAGTGGTTAATTTGCAATATTTAGAGTGATTAATCTCAAATATTTATACCGCTTAATTTCCTTTAATTTCAGTGCACATTTTGAATATTTAGACTGGAAAGTTTGCAATATTTTCAGTGGTTAATTTCGAATATTTACAGTTGAAAATTTGCAATTTTTACAGTGGTGATTTTGCTATAATTTCAGTGGTAAATTTGTAATAATTTCAGTGGTAAATTTGCAATATTTACAGTTGCTAATTTCGAATATTTACAGATGAAAATTCGCAATATTTACAGTGGTAAATTTGCAATATTTAGAGTGGTTAATTTGCAATATTTACAGTGGTTAATTTGCAATATTTACAGTGGTTAATTTGCTACAATTTTAATGGTAAAATTGCAATAATTTCAGTGATTAATTTGCAATATTTACAGTGGTTTATTTCCAATAATTTAAGTGGTAAATTTGCAATATTTACAGTGGTTAATTTGCCATAATTTCAGTGGTAAAATTTCAATATTTTTAGTGTTTAATTTGCAATATTTACTGTGCTTAATTTCCTTCAATTTCAGTGGCAAATTTTGAATATTTATAGTGGAATATTTGTAATATCTTCAGTGGTTAATTTCCAATATTTAGAGTGGTTAATTTGCTATACTTTCAGTGGTAAATTTTTCAATATTTACAGTGGTTAATTTGCTATAATTTCAGTGGTAAGTTTGGAATATTTACAGTGGAAAATTTGCAATAATTTCTGTAGTAAATTTGCGATATTTACAGTGGTTAATTTGTAATATTTACAGTGGTTAGTTTGCTATGATTTCAGTGGTAAATTCGCAATAATTTCAGTGGTTAATTTGCAATATTTACAGTTGTTAAGAATATTTACACTTGAAAATTTGCGATACTTACAGTGGTTAATTTGCAATATTTAGAGTGGTTAATTTGCTATAATTTCAGTGGTAAATTTGGTATAATTTCAGTGGTAAGTTTGGTATAATTTCAGTGGAAAATGTTCAATATTTACTGCGGAAAATTTGTAATACTGACTGTGTTTAATTTGATGTAATTTCAGTGGTAAATTTGCAATAATTTCAGTGATTAATTCGCAATATTTACAGTGGTTAATTTGCAATATTTAGAGTGGTTAATTTGCTATAATTTCAGTGGAAAATTTGCAATATTTTCAGTGGTTATTTTGCAATATTGTCAGTGGTTAATTTGATATAATTTCAGTGGTTAATTTGCAATAATTTCAGTGAATAATTCCTAATATTTACAGTGGTTAATTTGCAATAATTTCAGTGGTAAATTTGCAATAATTTCAGTGATTAATTTGCAATATTTACAGTGGTTAATTTCCAATAATTTAAGTGGTAAATTTGCAATATTTACAGTGGTTAATTTGCCATAATTTCAGTGGTAAAATTGCAATATTTTCAGTGGTTAATTTGCAATATTTACTGTGCTTAATTTCCTTCAATTTCAGTGGCAAATTTTGAATATTTATAGTGGAAAATTTTTAATATTTTCAGTGGTTAATTTCCAATATTTAGAGTGGTTAATTTGCTATAATTTCAGTGGCAAGTTTGCAATATTTACAGTGGTTAATTTGCTATAATTTCAGTGGTAAATTTGCAATAATTTCAGTGGTTAATTTGCAATATTTTCAATGGTTATTTTGCAATATGGTCAGTAGTTAATTTGATATAATTTCAGTGGTTAATTTGCAATAATTTCAGTGATTAATTCCTAATATTTACAGTGGTTAATTTGCAATAATTTCTGTGGTAAATTTGCAATATTTACAGTTGTTCATTTCGAATATTTTCAGTCGAAAATTTGAAATATTTACAGTGGTTAATTTGCTATAATTTCAGTGGCAAGTTTGCAATATTTACAGTGGTTAATCTCGAATATTTACAGTTGAAAATTCGCAATATTTGCTGTGGAGGATTTACAATATTTGTAGAGGTTAATTAGCAATATTTACAGTGGTTAATTTGCTACAAATTCAGTGGTAAATTTGCAATATTTTCAGTGGTTAATTTGCAATATTTTTAGTGCTTAATTTCCTTAAATTTCAGTGGTAATTTTGCAATATTTACAGTGGTTAATTTCGAATATTTACAGTTGAAAATTTGCAATATTTTCAACGGTTAATTTGCAATAATTTAAGATGTAAATTTGCAATATTTTCAGTGGTTAATTTCGAATATTTACAGTTGAAAATTTGCTATTTTTACAGTGGTTAATTTGCTATAATTTCTGTGGTAAATTTGCAAGAATTTCAGTGATTAAATTGCAATCCTTACAGTGGTTAATTTCCAATAATTTAAGTGGTAAATTTGCAATATTTACAGTAGTTTATTTGCTATAATTTCAGTGGAAAATTGCAATAATTTCAGTGGTTAATTTGCAATATTTACAGTGGTTAATTTCCAATAATTTAAATGGTAAATTTCCAATATTTGCAATGGTTAATTTGTTATAATTTCAGTGGAAAATTGCAATAATTTCAGTGATTAATTTGCAATATTTGCAGTGGTTAATTTGCCATAATTTCAGTGGTGAATTTGCAATATTTAGAGTGATTAATCTCAAATATTTACACCGCTTAATTTCCTTTAATTTCAGTGCACATTTTGAATATTTAGAGTGGAAAATTTGCAATATTTTCAGTGGTTAATTTCGAATATTTACAGTTGAAAATTTGCAATTTTTACAGTGGTGATTTTGCTATAATTTCAGTGGTAAATTTGCAATATTTACAGTTGCTAATTTCGAATATTTACAGATGAAAATTCGCAATATTTACAGTTGTTAATTTGTAATATTTACAGTGGTTATTTTGCAATATTTACAGTGGTTAATTTGCTACAATTTCAATGGTAAAATTGCAATAATTTCAGTGATTAAATTGCTATATTTACAGTGGTTAATTTGCTACAATTTTAATGGTAAAATTGCAATAATTTCAGTGA
Source organism: Podargus strigoides (assembly GCA_028020825.1). Lineage (NCBI taxonomy): Eukaryota > Metazoa > Chordata > Aves > Caprimulgiformes > Podargidae > Podargus > Podargus strigoides. Next base: position 290,642 of record CM051635.1, on the reverse strand, counting down.
TTAATTTGCAATATTTACAGTGGTTAATTTGCCATAATTTCAGTGGTAAATTTGCAATATTTAGAGTGATTAATCTCAAATATTTACACTGCTTAATTTCCTTTAATTTCAGTGCACATTTTGAATATTTAGAGTGGAAAATTTGTAATATTTTCAGTGGTTAATTTCGAATATTTACAGTTGAAAATTTGCAATTTTTACAGTGGTGATTTTGCTATAATTTCAGTGGTAAATTTGCAATAATTTCAGTGGTAAATTTGCAATATTTACAGTTGCTACTTTCGAATATTTACAGATGAAAATTCGGAATATTTACAGTGGTTAATTTGCAATATTTAGAGTGGTTAATTTGCAATATTTACAGTGGTTAATTTGCTACAATTTTAATGGTAAAATTGTAATAATTTCAGTGATTAATTTGCAATATTTACAGTGGTTTATTTCCAATAATTTAAGTGGTAAATTTGCAATATTTACAGTGGTTAATTTGCCATAATTTCAGTGGTAAAATTTCAATATTTTTAGTGTTTAATTTGCAATATTTACTGTGCTTAATTTCCTTCAATTTCAGTGGCAAATTTTGAATATTTATAGTGGAATATTTGTAATATCTTCAGTGGTTAATTTCCAATATTTAGAGTGGTTAATTTGCTATACTTTCAGTGGTAAATTTTTCAATATTTACAGTGGTTAATTTGCTATAATTTCAGTGGTAAGTTTGGAATATTTACAGTGGAAAATTTGCAATAATTTCTGTAGTAAATTTGCGATATTTACAGTGGTTAATTTGTAATATTTACAGTGGTTAGTTTGCTATGATTTCAGTGGTAAATTCGCAATAATTTCAGTGGTTAATTTGCAATATTTACAGTTGTTAAGAATATTTACACTTGAAAATTTGCGATACTTACAGTGGTTAATTTGCAATATTTAGAGTGGTTAATTTGCTATAATTTCAGTGGTAAATTTGGTATAATTTCAGTGGTAAGTTTGGTATAATTTCAGTGGAAAATGTTCAATATTTACTGCGGAAAATTTGTAATACTGACTGTGTTTAATTTGATGTAATTTCAGTGGTAAATTTGCAATAATTTCAGTGATTAATTCGCAATATTTACAGTGGTTAATTTGCAATATTTAGAGTGGTTAATTTGGTATAATTCCAGTGGAAAATTTGCAATATTTTCAGTGGTTATTTTGCAATATTGTCAGTGGTTAATTTGATATAATTTCAGTGGTTAATTTGCAATAATTTCAGTGAATAATTCCTAATATTTACAGTGGTTAATTTGCAATAATTTCTGTGGTAAATTTGCAATAATTTCAGTGATTAATTTGCAATATTTACAGTGGTTAATTTCCAATAATTTAAGTGGTAAATTTGCAATATTTACAGTGGTTAATTTGCCATAATTTCAGTGGTAAAATTGCAATATTTTCAGTGGTTAATTTGCAATATTTACTGTGCTTAATTTCCTTCAATTTCAGTGGCAAATTTTGAATATTTATAGTGGAAAATTTTTAATATTTTCAGTGGTTAATTTCCAATATTTAGAGTGGTTAATTTGCTATAATTTCAGTGGCAAGTTTGCAATATTTACAGTGGTTAATTTGCTATAATTTCAGTGGTAAATTTGCAATAATTTCAGTGGTTAATTTGCAATATTTTCAATGGTTATTTTGCAATATGGTCAGTAGTTAATTTGATATAATTTCAGTGGTTAATTTGCAATAATTTCAGTGATTAATTCCTAATATTTACAGTGGTTAATTTGCAATAATTTCTGTGGTAAATTTGCAATATTTACAGTTGTTCATTTCGAATATTTTCAGTCGAAAATTTGAAATATTTACAGTGGTTAATTTGCTATAATTTCAGTGGCAAGTTTGCAATATTTACAGTGGTTAATCTCGAATATTTACAGTTGAAAATTCGCAATATTTGCTGTGGAGGATTTACAATATTTGTAGAGGTTAATTAGCAATATTTACAGTGGTTAATTTGCTACAAATTCAGTGGTAAATTTGCAATATTTTCAGTGGTTAATTTGCAATATTTTTAGTGCTTAATTTCCTTAAATTTCAGTGGTAATTTTGCAATATTTACAGTGGTTAATTTCGAATATTTACAGTTGAAAATTTGCAATATTTTCAACGGTTAATTTGCAATAATTTAAGATGTAAATTTGCAATATTTTCAGTGGTTAATTTCGAATATTTACAGTTGAAAATTTGCTATTTTTACAGTGGTTAATTTGCTATAATTTCTGTGGTAAATTTGCAAGAATTTCAGTGATTAAATTGCAATCCTTACAGTGGTTAATTTCCAATAATTTAAGTGGTAAATTTGCAATATTTACAGTAGTTTATTTGCTATAATTTCAGTGGAAAATTGCAATAATTTCAGTGGTTAATTTGCAATATTTACAGTGGTTAATTTCCAATAATTTAAATGGTAAATTTCCAATATTTGCAATGGTTAATTTGTTATAATTTCAGTGGAAAATTGCAATAATTTCAGTGATTAATTTGCAATATTTGCAGTGGTTAATTTGCCATAATTTCAGTGGTGAATTTGCAATATTTAGAGTGATTAATCTCAAATATTTACACCGCTTAATTTCCTTTAATTTCAGTGCACATTTTGAATATTTAGAGTGGAAAATTTGCAATATTTTCAGTGGTTAATTTCGAATATTTACAGTTGAAAATTTGAAATTTTTACAGTGGTGATTTTGCTATAATTTCAGTGGTAAATTTGCAATATTTACAGTTGCTAATTTCGAATATTTACAGATGAAAATTCGCAATATTTACAGTTGTTAATTTGTAATATTTACAGTGGTTATTTTGCAATATTTACAGTGGTTAATTTGCTACAATTTCAATGGTAAAATTGCAATAATTTCAGTGATTAAATTGCTATATTTACAGTGGTTAATTTGCTACAATTTTAATGGTAAAATTGCAATAATTTCAGTGATTAATTTGCAATATTTACAGTGGTTAATTTGCCATAATTTCAGTGGTAAATTTGCAATATTTAGAGTGATTAATCTCAAATATTTACACTGCTTAATTTCCTTTAATTTCAGTGCACATTTTGAATATTTAGAGTGGAAAATTTGTAATATTTTCAGTGGTTAATTTCGAATATTTACAGTTGAAAATTTGCAATTTTTACAGTGGTGATTTTGCTATAATTTCAGTGGTAAATTTGCAATAATTTCAGTGGTAAATTTGCAATATTTACAGTTGCTACTTTCGAATATTTACAGATGAAAATTCGGAATATTTACAGTGGTTAATTTGCAATATTTACAGTGGTTAATTTGCAATATTTACAGTGGTTAATTTGCTACAATTTTAATGGTAAAATTGTAATAATTTCAGTGATTAATTTGCAATATTTACAGTGGTTTATTTCCAATAATTTAAGTGGTAAATTTGCAATATTTACAGTGGTTAATTTGCCATAATTTCAGTGGTAAAATTTCAATATTTTTAGTGTTTAATTTGCAATATTTACTGTGCTTAATTTCCTTCAATTTCAGTGGCAAATTTTGAATATTTATAGTGGAATATTTGTAATATCTTCAGTGGTTAATTTCCAATATTTAGAGTGGTTAATTTGCTATACTTTCAGTGGTAAATTTTTCAATATTTACAGTGGTTAATTTGCTATAATTTCAGTGGTAAGTTTGGAATATTTACAGTGGAAAATTTGCAATAATTTCTGTAGTAAATTTGCGATATTTACAGTGGTTAATTTGTAATATTTACAGTGGTTAGTTTGCTATGATTTCAGTGGTAAATTCGCAATAATTTCAGTGGTTAATTTGCAATATTTACAGTTGTTAAGAATATTTACACTTGAAAATTTGCGATACTTACAGTGGTTAATTTGCAATATTTAGAGTGGTTAATTTGCTATAATTTCAGTGGTAAATTTGGTATAATTTCAGTGGTAAGTTTGGTATAATTTCAGTGGAAAATGTTCAATATTTACTGCGGAAAATTTGTAATACTGACTGTGTTTAATTTGATGTAATTTCAGTGGTAAATTTGCAATAATTTCAGTGATTAATTCGCAATATTTACAGTGGTTAATTTGCAATATTTAGAGTGGTTAATTTGGTATAATTCCAGTGGAAAATTTGCAATATTTTCAGTGGTTATTTTGCAATATTGTCAGTGGTTAATTTGATATAATTTCAGTGGTTAATTTGCAATAATTTCAGTGAATAATTCCTAATATTTACAGTGGTTAATTTGCAATAATTTCTGTGGTAAATTTGCAATAATTTCAGTGATTAATTTGCAATATTTACAGTGGTTAATTTCCAATAATTTAAGTGGTAAATTTGCAATATTTACAGTGGTTAATTTGCCATAATTTCAGTGGTAAAATTGCAATATTTTCAGTGGTTAATTTGCAATATTTACTGTGCTTAATTTCCTTCAATTTCAGTGGCAAATTTTGAATATTTATAGTGGAAAATTTTTAATATTTTCAGTGGTTAATTTCCAATATTTAGAGTGGTTAATTTGCTATAATTTCAGTGGCAAGTTTGCAATATTTACAGTGGTTAATTTGCTATAATTTCAGTGGTAAATTTGCAATAATTTCAGTGGTTAATTTGCAATATTTTCAATGGTTATTTTGCAATATGGTCAGTAGTTAATTTGATATAATTTCAGTGGTTAATTTGCAATAATTTCAGTGATTAATTCCTAATATTTACAGTGGTTAATTTGCAATAATTTCTGTGGTAAATTTGCAATATTTACAGTTGTTCATTTCGAATATTTTCAGTCGAAAATTTGAAATATTTACAGTGGTTAATTTGCTATAATTTCAGTGGCAAGTTTGCAATATTTACAGTGGTTAATCTCGAATATTTACAGTTGAAAATTCGCAATATTTGCTGTGGAGGATTTACAATATTTGTAGAGGTTAATTAGCAATATTTACAGTGGTTAATTTGCTACAAATTCAGTGGTAAATTTGCAATATTTTCAGTGGTTAATTTGCAATATTTTTAGTGCTTAATTTCCTTAAATTTCAGTGGTAATTTTGCAATATTTACAGTGGTTAATTTCGAATATTTACAGTTGAAAATTTGCAATATTTTCAACGGTTAATTTGCAATAATTTAAGATGTAAATTTGCAATATTTTCAGTGGTTAATTTCGAATATTTACAGTTGAAAATTTGCTATTTTTACAGTGGTTAATTTGCTATAATTTCTGTGGTAAATTTGCAAGAATTTCAGTGATTAAATTGCAATCCTTACAGTGGTTAATTTCCAATAATTTAAGTGGTAAATTTGCAATATTTACAGTAGTTTATTTGCTATAATTTCAGTGGAAAATTGCAATAATTTCAGTGGTTAATTTGCAATATTTACAGTGGTTAATTTCCAATAATTTAAATGGTAAATTTCCAATATTTGCAATGGTTAATTTGTTATAATTTCAGTGGAAAATTGCAATAATTTCAGTGATTAATTTGCAATATTTGCAGTGGTTAATTTGCCATAATTTCAGTGGTGAATTTGCAATATTTAGAGTGATTAATCTCAAATATTTACACCGCTTAATTTCCTTTAATTTCAGTGCACATTTTGAATATTTAGAGTGGAAAATTTGCAATATTTTCAGTGGTTAATTTCGAATATTTACAGTTGAAAATTTGCAATTTTTACAGTGGTGATTTTGCTATAATTTCAGTGGTAAATTTGTAATAATTTCAGTGGTAAATTTGCAATATTTACAGTTGCTAATTTCGAATATTTACAGATGAAAATTCGCAATATTTACAGTGGTAAATTTGCAATATTTAGAGTGGTTAATTTGCAATATTTACAGTGGTTAATTTGCAATATTTACAGTGGTTAATTTGCTACAATTTTAATGGTAAAATTGCAATAATTTCAGTGATTAATTTGCAATATTTACAGTGGTTTATTTCCAATAATTTAAGTGGTAAATTTGCAATATTTACAGTGGTTAATTTGCCATAACTTCAGTGGTAAAATTTCAATATTTTTAGTGTTTAATTTGCAATATTTACTGTGCTTAATTTCCTTCAATTTCAGTGGCAAATTTTGAATATTTATAGTGGAATATTTGTAATATTTTCAGTGGTTAATTTCCAATATTTAGAGTGGTTAATTTGCTATACTTTCAGTGGTAAATTTTTCAATATTTACAGTGGTTAATTTGCTATAATTTCAGTGGTAAGTTTGGAATATTTACAGTGGAAAATTTGCAATAATTTCTGTAGTAAATTTGCGATATTTACAGTGGTTAATTTGTAATATTTACAGTGGTTAGTTTGCTATGATTTCAGTGGTAAATTCGCAATAATTTCAGTGGTTAATTTGCAATATTTACAGTTGTTAAGAATATTTACACTTGAAAATTTGCGATACTTACAGTGGTTAATTTGCAATATTTAGAGTGGTTAATTTGCTATAATTTCAGTGGTAAATTTGGTATAATTTCAGTGGTAAGTTTGGTATAATTTCAGTGGAAAATGTTCAATATTTACTGCGGAAAATTTGTAATACTGACTGTGGTTAATTTGATGTAATTTCAGTGGTAAATTTGCAATAATTTCAGTGATTAATTCGCAATATTTACAGTGGTTAATTTGCAATATTTAGAGTGGTTAATTTGCTATAATTTCAGTGGAAAATTTGCAATATTTTCAGTAGTTATTTTGCAATATTGTCAGTGGTTAATTTGATATAATTTCAGTGGTTAATTTGCAATAATTTCAGTGAATAATTCCTAATATTTACAGTGGTTAATTTGCAATAATTTCTGTGGTAAAATTGCAATAATTTCAGTGATAAATTTGCAATATTTACAGTGGTTAATTTGCCATAATTTCAGTGGTAAAATTTCAATATTTTTAGTGTTTAATTTGCAATATTTACTGTGCTTAATTTCCTTCAATTTCAGTGGCAAATTTTGAATATTTATAGTGGAAAATTTTTAATATTTTCAGTGGTTAATTTCCAATATTTAGAGTGGTTAATTTGCTATAATTTCAGTGGCAAGTTTGCAATATTTACAGTGGTTAATTTGCTATAATTTCAGTGGTAAATTTGCAATAATTTCAGTGGTTAATTTGCAATATTTACAGTTGTTAATTAAGAATATTTACACTTGAAAATTTGCGATATTTACAGTGGTTAATTTGCAATATTTAGAGTGGTTAATTTGCTATAATTTCAGTGGTAAATTTGGTATAATTTCAGTGGTAAGTTTGGTATAATTTCAGTGGAAAATGTTCAATATTTACTGCGGAAAATTTGTAATACTGACTGTGTTTAATTTGATGTAATTTCAGTGGTAAATTTGCAATAATTTCAGTGGTTAATTTCGAATATTTACAGTTGAAAATTTGCAATTTTTACAGTGGTGATTTTGCTATAATTTCAGTGGCAAGTTTGCAATATTTACAGTGGTTAATTTGCTATAATTTCAGTGGTAAATTTGCAATATTTACAGTGGTTAATTTGCAATATTTTCAATGGTTATTTTGCAATATGGTCAGTAGTTAATTTGATATTATTTCAGTGGTTAATTTGCAATAATTTCAGTGATTAATTCCTAATATTTACAGTGGTTAATTTGCAATAATTTAAGTGGTAAATTTGCAATATTTACAGTGGTTAATTTGCCATAATTTCAGTGGTAAAATTTCAATATTTTTAGTGTTTAATTTGCAATATTTACTGTGCTTAATTTCCTTCAATTTCAGTGGCAAATTTTGAATATTTATAGTGGAATATTTGTAATATTTTCAGTGGTTAATTTCCAATATTTAGAGTGGTTAATTTGCAATATTTACAGTAGTTTATTTGCTATAATTTCAGTGGAAAATTGCAATAATTTCAGTGATTAATTTGCAATATTTGCAGTGGTTAATTTGCAATATTTAGAGTGATTAATCTCAAATATTTATACCGCTTAATTTCCTTTAATTTCAGTGCACATTTTGAATATTTAGACTGGAAAGTTTGCAATATTTTCAGTGGTTAATTTCGAATATTTACAGTTGAAAATTTGCAATTTTTACAGTGGTGATTTTGCTATAATTTCAGTGGTAAATTTGTAATAATTTCAGTGGTAAATTTGCAATATTTACAGTTGCTACTTTCGAATATTTACAGATGAAAATTCGGAATATTTACAGTGGTTAATTTGCAATATTTACAGTGGTTAATTTGCAATATTTACAGTGGTTAATTTGCTACAATTTTAATGGTAAAATTGCAATAATTTCAGTGATTAATTTGCAATATTTACAGTGGTTTATTTCCAATAATTTAAGTGGTAAATTTGCAATATTTACAGTGGTTAATTTGCCATAATTTCAGTGGTAAAATTTCAATATTTTTAGTGTTTAATTTGCAATATTTACTGTGCTTAATTTCCTTCAATTTCAGTGGCAAATTTTGAATATTTATAGTGGAATATTTGTAATATTTTCAGTGGTTAATTTCCAATATTTAGAGTGGTTAATTTGCTATAATTTCAGTGGTAAATGTTTCAATATTTACAGTGGTTAATTTGCTATAATTTCAGTGGTAAGTTTGGAATATTTACAGTGGAAAATTTGCAATAATTTCTGTAGTAAATTTGCGATATTTACAGTGGTTAATTTGTAATATTTACAGTGGTTAGTTTGCTATGATTTCAGTGGTAAATTCGCAATAATTTCAGTGGTTAATTTGCAATATTTACAGTTGTTAATTAAGAATATTTACACTTGAAAATTTGCGATATTTACAGTGGTTAATTTGCAATATTTAGAGTGGTTAATTTGCTATAATTTCAGTGGTAAATTTGGTATAATTTCAGTGGTAAGTTTGGTATAATTTCAGTGGAAAATGTTCAATATTAACTGCGGAAAATTTGTAATACTGACTGTGTTTAATTTGATGTAATTTCAGTGGTAAATTTGCAATAATTTCAGTGATTAATTCGCAATATTTTCAGTGGTTAATTTCCAATATTTAGAGTGGTTAATTTGCTATAATTTCAGTGGCAAGTTTGCAATATTTACAGTGGTTAATTTGCTATAATTTCAGTGGTAAATTTGCAATATTTACAGTGGTTAATTTGCAATATTTTCAATGGTTATTTTGCAATATGGTCAGTAGTTAATTTGATATAATTTCAGTGGTTAATTTGCAATAATTTCAGTGATTAATTCCTAATATTTACAGTGGTTAATTTGCAATAATTTCTGTGGTAAATTTGCAATATTTACAGTGGTTAATTTCGAATATTTACAGTTGAAAATTTGCTATTTTTACAGTGGTTAATTTGCTATAATTTCTGTGGTAAATTTGCAAGAATTTCAGTGATTAAATTGCAATCCTTACAGTGGTTAATTTCCAATAATTTAAGTGGTAAATTTGCAATATTTACAGTAGTTTATTTGCTATAATTTCAGTGGAAAATTGCAATAATTTCAGTGGTTAATTTGCAATATTTACAGTGGTTAATTTCCAATAATTTAAATGGTAAATTTCCAATATTTGCAATGGTTAATTTGTTATAATTTCAGTGGAAAATTGCAATAATTTCAGTGATTAATTTGCAATATTTGCAGTGGTTAATTTGCAATATTTAGAGTGATTAATCTCAAATATTTACACCGCTTAATTTCCTTTAATTTCAGTGCACATTTTGAATATTTAGACTGGAAAGTTTGCAATATTTTCAGTGGTTAATTTCGAATATTTACAGTTGAAAATTTGCAATTTTTACAGTGGTGATTTTGCTATAATTTCAGTGGTAAATTTGTAATAATTTCAGTGGTAAATTTGCAATATTTACAGTTGCTAATTTCGAATATTTACAGATGAAAATTCGCAATATTTACAGTGGTAAATTTGCAATATTTAGAGTGGTTAATTTGCAATATTTACAGTGGTTAATTTGCAATATTTACAGTGGTTAATTTGCTACAATTTTAATGGTAAAATTGCAATAATTTCAGTGATTAATTTGCAATATTTACAGTGGTTTATTTCCAATAATTTAAGTGGTAAATTTGCAATATTTAGAGTGGTTAATTTGCTATAATTTCAGTGGTAAATTTGGTATAATTTCAGTGGTAAGTTTGGTATAATTTCAGTGGAAAATGTTCAATATTTACTGCGGAAAATTTGTAATACTGACTGTGTTTAATTTGATGTAATTTCAGTGGTAAATTTGCAATAATTTCAGTGGTTAATTTCGAATATTTACAGTTGAAAATTTGCAATTTTTACAGTGGTGATTTTGCTATAATTTCAGTGGCAAGTTTGCAATATTTACAGTGGTTAATTTGCTATAATTTCAGTGGTAAATTTGCAATATTTACAGTGGTTAATTTGCAATATTTTCAATGGTTATTTTGCAATATGGTCAGTAGTTAATTTGATATTATTTCAGTGGTTAATTTGCAATAATTTCAGTGATTAATTCCTAATATTTACAGTGGTTAATTTGCAATAATTTAAGTGGTAAATTTGCAATATTTACAGTGGTTAATTTGCCATAATTTCAGTGGTAAAATTTCAATATTTTTAGTGTTTAATTTGCAATATTTACTGTGCTTAATTTCCTTCAATTTCAGTGGCAAATTTTGAATATTTATAGTGGAATATTTGTAATATTTTCAGTGGTTAATTTCCAATATTTAGAGTGGTTAATTTGCTATACTTTCAGTGGTAAATTTTTCAATATTTACAGTGGTTAATTTGCTATAATTTCAGTGGTAAGTTTGGAATATTTACAGTGGAAAATTTGCAATAATTTCTGTAGTAAATTTGCGATATTTACAGTGGTTAATTTGTAATATTTACAGTGGTTAGTTTGCTATGATTTCAGTGGTAAATTCGCAATAATTTCAGTGGTTAATTTGCAATATTTACAGTTGTTAAGAATATTTACACTTGAAAATTTGCGATACTTACAGTGGTTAATTTGCAATATTTAGAGTGGTTAATTTGCTATAATTTCAGTGTTAAATTTGGTATAATTTCAGTGGTAAGTTTGGTATAATTTCAGTGGAAAATGTTCAATATTTACTGCGGAAAATTTGTAATACTGACTGTGGTTAATTTGATGTAATTTCAGTGGTAAATTTGCAATAATTTCAGTGATTAATTCGCAATATTTACAGTGGTTAATTTGCAATATTTAGAGTGGTTAATTTGCTATAATTTCAGTGGAAAATTTGCAATATTTTCAGTAGTTATTTTGCAATATTGTCAGTGGTTAATTTGATATAATTTCAGTGGTTAATTTGCAATAATTTCAGTGAATAATTCCTAATATTTACAGTGGTTAATTTGCAATAATTTCTGTGGTAAAATTGCAATAATTTCAGTGATAAATTTGCAATATTTACAGTGGTTTATTTCCAATAATTTAAGTGGTAAATTTGCAATATTTACAGTGGTTAATTTGCCATAATTTCAGTGGTAAAATTTCAATATTTTTAGTGTTTAATTTGCAATATTTACTGTGCTTAATTTCCTTCAATTTCAGTGGCAAATTTTGAATATTTATAGTGGAATATTTGTAATATTTTCAGTGGTTAATTTCCAATATTTAGAGTGGTTAATTTGCTATAATTTCAGTGGTAAATGTTTCAATATTTACAGTGGTTAATTTGCTATAATTTCAGTGGTAAGTTTGGAATATTTACAGTGGAAAATTTGCAATAATTTCTGTAGTAAATTTGCGATATTTACAGTGGTTAATTTGTAATATTTACAGTGGTTAGTTTGCTATGATTTCAGTGGTAAATTCGCAATAATTTCAGTGGTTAATTTGCAATATTTACAGTTGTTAATTAAGAATATTTACACTTGAAAATTTGCGATATTTACAGTGGTTAATTTGCAATATTTAGAGTGGTTAATTTGCTATAATTTCAGTGGTAAATTTGGTATAATTTCAGTGGTAAGTTTGGTATAATTTCAGTGGAAAATGTTCAATATTTACTGCGGAAAATTTGTAATACTGACTGTGTTTAATTTGATGTAATTTCAGTGGTAAATTTGCAATAATTTCAGTGGTTAATTTCGAATATTTACAGTTGAAAATTTGCAATTTTTACAGTGGTGATTTTGCTATAATTTCAGTGGCAAGTTTGCAATATTTACAGTGGTTAATTTGCTATAATTTCAGTGGTAAATTTGCAATATTTACAGTGGTTAATTTGCAATATTTTCAATGGTTATTTTGCAATATGGTCAGTAGTTAATTTGATATAATTTCAGTGGTTAATTTGCAATAATTTCAGTGATTAATTCCTAATATTTACAGTGGTTAATTTGCAATAATTTCTGTGGTAAATTTGCAATATTTACAGTGGTTAATTTCGAATATTTACAGTTGAAAATTTGCAATATTTTCAACGGTTAATTTGCAATAATTTAAGATGTAAATTTGCAATATTTTCAGTGGTTAATTTCGAATATTTACAGTTGAAAATTTGCTATTTTTACAGTGGTTAATTTGCTATAATTTCTGTGGTAAATTTGCAAGAATTTCAGTGATTAAATTGCAATCCTTACAGTGGTTAATTTCCAATAATTTAAGTGGTAAATTTGCAATATTTACAGTAGTTTATTTGCTATAATTTCAGTGGAAAATTGCAATAATTTCAGTGGTTAATTTGCAATATTTACAGTGGTTAATTTCCAATAATTTAAATGGTAAATTTCCAATATTTGCAATGGTTAATTTGTTATAATTTCAGTGATTAATTTGCAATATTTGCAGTGGTTAATTTGCAATATTTGCAGTGGTTAATTTGCAATATTTAGACTGATTAATCTCAAATATTTACACCGCTTAATTTCCTTTAATTTCAGTGCACATTTTGAATATTTAGAGTGGAAAGTTTGCAATATTTTCAGTGGTTAATTTCGAATATTTACAGTTGAAAATTTGCAATTTTTACAGTGGTGATTTTGCTATAATTTCAGTGGTAAATTTGTAATAATTTCAGTGGTAAATTTGCAATATTTACAGTTGCTAATTTCGAATATTTACAGATGAAAATTCGCAATATTTACAGTGGTAAATTTGCAATATTTAGAGTGGTTAATTTGCAATATTTACAGTGGTTAATTTGCAATATTTACAGTGGTTAATTTGCTACAATTTTAATGGTAAAATTGCAATAATTTCAGTGATTAATTTGCAATATTTACAGTGGTTTATTTCCAATAATTTAAGTGGTAAATTTGCAATATTTAGAGTGGTTAATTTGCTATAATTTCAGTGGTAAATTTGGTATAATTTCAGTGGTAAGTTTGGTATAATTTCAGTGGAAAATGTTCAATATTTACTGCGGAAAATTTGTAATACTGACTGTGTTTAATTTGATGTAATTTCAGTGGTTAATTTGCTATAATTTCAGTGGTTAATTTCGAATATTTACAGTTGAAAATTTGCAATTTTTACAGTGGTGATTTTGCTATAATTTCAGTGGCAAGTTTGCAATATTTACAGTGGTTAATTTGCTATAATTTCAGTGGTAAATTTGCAATATTTACAGTGGTTAATTTGCAATATTTTCAATGGTTATTTTGCAATATGGTCAGTAGTTAATTTGATATTATTTCAGTGGTTAATTTGCAATAATTTCAGTGATTAATTCCTAATATTTACAGTGGTTAATTTGCAATAATTTAAGTGGTAAATTTGCAATATTTACAGTGGTTAATTTGCCATAATTTCAGTGGTAAAATTTCAATATTTTTAGTGTTTAATTTGCAATATTTACTGTGCTTAATTTCCTTCAATTTCAGTGGCAAATTTTGAATATTTATAGTGGAATATTTGTAATATTTTCAGTGGTTAATTTCCAATATTTAGAGTGGTTAATTTGCTATACTTTCAGTGGTAAATTTTTCAATATTTACAGTGGTTAATTTGCTATAATTTCAGTGGTAAGTTTGGAATATTTACAGTGGAAAATTTGCAATAATTTCTGTAGTAAATTTGCGATATTTACAGTGGTTAATTTGTAATATTTACAGTGGTTAGTTTGCTATGATTTCAGTGGTAAATTCGCAATAATTTCAGTGGTTAATTTGCAATATTTACAGTTGTTAATTAAGAATATTTACACTTGAAAATTTGCGATATTTACAGTGGTTAATTTGCAATATTTAGAGTGGTTAATTTGCTATAATTTCAGTGGTAAATTTGGTATAATTTCAGTGGTAAGTTTGGTATAATTTCAGTGGAAAATGTTCAATATTTACTGCGGAAAATTTGTAATACTGACTGTGTTTAATTTGATGTAATTTCAGTGGTAAATTTGCAATAATTTCAGTGGTTAATTTCGAATATTTACAGTTGAAAATTTGCAATTTTTACAGTGGTGATTTTGCTATAATTTCAGTGGCAAGTTTGCAATATTTACAGTGGTTAATTTGCTATAATTTCAGTGGTAAATTTGCAATATTTACAGTGGTTAATTTGCAATATTTTCAATGGTTATTTTGCAATATGGTCAGTAGTTAATTTGATATAATTTCAGTGGTTAATTTGCAATAATTTCAGTGATTAATTCCTAATATTTACAGTGGTTAATTTGCAATAATTTCTGTGGTAAATTTGCAATATTTACAGTGGTTAATTTCGAATATTTACAGTTGAAAATTTGCAATATTTTCAACGGTTAATTTGCAATAATTTAAGATGTAAATTTGCAATATTTTCAGTGGTTAATTTCGAATATTTACAGTTGAAAATTTGCTATTTTTACAGTGGTTAATTTGCTATAATTTCTGTGGTAAATTTGCAAGAATTTCAGTGATTAAATTGCAATCCTTACAGTGGTTAATTTCCAATAATTTAAGTGGTAAATTTGCAATATTTACAGTAGTTTATTTGCTATAATTTCAGTGGAAAATTGCAATAATTTCAGTGGTTAATTTGCAATATTTACAGTGGTTAATTTCCAATAATTTAAATGGTAAATTTCCAATATTTGCAATGGTTAATTTGTTATAATTTCAGTGATTAATTTGCAATATTTGCAGTGGTTAATTTGCAATATTTGCAGTGGTTAATTTGCAATATTTAGACTGATTAATCTCAAATATTTACACCGCTTAATTTCCTTTAATTTCAGTGCACATTTTGAATATTTAGAGTGGAAAGTTTGCAATATTTTCAGTGGTTAATTTCGAATATTTACAGTTGAAAATTTGCAATTTTTACAGTGGTGATTTTGCTATAATTTCAGTGGTAAATTTGTAATAATTTCAGTGGTAAATTTGCAATATTTACAGTTGCTAATTTCGAATATTTACAGATGAAAATTCGCAATATTTACAGTGGTAAATTTGCAATATTTAGAGTGGTTAATTTGCAATATTTACAGTGGTTAATTTGCAATATTTACAGTGGTTAATTTGCTACAATTTTAATGGTAAAATTGCAATAATTTCAGTGATTAATTTGCAATATTTACAGTGGTTTATTTCCAATAATTTAAGTGGTAAATTTGCAATATTTAGAGTGGTTAATTTGCTATAATTTCAGTGGTAAATTTGGTATAATTTCAGTGGTAAGTTTGGTATAATTTCAGTGGAAAATGTTCAATATTTACTGCGGAAAATTTGTAATACTGACTGTGTTTAATTTGATGTAATTTCAGTGGTAAATTTGCAATAATTTCAGTGGTTAATTTCGAATATTTACAGTTGAAAATTTGCAATTTTTACAGTGGTGATTTTGCTATAATTTCAGTGGCAAGTTTGCAATATTTACAGTGGTTAATTTGCTATAATTTCAGTGGTAAATTTGCAATATTTACAGTGGTTAATTTGCAATATTTTCAATGGTTATTTTGCAATATGGTCAGTAGTTAATTTGATATTATTTCAGTGGTTAATTTGCAATAATTTCAGTGATTAATTCCTAATATTTACAGTGGTTAATTTGCAATAATTTAAGTGGTAAATTTGCAATATTTACAGTGGTTAATTTGCCATAATTTCAGTGGTAAAATTTCAATATTTTTAGTGTTTAATTTGCAATATTTACTGTGCTTAATTTCCTTCAATTTCAGTGGCAAATTTTGAATATTTATAGTGGAATATTTGTAATATTTTCAGTGGTTAATTTCCAATATTTAGAGTGGTTAATTTGCTATACTTTCAGTGGTAAATTTTTCAATATTTACAGTGGTTAATTTGCTATAATTTCAGTGGTAAGTTTGGAATATTTACAGTGGAAAATTTGCAATAATTTCTGTAGTAAATTTGCGATATTTACAGTGGTTAATTTGTAATATTTACAGTGGTTAGTTTGCTATGATTTCAGTGGTAAATTCGCAATAATTTCAGTGGTTAATTTGCAATATTTACAGTTGTTAAGAATATTTACACTTGAAAATTTGCGATACTTACAGTGGTTAATTTGCAATATTTAGAGTGGTTAAATTGCTATAATTTCAGTGTTAAATTTGGTATAATTTCAGTAGTAAGTTTGGTATAATTTCAGTGGAAAATGTTCAATATTTACTGCGGAAAATTTGTAATACTGACTGTGGTTAATTTGATGTAATTTCAGTGGTAAATTTGCAATAATTTCAGTGATTAATTCGCAATATTTACAGTGGTTAATTTGCAATATTTAGAGTGGTTAATTTGCTATAATTTCAGTGGAAAATTTGCAATATTTTCAGTAGTTATTTTGCAATATTGTCAGTGGTTAATTTGATATAATTTCAGTGGTTAATTTGCAATAATTTCAGTGAATAATTCCTAATATTTACAGTGGTTAATTTGCAATAATTTCTGTGGTAAAATTGCAATAATTTCAGTGATAAATTTGCAATATTTACAGTGGTTTATTTCCAATAATTTAAGTGGTAAATTTGCAATATTTACAGTGGTTAATTTGCCATAATTTCAGTGGTAAAATTTCAATATTTTTAGTGTTTAATTTGCAATATTTACTGTGCTTAATTTCCTTCAATTTCAGTGGCAAATTTTGAATATTTATAGTGGAATATTTGTAATATTTTCAGTGGTTAATTTCCAATATTTAGAGTGGTTAATTTGCTATAATTTCAGTGGTAAATGTTTCAATATTTACAGTGGTTAATTTGCTATAATTTCAGTGGTAAGTTTGGAATATTTACAGTGGAAAATTTGCAATAATTTCTGTAGTAAATTTGCGATATTTACAGTGGTTAATTTGTAATATTTACAGTGGTTAGTTTGCTATGATTTCAGTGGTAAATTCGCAATAATTTCAGTGGTTAATTTGCAATATTTACAGTTGTTAATTAAGAATATTTACACTTGAAAATTTGCGATATTTACAGTGGTTAATTTGCAATATTTAGAGTGGTTAATTTGCTATAATTTCAGTGGTAAATTTGGTATAATTTCAGTGGTAAGTTTGGTATAATTTCAGTGGAAAATGTTCAATATTTACTGCGGAAAATTTGTAATACTGACTGTGTTTAATTTGATGTAATTTCAGTGATAAATTTGCAATAATTTCAGTGGTTAATTTCGAATATTTACAGTTGAAAATTTGCAATTTTTACAGTGGTGATTTTGCTATAATTTCAGTGGCAAGTTTGCAATATTTACAGTGGTTAATTTGCTATAATTTCAGTGGTAAATTTGCAATATTTACAGTGGTTAATTTGCAATATTTTCAATGGTTATTTTGCAATATGGTCAGTAGTTAATTTGATATAATTTCAGTGGTTAATTTGCAATAATTTCAGTGATTAATTCCTAATATTTACAGTGGTTAATTTGCAATAATTTCTGTGGTAAATTTGCAATATTTACAGTGGTTAATTTCGAATATTTACAGTTGAAAATTTGCAATATTTTCAACGGTTAATTTGCAATAATTTAAGATGTAAATTTGCAATATTTTCAGTGGTTAATTTCGAATATTTACAGTTGAAAATTTGCTATTTTTACAGTGGTTAATTTGCTATAATTTCTGTGGTAAATTTGCAAGAATTTCAGTGATTAAATTGCAATCCTTACAGTGGTTAATTTCCAATAATTTAAGTGGTAAATTTGCAATATTTACAGTAGTTTATTTGCTATAATTTCAGTGGAAAATTGCAATAATTTCAGTGGTTAATTTGCAATATTTACAGTGGTTAATTTCCAATAATTTAAATGGTAAATTTCCAATATTTGCAATGGTTAATTTGTTATAATTTCAGTGATTAATTTGCAATATTTGCAGTGGTTAATTTGCAATATTTGCAGTGGTTAATTTGCAATATTTAGACTGATTAATCTCAAATATTTACACCGCTTAATTTCCTTTAATTTCAGTGCACATTTTGAATATTTAGAGTGGAAAGTTTGCAATATTTTCAGTGGTTAATTTCGAATATTTACAGTTGAAAATTTGCAATTTTTACAGTGGTGATTTTGCTATAATTTCAGTGGTAAATTTGTAATAATTTCAGTGGTAAATTTGCAATATTTACAGTTGCTAATTTCGAATATTTACAGATGAAAATTCGCAATATTTACAGTGGTAAATTTGCAATATTTAGAGTGGTTAATTTGCAATATTTACAGTGGTTAATTTGCAATATTTACAGTGGTTAATTTGCTACAATTTTAATGGTAAAATTGCAATAATTTCAGTGATTAATTTGCAATATTTACAGTGGTTTATTTCCAATAATTTAAGTGGTAAATTTGCAATATTTACAGTGGTTAATTTGCCATAATTTCAGTGGTAAAATTTCAATATTTTTAGTGTTTAATTTGCAATATTTACTGTGCTTAATTTCCTTCAATTTCAGTGGCAAATTTTGAATATTTATAGTGGAATATTTGTAATATTTTCAGTGGTTAATTTCCAGTATTTAGAGTGGTTAATTTGCTATACTTTCAGTGGTAAATTTTTCAATATTTACAGTGGTTAATTTGCTATAATTTCAGTGGTAAGTTTGGAATATTTACAGTGGAAAATTTGCAATAATTTCTGTAGTAAATTTGCGATATTTACAGTGGTTAATTTGTAATATTTACAGTGGTTAGTTTGCTATGATTTCAGTGGTAAATTCGCAATAATTTCAGTGGTTAATTTGCAATATTTACAGTTGTTAAGAATATTTACACTTGAAAATTTGCGATACTTACAGTGGTTAATTTGCAATATTTAGAGTGGTTAATTTGCTATAATTTCAGTGGTAAATTTGGTATAATTTCAGTGGTAAGTTTGGTATAATTTCAGTGGAAAATGTTCAATATTTACTGCGGAAAATTTGTAATACTGACTGTGGTTAATTTGATGTAATTTCAGTGGTAAATTTGCAATAATTTCAGTGATTAATTCGCAATATTTACAGTGGTTAATTTGCAATATTTAGAGTGGTTAATTTGCTATAATTTCAGTGGAAAATTTGCAATATTTTCAGTGGTTATTTTGCAATATTGTCAGTGGTTAATTTGATATAATTTCAGTGGTTAATTTGCAATAATTTCAGTGAATAATTCCTAATATTTACAGTGGTTAATTTGCAATAATTTCTGTGGTAAATTTGCAATAATTTCAGTGATTAATTTGCAATATTTACAGTGGTTAATTTCCAATAATTTAAGTGGCAAATTTGCAATATTTACAGTGGTTAATTTGCCATAATTTCAGTGGTAAAATTGCAATATTTTCAGTGGTTAATTTGCAATATTTACTGTGCTTAATTTCCTTCAATTTCAGTGGCAAATTTTGAATATTTATAGTGGAAAATTTTTAATATTTTCAGTGGTTAATTTCCAATATTTAGAGTGGTTAATTTGCTATAATTTCAGTGGCAAGTTTGCAATATTTACAGTGGTTAATTTGCTATAATTTCAGTGGTAAATTTGCAATAATTTCAGTGGTTAATTTGCAATATTTACAGTTGTTAATTAAGAATATTTACACTTGAAAATTTGCGATATTTACAGTGGTTAATTTGCAATATTTAGAGTGGTTAATTTGCTATAATTTCAGTGGTAAATTTGGTATAATTTCAGTGGTAAGTTTGGTATAATTTCAGTGGAAAATGTTCAATATTTACTGCGGAAAATTTGTAATACTGACTGTGTTTAATTTGATGTAATTTCAGTGGTAAATTTGCAATAATTTCAGTGGTAAAATTTCAATATTTTTAGTGTTTAATTTGCAATATTTACTGTGCTTAATTTCCTTCAATTTCAGTGGCAAATTTTGAATATTTATAGTGGAATATTTGTAATATTTTCAGTGGTTAATTTCCAATATTTAGAGTGGTTAATTTGCTATACTTTCAGTGGTAAATTTTTCAATATTTACAGTGGTTAATTTGCTATAATTTCAGTGGTAAGTTTGGAATATTTACAGTGGAAAATTTGCAATAATTTCTGTAGTAAATTTGCGATATTTACAGTGGTTAATTTGTAATATTTACAGTGGTTAGTTTGCTATGATTTCAGTGGTAAATTCGCAATAATTTCAGTGGTTAATTTGCAATATTTACAGTTGTTAAGAATATTTACACTTGAAAATTTGCGATACTTACAGTGGTTAATTTGCAATATTTAGAGTGGTTAATTTGCTATAATTTCAGTGGAAAATTTGCAATATTTTCAGTGGTTATTTTGCAATATTGTCAGTGGTTAATTTGATATAATTTCAGTGGTTAATTTGCAATAATTTCAGTGAATAATTCCTAATATTTACAGTGGTTAATTTGCAATAATTTCTGTGGTAAATTTGCAATAATTTCAGTGATTAATTTGCAATATTTACAGTGGTTAATTTCCAATAATTTAAGTGGTAAATTTGCAATATTTACAGTGGTTAATTTGCCATAATTTCAGTGGTAAAATTGCAATATTTTCAGTGGTTAATTTGCAATATTTACTGTGCTTAATTTCCTTCAATTTCAGTGGCAAATTTTGAATATTTATAGTGGAAAATTTTTAATATTTTCAGTGGTTAATTTCCAATATTTAGAGTGGTTAATTTGCTATAATTTCAGTGGCAAGTTTGCAATATTTACAGTGGTTAATTTGCTATAATTTCAGTGGTGAATTTGCAATAATTTCAGTGGTTAATTTGCAATATTTTCAATGCTTATTTTGCAATATGGTCAGTAGTTAATTTGATATAATTTCAGTGGTTAATTTGCAATAATTTCAGTGATTAATTCCTAATATTTACAGTGGTTAATTTGCAATAATTTCTGTGGTAAATTTGCAATATTTACAGTTGTTCATTTCGAATATTTTCAGTCGAAAATTTGAAATATTTACAGTGGTTAATTTCCAATAATTTAAGTGGTAATTTTGCAATATTTACTGTGGTTAATCTCGAATATTTACAGTTGAAAATTCGCAATATTTGCTGTGGAGGATTTACCATATTTGTAGAGGTTAATTAGCAATATTTACAGTGGTTAATTTGCTACAAATTCAGTGGTAAATTTGCAATATTTTCAGTGGTTAATTTGCAATATTTTTAGTGCTTAATTTCCTTAAATTTCAGTGGTAATTTTGCAATATTTACAGTGGTTAATTTCGAATATTTACAGTTGAAAATTTGCAATATTTTCAACGGTTAATTTGCAATAATTTAAGATGTAAATTTGCAATATTTTCAGTGGTTAATTTCGAATATTTACAGTTGAAAATTTGCTATTTTTACAGTGGTTAATTTGCTATAATTTCTGTGGTAAATTTGCAAGAATTTCAGTGATTAAATTGCAATCCTTACAGTGGTTAATTTCCAATAATTTAAGTGGTAAATTTGCAATATTTACAGTAGTTTATTTGCTATAATTTCAGTGGAAAATTGCAATAATTTCAGTGGTTAATTTGCAATATTTACAGTGGTTAATTTCCAATAATTTAAATGGTAAATTTCCAATATTTGCAATGGTTAATTTGTTATAATTTCAGTGGAAAATTGCAATAATTTCAGTGATTAATTTGCAATATTTGCAGTGGTTAATTTGCAAAATTTAGAGTGATTAATCTCAAATATTTACACCGCTTAATTTCCTTTAATTTCAGTGCACATTTTGAATATTTAGACTGGAAAGTTTGCAATATTTTCAGTGGTTAATTTCGAATATTTACAGTTGAAAATTTGCAATTTTTACAGTGGTGATTTTGCTATAATTTCAGTGGTAAATTTGTAATAATTTCAGTGGTAAATTTGCAATATTTACAGTTGCTAATTTCGAATATTTACAGATGAAAATTCGCAATATTTACAGTGGTAAATTTGCAATATTTAGAGTGATTAATTTGCAATATTTACAGTGGTTAATTTGCAATATTTACAGTGGTTAATTTGCTACAATTTTAATGGTAAAATTGCAATAATTTCAGTGATTAATTTGCAATATTTACAGTGGTTTATTTCCAATAATTTAAGTGGTAAATTTGCAATATTTACAGTGGTTAATTTGCCATAATTTCAGTGGTAAAATTTCAATATTTTTAGTGTTTAATTTGCAATATTTACTGTGCTTAATTTCCTTCAATTTCAGTGGCAAATTTTGAATATTTATAGTGGAATATTTGTAATATTTTCAGTGGTTAATTTCCAATATTTAGAGTGGTTAATTTGCTATAATTTCAGTGGTAAATGTTTCAATATTTACAGTGGTTAATTTGCTATAATTTCAGTGGTAAGTTTGGAATATTTACAGTGGAAAATTTGCAATAATTTCTGTAGTAAATTTGCGATATTTACAGTGGTTAATTTGTAATATTTACAGTGGTTAGTTTGCTATGATTTCAGTGGTAAATTCGCAATAATTTCAGTGGTTAATTTGCAATATTTACAGTTGTTAATTAAGAATATTTACACTTGAAAATTTGCGATATTTACAGTGGTTAATTTGCAATATTTAGAGTGGTTAATTTGCTATAATTTCAGTGGTAAATTTGGTATAATTTCAGTGGTAAGTTTGGTATAATTTCAGTGGAAAATGTTCAATATTTACTGCGGAAAATTTGTAATACTGACTGTGTTTAATTTGATGTAATTTCAGTGGTAAATTTGCAATAATTTCAGTGATTAATTCGCAATATTTACAGTGGTTAATTTGCAATATTTAGAGTGGTTAATTTGCTATAATTTCAGTGGAAAATTTGCAATATTTTCAGTGGTTATTTTGCAATATTGTCAGTGGTTAATTTGCTATAATTTCAGTGAATAATTCCTAATATTTACAGTGGTTAATTTGCAATAATTTAAGCGGTAAATTTGCAATATTTACGGTGGAAAATTTGCAATATTTACAGTGGTAATTTGCAATAATTTCAGTGGTAAAATTTCTATAATTTCAGTGGAAAATTTACAGTATTTACTGCGGAAAATTTGCAATATTGACAGTGGATAATTTCATATATTTACAGTGGTTAATTTGCTATAATTTCAGTGGTAAATTTGCAATATTTACAGTGGTTAATTTGCTATAATTTCAGTGGTAAATTTGCAATACTTACAGTGGAAAATTTGCAATATTTTCAATGGTTATTTTGCAATAATGTCAGTGATTAATTCCTAATATTTACAGTGGATAATTTGCAATAATTTCTGTGGTAAATTTGCAAGAATTTCAGTGATTAAATTGCAATCCTTACAGTGGTTAATTTCCAATAATTTAAGTGGTAAATTTGCAATATTTACAGTAGTTTATTTGCTATAATTTCAGTGGAAAATTGCAATAATTTCAGTGATTAATTTACAATATTTACAGTGGTTAATTTCCAATAATTTAAATGGTAAACTTCCAGTATTTGCAATGGTTAATTTGTTATAATTTCAGTGGAAAATTGCAATAATTTCAGTGATTAAATTGCAATATTTGCAGTGGTTAATTTGCCATAATTTCAGTGGTGAATTTGCAATATTTAGAGTGATTAATCTCAAATATTTACACCGCTTAATTTCCTTTAATTTCAGTGCACATTTTGAATATTTAGAGTGGAAAGTTTGCAATATTTTCAGTGGTTAATTTCGAATATTTACAGTTGAAAATTTGCAATTTTTACAGTGGTGATTTTGCTATAATTTCAGTTGTAAATTTGTAATAATTACAGTGGAAAATTTGCAATAATTTCAGTGATTAATTCGCAATATTTACAGTGGTTAATTTGCAATATTTAGAGTGGTTAATTTGCTATAATTTCAGTGGAAAATTTGCAATATTTTCAGTGGTTATTTTGCAATATTGTCAGTGGTTAATTTGATATAATTTCAGTGGTTAATTTGCAATAATTTCAGTGAATAATTCCTAATATTTACAGTGGTTTATTTCCAATAATTTCAGCGGTAAATTTGCAATATTTACGGTGGAATATTTGCAATATTTACAGTGGTAATTTGCAATAATTTCAGTGGTAAAATTCCAATAATTTCAGTGGAAAATTTACAGTATTTACTGCGGAAAATTTGCAATATTGACAGTGGATAATTTCATATAATTTCAGTGGTAAATTTACAATAATTTCAGTGATTAATTTGCAATATTTACAGTGGTTAATTTCCCATAATTTAAGTGGTAAATTTGCAATATTTACAGTGGTTAATTTGCCATAATTTCAGTGGTAAAATTTTTAATATTTTCAGTGGTTAATTTCCAATATTTAGAGTGGTTAATTTGCTATAATTTCAGTCGCAAGTTTGCAATATTTACAGTGGTTAATTTGCTATAATTTCAGTGGTAAATTTGCAATATTTACAGTGGTTAATTTGCTGTAATTTCAGTGGTAAATTTGCAATATTTACAGTTGCTAATTTCGAATATTTACAGATGAAAATTCGCAATATTTACAGTTGTTAATTTGTAATATTTACAGTGGTTATTTTGCAATATTTAGAGTGGTTAATTTGCTACAATTTCAATGGTAAAATTGCAATAATTTCAGTGATTAAATTGCTATATTTACAGTGGTTAATTTGCTACTATTTTAATGGTAAAATTGCAATAATTTCAGTGATTAATTTGCAATATTTACAGTGGTTAATTTGCCATAATTTCAGTGGTAAATTTGCAATATTTAGCGTGATTAATCTCAATTATTTACACCGCTTAATTTCCTTTAATTTCAGTGCAAATTTTGAATATTTAGAGTGGAAAATTTGTAATATTTTCAGTGGTTAATTTCGAATATTTACAGTTGAAAATTTGCAATTTTTACAGTGGTGATTTTGCTATAATTTCAGTGGTAAATTTGCAATAATTTCAGTGGTAAATTTGCAATATTTACAGTTGCTAATTTCGAATATTTACAGATGAAATTTCGCAATATTTACAGTGGTAAATTTGCAATATTTACAGTGGTTAATTTGCAATATTTACAGTGGTTAATTTGCTACAATTTTAATGGTAAAATTGCAATAATTTCAGTGATTAATTTGCAATATTTACAGTGGTTTATTTCCAATAATTTAAGTGGTAAATTTGTAATTTTTACAGTGGTTAATTTGTTATAATTTCAGTGGTAAAATTTCAATATTTTTAGTGTTTAATTTGCAATATTTACTGTGCTTAATTTCCTTCAATTTCAGTGGCAAATTTTGAATATTTATAGTGGAATATTTGTAATATTTTCAGTGGTTAATTTCCAATATTTAGAGTGGTTAATTTGCTATACTTTCAGTGGTAAATTTTTCAATATTTACAGTGGTTAATTTGCTATAATTTCAGTGGTAAGTTTGGAATATTTACAGTGGAAAATTTGCAATAATTTCTGTAGTAAATTTGCGATATTTACAGTGGTTAATTTGTAATATTTACAGTGGTTAGTTTGCTATGATTTCAGTGGTAAATTCGCAATAATTTCAGTGGTTAATTTGCAATATTTACAGTTGTTAAGAATATTTACACTTGAAAATTTGCGATACTTACAGTGGTTAATTTGCAATATTTAGAGTGGTTAATTTGCTATAATTTCAGTGTTAAATTTGGTATAATTTCAGTGGTAAGTTTGGTATAATTTCAGTGGAAAATGTTCAATATTTACTGCGGAAAATTTGTAATACTGACTGTGTTTACTTTGATGTAATTTCAGTGGTAAATTTGCAATAATTTCAGTGATTAATTCGCAATATTTACAGTGGTTAATTTGCAATATTTAGAGTGGTTAATTTGCTATAATTTCAGTGGAAAATTTGCAATATTTTCAGTAGTTATTTTGCAATATTGTCAGTGGTTAATTTGATATAATTTCAGTGGTTAATTTGCAATAATTTCAGTGAATAATTCCTAATATTTACAGTGGTTAATTTGCAATAATTTCTGTGGTAAATTTGCAATAATTTCAGTGATTAATTTGCAATATTTACAGTGGTTAATTTCCAATAATTTAAGTGGTAAATTTGCAATATTTACAGTGGTTAATTTGCCATAATTTCAGTGGTAAAATTGCAATATTTTCAATGGTTAATTTGCAATATTTACTGTGCTTAATTTCCTTCAATTTCAGTGGCAAATTTTGAATATTTATAGTGGAAAATTTTTAATATTTTCAGTGGTTAATTTCCAATATTTAGAGTGGTTAATTTGCTAAAATTTCAGTGGCAAGTTTGCAATATTTACAGTGGTTAATTTGCTATAATTTCAGTGGTAAATTTGCAATAATTTCAGTGGTTAATTTGCAATATTTTCAATGGTTATTTTGCAATATGGTCAGTAGTTAATTTGATATAATTTCAGTGGTTAATTTGCAATAATTTCAGTGATTAATTCCTAATATTTACAGTGGTTAATTTGCAATAATTTCTGTGGTAAATTTGCAATATTTACAGTTGTTCATTTCGAATATTTTCAGTCGAAAATTTGAAATATTTACAGTGGTTAATTTCCAATAATTTAAGTGGTAATTTTGCAATATTTACTGTGGTTAATCTCGAATATTTACAGTTGAAAATTCGCAATATTTGCTGTGGAGGATTTACAATATTTGTAGAGGTTAATTAGCAATATTTACAGTGGTTAATTTGCTACAAATTCAGTGGTAAATTTGCAATATTTTCAGTGGTTAATTTGCAATATTTTTAGTGCTTAATTTCCTTAAATTTCAGTGGTAATTTTGCAATATTTACAGTGGTTAATTTCGAATATTTACAGTTGAAAATTTGCAATATTTTCAACGGTTAATTTGCAATAATTTAAGATGTAAATTTGCAATATTTTCAGTGGTTAATTTCGAATATTTACAGTTGAAAATTTGCTATTTTTACAGTGGTTAATTTGCTATAATTTCTGTGGTAAATTTGCAAGAATTTCAGTGATTAAATTGCAATCCTTACAGTGGTTAATTTCCAATAATTTAAGTGGTAAATTTGCAATATTTACAGTAGTTTATTTGCTATAATTTCAGTGGAAAATTGCAATAATTTCAGTGGTTAATTTGCAATATTTACAGTGGTTAATTTCCAATAATTTAAATGGTAAATTTCCAATATTTGCAATGGTTAATTTGTTATAATTTCAGTGGAAAATTGCAATAATTTCAGTGATTAATTTGCAATATTTGCAGTGGTTAATTTGCCATAATTTCAGTGGTGAATTTGCAATATTTAGAGTGATTAATCTCAAATATTTACACCGCTTAATTTCCTTTAATTTCAGTGCACATTTTGAATATTTAGAGTGGAAAATTTGCAATATTTTCAGTGGTTAATTTCGAATATTTACAGTTGAAAATTTGAAATTTTTACAGTGGTGATTTTGCTATAATTTCAGTGGTAAATTTGCAATATTTACAGTTGCTAATTTCGAATATTTACAGATGAAAATTCGCAATATTTACAGTTGTTAATTTGTAATATTTACAGTGGTTATTTTGCAATATTTACAGTGGTTAATTTGCAATATTTACAGTGGTTAATTTGCTACAATTTTAATGGTAAAATTGCAATAATTTCAGTGATTAATTTGCAAAATTTACAGTGGTTTATTTCCAATAATTTAAGTGGTAAATTTGCAATATTTACAGTGGTTAATTTTCCATAATTTCAGGGGTAAAATTTCAATATTTTTAGTGTTTAATTTGCAATATTTACTGTGCTTAATTTCCTTCAATTTCAGTGGCAAATTTTGAATATTTATAGTGGAATATTTGTAATATTTTCAGTGGTTAATTTCCAATATTTAGAGTGGTTAATTTGCTATACTTTCAGTGGTAAATTTTTCAATATTTACAGTGGTTAATTTGCTATAATTTCAGTGGTAAGTTTGGAATATTTACAGTGGAAAATTTGCAATAATTTCTGTAGTAAATTTGCGATATTCACAGTGGTTAATTTGTAATATTTACAGTGGTTAGTTTGCTATGATTTCAGTGGTAAATTCGCAATAATTTCAGTGGTTAATTTGGAAAATTTACAGTTGTTAATTAAGAATGTTTACACTTGAAAATTTGCGATATTTACAGTGGTTAATTTGCAATATTTAGAGTGGTTAATTTGCTATAATTTCAGTGGTAAATTTGGTATAATTTCAGTGGTAAGTTTGGTATAATTTCAGTGGAAAATGTTCAATATTTAATGCGGAAAATTTGCAATACTGACTGTGGTTAATTTGATGTAATTTCAGTGGTAAATTTGCAATAATTTCAGTGATTAATTCGCAATATTTACAGTGGTTAATTTGCAATATTTAGAGTGGTTAATTTGCTATAATTTCAGTGGAAAATTTGCAATATTTTAAGTGGTTATTTTGCAATATTGTCAGTGGTTAATTTGATATAATTTCAGTGGTTAATTTGCAATAATTTCAGTGAATAATTCCTAATATTTACAGTGGTAATTTGCAATAATTTCAGTGGTAAAATTTCTATAATTTCAGTGGAAAATTTACAGTATTTACTGCGGAAAATTTGCAATATTGACAGTGGATAATTTCATATAATTTCAGTGGTAAATTTGCAATAATTTCAGTGATTAATTTGCAATATTTACAGTGGTTAATTTCCCATAATTTAAGTGGTAAATTTGCAATATTTACAGTGGTTAATTTGCCATAATTTCAGTGGTAAAATTGCAATATTTACAGTGGTTAATTTGCAATATTTAGAGTGGTTAATTTGCTATAATTTCAGTCTCAAGTTTGCAATATTTACAGTGGTTAATTTGCTATAATTTCAGTGGTAAATTTGCAATATTTACAGTGGTTAATTTGCTATAATTTCAGTGGTAAATTTGCAATACTTACAGTGGAAAATTTGCAATATTTTCAGTGGTTATTTTGCAATAATGTCAGTGATTAATTCCTAATATTTACAGTGGATAATTTGCAATAATTTCTGTGGTAAATTTGCAATATTTACAGTTGTTCATTTCGAATATTTAAAGTTGAAAATTTGCAATATTTACAGTGGTTAATTCGCAATATTTAGAGTGGTTTATTTGCTAAAATTTCAGTCGTAATTTTGTAATATTTACAGTGGAAAATTTGCAATATTTTCAGTGGTTAATTTGCTACAATTTCAATGGTAAAATCGAAATAATTTTAGTGATTAATTCCTAATATTTACAGTGGTTAATTTCCATTAATTTAAGTGGTAAATTTGCAATATTTACAGTGGTTAATCTCGAATATTTACAGTTGAAAAGTCGCAATATTTGCTGTGGAGAATTTACAATATTTGTAGAGGTTAATTAGCAATATTTACAGTGGTTAATTTGCTAAAAATACAGTGGTAAATTTGCAATATTTTCAGTGGTTAATTTGCAATATTTTTATTGCTTAATTTCCTTAAATTTCAGTTTTAATTTTGCAATATTTACAGTGGTTAATTTCGAATATTTACAGTTGAAAATTTGCAATATTTTCAACGGTTACTTTGCAATAATTTAAGATGTAAATTTGCAATATTTTCAGTGGTTAATTTCGAATATTTACAGTTGAAAATTTGCTATTTTTACAGTGGTTAATTTGCTATAATTTCAGTGGTAAATTTGCAAGAATTTCAGTGATTAAATTGCAATCCTTACAGTGGTTAATTTCCAATAATTTAAGTGGTAAATTTGCAATATTTACAGTAGTTTATTTGCTATAATTTCAGTGGAAAATTGCAATAATTTCAGTGATTAATTTGCAATATTTACAGTGGTTAATTTCCAATAATTTAAATGGTAAATTTCCAATATTTGCAATGGTTAATTTGTTATAATTTCAGTGGAAAATTGCAATAATTTCAGTGATTAATTTGCAATATTTGCAGTGGTTAATTTGCCATAATTTCAGTGGCGAATTTGCAATATTTAGAGTGATTAATCTCAAATATTTACACCGCTTAATTTCCTTTAATTTCAGTGCACATTTTGAATATTTAGAGTGGAAAGATTGCAATATTTTCAGTGGTTAATTTCGAATATTTACAGTTGAAAATTTGCAATTTTTACAGTGGTGATTTTGCTATAATTTCAGTGGTAAATTTGTAATAATTTCAGTGGTAAATTTGCAATATTTACAGTTGCTAATTTCGAATATTTACAGATGAAAATTCGCAATATTTACAGTGGTTAATTTGCAATATTTACAGTGGTTAATTCGCAATATTTACAGTGGTAAATTTGCAATATTTACAGTTGCTAATTTCGAATATTTACAGATGAAAATTCGCAATCTTTACAGTTGTTAATTTGTAATATTTACAGTGGTTATTTTGCAATATTTAGAGTGGTTAATTTGCTACAATTTCAATGGTAAAATTGCAATAATTTCAGTGATTAAATTGCTATATTTACAGTGGTTAATTTATTACAATTTTAATGGTAAAATTGCAATAATTTCAGTGATTAATTTGCAATATTTACAGTGGTTAATTTGCTATAATTTCAGTGGTAAGTTTGGAATATTTACAGTGGAAAATTTGCAATAATTTCTGTAGTAAATTTGCGATATTTACAGTGGTTAATTTGTAATATTTACAGTGCTTAGTTTGCTATGATTTCAGTGGTAAATTCGCAATAATTTCAGTGGTTAATTTGCAATATTTACAGTTGTTAATTAAGAATATTTACACTTGAAATTTGCCATATTTACAGTGGTTAATTTGCAATATTTAGAGTGGTTAATTTGCTATAATTTCAGTGGTAAATTTGGTATAATTTCAGTGGTAAGTTTGGTATAATTTCAGTGGAAAATGTTCAATATTTACTGCGGAAAATTTGTAATACTGACTGTGTTTAATTTGATGTAATTTCAGTGGTAAATTTGCAATAATTTCAGTGATTAATTCGCAATATTTACAGTGGTTAATTTGCAATATTTAGAGTGGTTAATTTGCTATAATTTCAGTGGAAAATTTGCAATATTTTCAGTGGTTATTTTGCAATATTGTCAGTGGTTAATTTGCTATAATTTCAGTGAATAATTCCTAATATTTACAGTGGTTAATTTGCAATAATTTCAGCGGTAAATTTGCAATATTTATGGTGGAAAATTTGCAATATTTACAGTGGCAATTTGCAATAATTTCAGTGGAAAAATTTCTATAATTTCAGTGGAAAA
Organism: Podargus strigoides; assembly: GCA_028020825.1. Lineage (NCBI taxonomy): Eukaryota > Metazoa > Chordata > Aves > Caprimulgiformes > Podargidae > Podargus > Podargus strigoides. The sequence goes on along the minus strand of CM051635.1, from coordinate 259,090 downwards.
TTTACAGTATTTACTGCGGAAAATTTGCAATATTGACAGTGGATAATTTCATACAATTTCAGTGGTAAATTTGCAATAATTTCAGTGATTAATTTGCAATATTTACAGTGGTTAATTTCCAATAATTTTAGTGGTAAATTTGCAATATTTACAGTGGTTAATTTGCCATAATTTCAGTGGTAAAATTGCAATATTTTCAGTGGTTAATTTGCAATATTTACTGTGCTTAATTTCCTTCAATTTCAGCGGCAAATTTTAAATATTTATAGTGGAAAATTTTTAATATTTTCAGTGGTTAATTTCCAATATTTAGAGTGGTTAATTTGCTATAATTTCAGTGGCAAGTTTGCAATATTTACAGTGGTTAATTTGCTATAATTTCAGTGGTAAATTTGCAATATTTACAGTGGTTAATTTGCTATAATTTCAGTGGTAAATTTGCAATACTTACAGTGGAAAATTTGCAATATTTTCAGTGGTTATTTTGCAATAATGTCAGTGATTAATTCCTAATATTTACAGTGGATAATTTGCAATAATTTCTGTGGTAAATTTGCAATATTTACAGTTGTTCATTTCGAATATTTAAAGTTGAAAATTTGCAATATTTACAGTGGTTAATTCGCAATATTTAGAGTGGTTTATTTGCTAAAATTTCAGTCGTAATTTTGTAATATTTACAGTGGAAAATTTGCAATATTTTCAGTGGTTAATTTGCTACAATTTCAATGGTAAAATCGAAATAATTTTAGTGATTAATTTGCAATATTTACAGTGGTTAATTTCCATTAATTTAAGTGGTAAATTTGCAATATTTACAGTGGTTAATCTCGAATATTTACAGTTGAAAAGTCGCAATATTTGCTGTGGAGAATTTACAATATTTCTAGAGGTTAATTAGCAATATTTACAGTGGTTAATTTGCTAAAAATACAGTGGTAAATTTGCAATATTTTCAGTGGTTAATTTGCAATATTTTTAGTGCTTAATTTCCTTAAATTTCAGTTTTAATTTTGCAATATTTACAGTGGTTAATTTCGAATATTTACAGTTGAGAATTTGCAATATTTTCAACGGTTAATTTGCAATAATTTAAGATGTAAATTTGCAATATTTTCAGTGGTTAATTTCGAATATTTACAGTTGAAAATTTGCTATTTTTACAGTGGTTAATTTCCAATAATTTAAGTGGTAAATTTGCAATATTTACAGTAGTTTATTTGCTATAATTTCAGTGGAAAATTGCAATAATTTCAGTGATTAATTTGCAATATTTACAGTGGTTAATTTCCAATAATTTAAATGGTAAATTTCCAATATTTGCAATGGTTAATTTGTTATAATTTCAGTGGAAAATTGCAATAATTTCAGTGATTAATTTGCAATATTTGCAGTGGTTAATTTGCCATAATTTCAGTGGTGAATTTGCAATATTTAGAGTGATTAATCTCAAATATTTACACCGCTTAATTTCCTTTAATTTCAGTGCACATTTTGAATATTTAGAGTGGAAAATTTGCAATATTTTCAGTGGTTAATTTCGAATATTTACAGTTGAAAATTTGCAATTTTTACAGTGGTGATTTTGCTATAATTTCAGTGGTAAATTTGCAATATTTACAGTTGCTAATTTCGAATATTTACAGATGAAAATTCGCAATATTTACAGTTGTTAATTTGTAATATTTACAGTGGTTATTTTGCAATATTTACAGTGGTTAATTTGCAATATTTACAGTGGTTAATTTGCTACAATTTTAATGGTAAAATTGCAATAATTTCAGTGATTAATTTGCAAAATTTACAGTGGTTTATTTCCAATAATTTAAGTGGTAAATTTGCAATATTTACAGTGGTTAATTTGCCATAATTTCAGGGGTAAAATTTCAATATTTTTAGTGTTTAATTTGCAATATTTACTGTGCTTAATTTCCTTCAATTTCAGTGGCAAATTTTGAATATTTATAGTGGAATATTTGTAATAGTTTCAGTGGTTAATTTCCAATATTTAGAGTGGTTAATTTGCTATACTTTCAGTGGTAAATTTTTCAATATTTACAGTGGTTAATTTGCTATAATTTCAGTGGTAAGTTTGGAATATTTACAGTGGAAAATTTGCAATAATTTCTGTAGTAAATTTGCGATATTTACAGTGGTTAATTTGTAATATTTACAGTGGTTAGTTTGCTATGATTTCAGTGGTAAATTCGCAATAATTTCAGTGGTTAATTTGCAATATTTACAGTTGTTAATTAAGAATATTTACACTTGAAAATTTGCGATATTTACAGTGGTTAATTTGCAATATTTAGAGTGGTTAATTTGCTATAATTTCAGTGTTAAATTTGGTATAATTTCAGTGGTAAGTTTGGTATAATTTCAGTGGAAAATGTTCAATATTTACTGCGGAAAATTTGCAATACTGACTGTGGTTAATTTGATGTAATTTCAGTGGTAAATTTGCAATAATTTCAGTGATTAATTCGCAATATTTACAGTGGTTAATTTGCAATATTTAGAGTGGTTAATTTTCTATAATTTCAGTGGAAAATTTGCAATATTTTCAGTGGTTATTTTGCAATATTGTCAGTGGTTAATTTGATATAATTTCAGTGGTTAATTTGCAATAATTTCAGTGAATAATTCCTAATATTTACAGTGGTAATTTGCAATAATTTCAGTGGTAAAATTTCTATAATTTCAGTGGAAAATTTACAGTATTTACTGCGGAAAATTTGCAATATTGACAGTGGATAATTTCATATAATTTCAGTGGTAAATATGCAATAATTTCAGTGGTAAATTTGCAATATTTACAGTTGCTAATTTCGAATATTTACAGATGAAAATTCGCAATATTTACAGTGGGAAATTTGCAATATTTACAGTGGTTAATTTGCAATATTTACAGTGGTTAATTTGCAATATTTACAGTGGTTAATTTGCTTCAATTTTAATGGTAAAATTGCAATAATTTCAGTGATTAATTTGCAGTATTTACAGTGGTTTATTTCCAATAATTTAAGTGGTAAATTTGCAATATTTACAGTGGTTAATTTCGAATATTTACAGTTGAAAATTCGCAATATTTACAGTGGTTAATTTGCAATATTTACAGTGGTTAATTTGCTACAATTTTAATGGTAAAATTGCAATAATTTCGGTGATTAATTTGCAATATTTACAGTGGTTTATTTCCAATAATTTCAGTGATTAATTTGCAATATTTACAGTGGTTAATTTGCCATAATTTCAGGGGTAAAATTTCAATATTTTTAGTGTTTAATTTGCAATATTTACTGTGCTTAATTTCCTTCAATTTCAGTGGCAAATTTTGAATATTTATAGTGGAATATTTGTAATATTTTCAGTGGTTAATTTCCAATATTTAGAGTGGTTAATTTGCTATACTTTCAGTGGTAAATTTTTCAATATTTACAGTGGTTAATTTGCTATAATTTCAGTGGTAAGTTTGGAATATTTACAGTGGAAAATTTGCAATAATTTCTGTAGTAAATTTGCTACAATTTCAATGGTAAAATCGAAATAATTTTAGTGATTAATTTGCAATATTTACAGTGGTTAATTTCCATTAATTTAAGTGGTAAATTTGCAATATTTACAGTGGTTAATCTCGAATATTTACAGTTGAAAAGTCGCAATATTTGCTGTGGAGAATTTACAATATTTGTAGAGGTTAATTAGCAATATTTACAGTGGTTAATTTGCTAAAAATACAGTGGTAAATTTGCAATATTTTCAGTGGTTAATTTGCAATATTTTTAGTGCTTAATTTCCTTAAATTTCAGTTTTAATTTTGCAATATTTACAGTGGTTAATTTCGAATATTTACAGTTGAAAATTTGCAATATTTTCAACGGTTAATTTGCAATAATTTAAGATGTAAATTTGCAATATTTTCAGTGGTTAATTTCGAATATTCACAGTTGAAAATTTGCTATTTTTACAGTGGTTAATTTCCAATAATTTAAGTGGTAAATTTGCAATATTTACAGTAGTTTATTTGCTATAATTTCAGTGGAAAATTGCAATAATTTCAGTGATTAATTTGCAATATTTACAGTGGTTAATTTCCAATAATTTAAATGGTAAATTTCCAATATTTGCAATGGTTAATTTGTTATAATTTCAGTGGAAAATTGCAATAATTTCAGTGATTAATTTGCAATATTTGCAGTGGTTAATTTGCCATAATTTCAGTGGTGAATTTGCAATATTTAGAGTGATTAATCTCAAATATTTACACCGCTTAATTTCCTTTAATTTCAGTGCACATTTTGAATATTTAGAGTGGAAAGTTTGCAATATTTTCAGTGGTTAATTTCGAATATTTACAGTTGAAAATTTGAAATTTTTACAGTGGTGATTTTGCTATAATTTCAGTGGTAAATTTGCAATATTTACAGTTGCTAATTTCGAATATTTACAGATGAAAATTCGCAATATTTACAGTTGTTAATTTGTAATATTTACAGTGGTTATTTTGCAATATTTACAGTGGTTAATTTGCAATATTTACAGTGGTTAATTTGCTACAATTTTAATGGTAAAATTGCAATAATTTCAGTGATTAATTTGCAAAATTTACAGTGGTTTATTTCCAATAATTTAAGTGGTAAATTTGCAATATTTACAGTGGTTAATTTGCCATAATTTCAGGGGTAAAATTTCAATATTTTTAGTGTTTAATTTGCAATATTTACTGTGCTTAATTTCCTTCAATTTCAGTGGCAAATTTTGAATATTTATAGTGGAATATTTGTAATATTTTCAGTGGTTAATTTCCAATATTTAGAGTGGTTAATTTGCTATACTTTCAGTGGTAAATTTTTCAATATTTACAGTGGTTAATTTGCTATAATTTCAGTGGTAAGTTTGGAATATTTACTGTGGAAAATTTGCAATAATTTCTGTAGTAAATTTGCGATATTTACAGTGGTTAATTTGTAATATTTACAGTGGTTAGTTTGCTATGATTTCAGTGGTAAATTCGCAATAATTTCAGTGGTTAATTTGCAATATTTACAGTTGTTAATTAAGAATATTTACACTTGAAAATTTGCGATATTTACAGTGGTTAATTTGCAATATTTAGAGTGGTTAATTTGCTATAATTTCAGTGGTAAATTTGGTATAATTTCAGTGGTAAGTTTGGTATAATTTCAGTGGAAAATGTTCAATATTTACTGCGGAAAATTTGCAATACTGACTGTGGTTAATTTGATGTAATTTCAGTGGTAAATTTGCAATAATTTCAGTGATTAATTCGCAATATTTACAGTGGTTAATTTGCAATATTTACAGTGGTTAATTTGCTATAATTTCAGTGGAAAATTTGCAATATTTTCAGTGGTTATTTTGCAATAATGTCAGTGATTAATTCCTAATATTTACAGTGGATAATTTGCAATAATTTCTGTGGTAAATTTGCAATATTTACAGTTGTTCATTTCGAATATTTAAAGTTGAAAATTTGCAATATTTACAGTGGTTAATTCGCAATATTTAGAGTGGTTTATTTGCTAAAATTTCAGTCGTAATTTTGTAATATTTACAGTGGAAAATTTGCAATATTTTCAGTGGTTAATTTGCTACAATTTCAATGGTAAAATCGAAATAATTTTAGTGATTAATTTGCAATATTTACAGTGGTTAATTTCCATTAATTTAAGTGGTAAATTTGCAATATTTACAGTGGTTAATCTCGAATATTTACAGTTGAAAAGTCGCAATATTTGCTGTGGAGAATTTACAATATTTGTAGAGGTTAATTAGCAATATTTACAGTGGTTAATTTGCTAAAAATACAGTGGTAAATTTGCAATATTTTCAGTGGTTAATTTGCAATATTTTTAGTGCTTAATTTCCTTAAATTTCAGTTTTAATTTTGCAATATTTACAGTGGTTAATTTCGAATATTTACAGTTGAGAATTTGCAATATTTTCAACGGTTAATTTGCAATAATTTAAGATGTAAATTTGCAATATTTTCAGTGGTTAATTTCGAATATTTACAGTTGAAAATTTGCTATTTTTACAGTGGTTAATTTCCAATAATTTAAGTGGTAAATTTGCAATATTTACAGTAGTTTATTTGCTATAATTTCAGTGGAAAATTGCAATAATTTCAGTGATTAATTTGCAATATTTACAGTGGTTAATTTCCAATAATTTAAATGGTAAATTTCCAATATTTGCAATGGTTAATTTGTTATAATTTCAGTGGAAAATTGCAATAATTTCAGTGATTAATTTGCAATATTTGCAGTGGTTAATTTGCCATAATTTCAGTGGTGAATTTGCAATATTTAGAGTGATTAATCTCAAATATTTACACCGCTTAATTTCCTTTAATTTCAGTGCACATTTTGAATATTTAGAGTGGAAAATTTGCAATATTTTCAGTGGTTAATTTCGAATATTTACAGTTGAAAATTTGCAATTTTTACAGTGGTGATTTTGCTATAATTTCAGTGGTAAATTTGCAATATTTACAGTTGCTAATTTCGAATATTTACAGATGAAAATTCGCAATATTTACAGTTGTTAATTTGTAATATTTACAGTGGTTATTTTGCAATATTTACAGTGGTTAATTTGCAATATTTACAGTGGTTAATTTGCTACAATTTTAATGGTAAAATTGCAATAATTTCAGTGATTAATTTGCAAAATTTACAGTGGTTTATTTCCAATAATTTAAGTGGTAAATTTGCAATATTTACAGTGGTTAATTTGCCATAATTTCAGGGGTAAAATTTCAATATTTTTAGTGTTTAATTTGCAATATTTACTGTGCTTAATTTCCTTCAATTTCAGTGGCAAATTTTGAATATTTATAGTGGAATATTTGTAATATTTTCAGTGGTTAATTTCCAATATTTAGAGTGGTTAATTTGCTATACTTTCAGTGGTAAATTTTTCAATATTTACAGTGGTTAATTTGCTATAATTTCAGTGGTAAGTTTGGAATATTTACAGTGGAAAATTTGCAATAATTTCTGTAGTAAATTTGCGATATTTACAGTGGTTAATTTGTAATATTTACAGTGGTTAGTTTGCTATGATTTCAGTGGTAAATTCGCAATAATTTCAGTGGTTAATTTGCAATATTTACAGTTGTTAATTAAGAATATTTACACTTGAAAATTTGCGATATTTACAGTGGTTAATTTGCAATATTTAGAGTGGTTAATTTGCTATAATTTCAGTGTTAAATTTGGTATAATTTCAGTGGTAAGTTTGGTATAATTTCAGTGGAAAATGTTCAATATTTACTGCGGAAAATTTGCAATACTGACTGTGGTTAATTTGATGTAATTTCAGTGGTAAATTTGCAATAATTTCAGTGATTAATTCGCAATATTTACAGTGGTTAATTTGCAATATTTAGAGTGGTTAATTTTCTATAATTTCAGTGGAAAATTTGCAATATTTTCAGTGGTTATTTTGCAATATTGTCAGTGGTTAATTTGATATAATTTCAGTGGTTAATTTGCAATAATTTCAGTGAATAATTCCTAATATTTACAGTGGTAATTTGCAATAATTTCAGTGGTAAAATTTCTATAATTTCAGTGGAAAATTTACAGTATTTACTGCGGAAAATTTGCAATATTGACAGTGGATAATTTCATATAATTTCAGTGGTAAATATGCAATAATTTCAGTGGTAAATTTGCAATATTTACAGTTGCTAATTTCGAATATTTACAGATGAAAATTCGCAATATTTACAGTGGGAAATTTGCAATATTTACAGTGGTTAATTTGCAATATTTACAGTGGTTAATTTGCAATATTTACAGTGGTTAATTTGCTTCAATTTTAATGGTAAAATTGCAATAATTTCAGTGATTAATTTGCAGTATTTACAGTGGTTTATTTCCAATAATTTAAGTGGTAAATTTGCAATATTTACAGTGGTTAATTTCGAATATTTACAGTTGAAAATTCGCAATATTTACAGTGGTTAATTTGCAATATTTACAGTGGTTAATTTGCTACAATTTTAATGGTAAAATTGCAATAATTTCGGTGATTAATTTGCAATATTTACAGTGGTTTATTTCCAATAATTTCAGTGATTAATTTGCAATATTTACAGTGGTTAATTTGCCATAATTTCAGGGGTAAAATTTCAATATTTTTAGTGTTTAATTTGCAATATTTACTGTGCTTAATTTCCTTCAATTTCAGTGGCAAATTTTGAATATTTATAGTGGAATATTTGTAATATTTTCAGTGGTTAATTTCCAATATTTAGAGTGGTTAATTTGCTATACTTTCAGTGGTAAATTTTTCAATATTTACAGTGGTTAATTTGCTATAATTTCAGTGGTAAGTTTGGAATATTTACAGTGGAAAATTTGCAATAATTTCTGTAGTAAATTTGCTACAATTTCAATGGTAAAATCGAAATAATTTTAGTGATTAATTTGCAATATTTACAGTGGTTAATTTCCATTAATTTAAGTGGTAAATTTGCAATATTTACAGTGGTTAATCTCGAATATTTACAGTTGAAAAGTCGCAATATTTGCTGTGGAGAATTTACAATATTTGTAGAGGTTAATTAGCAATATTTACAGTGGTTAATTTGCTAAAAATACAGTGGTAAATTTGCAATATTTTCAGTGGTTAATTTGCAATATTTTTAGTGCTTAATTTCCTTAAATTTCAGTTTTAATTTTGCAATATTTACAGTGGTTAATTTCGAATATTTACAGTTGAAAATTTGCAATATTTTCAACGGTTAATTTGCAATAATTTAAGATGTAAATTTGCAATATTTTCAGTGGTTAATTTCGAATATTCACAGTTGAAAATTTGCTATTTTTACAGTGGTTAATTTCCAATAATTTAAGTGGTAAATTTGCAATATTTACAGTAGTTTATTTGCTATAATTTCAGTGGAAAATTGCAATAATTTCAGTGATTAATTTGCAATATTTACAGTGGTTAATTTCCAATAATTTAAATGGTAAATTTCCAATATTTGCAATGGTTAATTTGTTATAATTTCAGTGGAAAATTGCAATAATTTCAGTGATTAATTTGCAATATTTGCAGTGGTTAATTTGCCATAATTTCAGTGGTGAATTTGCAATATTTAGAGTGATTAATCTCAAATATTTACACCGCTTAATTTCCTTTAATTTCAGTGCACATTTTGAATATTTAGAGTGGAAAGTTTGCAATATTTTCAGTGGTTAATTTCGAATATTTACAGTTGAAAATTTGAAATTTTTACAGTGGTGATTTTGCTATAATTTCAGTGGTAAATTTGCAATATTTACAGTTGCTAATTTCGAATATTTACAGATGAAAATTCGCAATATTTACAGTTGTTAATTTGTAATATTTACAGTGGTTATTTTGCAATATTTACAGTGGTTAATTTGCAATATTTACAGTGGTTAATTTGCTACAATTTTAATGGTAAAATTGCAATAATTTCAGTGATTAATTTGCAAAATTTACAGTGGTTTATTTCCAATAATTTAAGTGGTAAATTTGCAATATTTACAGTGGTTAATTTGCCATAATTTCAGGGGTAAAATTTCAATATTTTTAGTGTTTAATTTGCAATATTTACTGTGCTTAATTTCCTTCAATTTCAGTGGCAAATTTTGAATATTTATAGTGGAATATTTGTAATATTTTCAGTGGTTAATTTCCAATATTTAGAGTGGTTAATTTGCTATACTTTCAGTGGTAAATTTTTCAATATTTACAGTGGTTAATTTGCTATAATTTCAGTGGTAAGTTTGGAATATTTACTGTGGAAAATTTGCAATAATTTCTGTAGTAAATTTGCGATATTTACAGTGGTTAATTTGTAATATTTACAGTGGTTAGTTTGCTATGATTTCAGTGGTAAATTCGCAATAATTTCAGTGGTTAATTTGCAATATTTACAGTTGTTAATTAAGAATATTTACACTTGAAAATTTGCGATATTTACAGTGGTTAATTTGCAATATTTAGAGTGGTTAATTTGCTATAATTTCAGTGGTAAATTTGGTATAATTTCAGTGGTAAGTTTGGTATAATTTCAGTGGAAAATGTTCAATATTTACTGCGGAAAATTTGCAATACTGACTGTGGTTAATTTGATGTAATTTCAGTGGTAAATTTGCAATAATTTCAGTGATTAATTCGCAATATTTACAGTGGTTAATTTGCAATATTTACAGTGGTTAATTTGCTATAATTTCAGTGGAAAATTTGCAATATTTTCAGTGGTTATTTTGCAATATTGCCAGTGGTTAATTTGATATAATTTCAGTGGTAAATTTGCAATAATTTCAGTGAATAATTCCTAATATTTACAGTGGTAATTTGCAATAATTTCAGTGGTAAAATTTCTATAATTTCAGTGGAAAATTTACAGTATTTACTGCGGAAAATTTGCAATATTGACAGTGGATAATTTCATATAATTTCAGTGGTAAATATGCAATAATTTCAGTGGTAAATTTGCAATATTTACAGTTGCTAATTTCGAATATTTACAGATGAAAATTCGCAATATTTACAGTGGTTAATTTGCAATATTTACAGTGGTTAATTTGCTACAATTTTAATGGTAAAATTGCAATAATTTCAGTGATTAAATTGCAATACTTACAGTGGTTAATTTCCAATAATTTAAGTGGTAAATTTGCAATATTTACAGTAGTTTATTTGCTATAATTTCAGTGGAAAATTGCAATAATTTCAGTGATTAATTTGCAATATTTACAGTGGTTAATTTCCAATAATTTAAATGGTAAATTTCCAATATTTGCAATGGTTAATTTGTTATAATTTCAGTGGAAAATTGCAATAATTTCAGTGATTAATTTGCAATATTTGCAGTGGTTAATTTGCCATAATTTCAGTGGTGAATTTGCAATATTTAGAGTGATTAATCTCAAATATTTACACCGCTTAATTTCCTTTAATTTCAGTGCACATTTTGAATATTTAGAGTGGAAAGTTTGCAATATTTTCAGTGGTTAATTTCGAATATTTACAGTTGAAAATTTGCAATTTTTACAGTGGTGATTTTGCTATAATTTCAGTGGTAAATTTGTAATAATTTCAGTGGTAAATTTGCAATATTTACAGTTGCTAATTTCGAATATTTACAGATGAAAATTCGCAATATTTACAGTGGTAAATTTGCAATATTTACAGTGGTTAATTCGCAATATTTATAGTGGTAAATTTGCAATATTTACAGTTGCTAATTTCGAATATTTACAGATGAAAATTCGCAATCTTTACAGTTGTTAATTTGTAATATTTACAGTGGTTATTTTGCAATATTTACAGTGGTTAATTTGCTACAATTGCAATGGTAAAATTGCAATAATTTCAGTTATTAAATTGCTATATTTACAGTGGTTAATTTACTACAATTTTAATGGTAAAATTGCAATAATTTCAGTGATTAATTTGCAAAATTTACAGTGGTTTATTTCCAATAATTTAAGTGGTAAATTTGCAATATTTACAGTGGTTAATTTGCCATAATTTCAGGGGTAAAATTTCAATATTTTTAGTGTTTAATTTGCAATATTTACTGTGCTTAATTTCCTTCAATTTCAGTGGCAAATTTTGAATATTTATAGTGGAATATTTGTAATATTTTCAGTGGTTAATTTCCAATATTTAGAGTGGTTAATTTGCTATACTTTCAGTGGTAAATTTTGTAATATTTACAGTGGTTAATTTGCTATAATTTCAGTGGTAAGTTTGGAATATTTACAGTGGAAAATTTGCAATAATTTCTGTAGTAAATTTGCGATATTTACAGTGGTTAATTTGTAATATTTACAGTGGTTAGTTTGCTATGATTTCAGTGGTAAATTCGCAATAATTTCAGTGGTTAATTTGCAATATTTACAGTTGTTAATTAAGAATATTTACACTTGAAAATTTGCGATATTTACAGTGGTTAATTTGCAATATTTAGAGTGGTTAATTTGCTATAATTTCAGTGGTAAATTTGGTATAATTTCAGTGGTAAGTTTGGTATAATTTCAGTGGAAAATGTTCAATATTTACTGCGGAAAATTTGCAATACTGACTGTGGTTAATTTGATGTAATTTCAGTGGTAAATTTGCAATAATTTCAGTGATTAATTCGCAATATTTACAGTGGTTAATTTGCAATATTTAGAGTGGTTAATTTGCTATAATTTCAGTGGAAAATTTGCAATATTTTCAGTGGTTATTTTGCAATATTGTCAGTGGTTAATTTGATATAATTTCAGTGGTTAATTTGCAATAATTTCAGTGAATAATTCCTAATATTTACAGTGGTAATTTGCAATAATTTCAGTGGTAAAATTTCTATAATTTCAGTGGAAAATTTACAGTATTTACTGCGGAAAATTTGCAATATTGACAGTGGATAATTTCATATAATTTCAGTGGTAAATATGCAATAATTTCAGTGGTAAATTTGCAATATTTACAGTTGCTAATTTCGAATATTTACAGATGAAAATTCGCAATATTTACAGTGGGAAATTTGCAATATTTACAGTGGTTAATTTGCAATATTTACAGTGGTTAATTTGCAATATTTACAGTGGTTAATTTGCTTCAATTTTAATGGTAAAATTGCAATAATTTCAGTGATTAATTTGCAGTATTTACAGTGGTTTATTTCCAATAATTTAAGTGGTAAATTTGCAATATTTACAGTGGTTAATTTCGAATATTTACAGTTGAAAATTCGCAATATTTACAGTGGTTAATTTGCAATATTTACAGTGGTTAATTTGCTACAATTTTAATGGTAAAATTGCAATAATTTCGGTGATTAATTTGCAATATTTACAGTGGTTTATTTCCAATAATTTCAGTGATTAATTTGCAATATTTACAGTGGTTAATTTGCCATAATTTCAGGGGTAAAATTTCAATATTTTTAGTGTTTAATTTGCAATATTTACTGTGCTTAATTTCCTTCAATTTCAGTGGCAAATTTTGAATATTTATAGTGGAATATTTGTAATATTTTCAGTGGTTAATTTCCAATATTTAGAGTGGTTAATTTGCTATACTTTCAGTGGTAAATTTTTCAATATTTACAGTGGTTAATTTGCTATAATTTCAGTGGTAAGTTTGGAATATTTACAGTGGAAAATTTGCAATAATTTCTGTAGTAAATTTGCTACAATTTCAATGGTAAAATCGAAATAATTTTAGTGATTAATTTGCAATATTTACAGTGGTTAATTTCCGTTAATTTAAGTGGTAAATTTGCAATATTTACAGTGGTTAATCTCGAATATTTACAGTTGAAAAGTCGCAATATTTGCTGTGGAGAATTTACAATATTTGTAGAGGTTAATTAGCAATATTTACAGTGGTTAATTTGCTAAAAATACAGTGGTAAATTTGCAATATTTTCAGTGGTTAATTTGCAATATTTTTAGTGCTTAATTTCCTTAAATTTCAGTTTTAATTTTGCAATATTTACAGTGGTTAATTTCGAATATTTACAGTTGAAAATTTGCAATATTTTCAACGGTTAATTTGCAATAATTTAAGATGTAAATTTGCAATATTTTCAGTGGTTAATTTCGAATATTCACAGTTGAAAATTTGCTATTTTTACAGTGGTTAATTTCCAATAATTTAAGTGGTAAATTTGCAATATTTACAGTAGTTTATTTGCTATAATTTCAGTGGAAAATTGCAATAATTTCAGTGATTAATTTGCAATATTTACAGTGGTTAATTTCCAATAATTTAAATGGTAAATTTCCAATATTTGCAATGGTTAATTTGTTATAATTTCAGTGGAAAATTGCAATAATTTCAGTGATTAATTTGCAATATTTGCAGTGGTTAATTTGCCATAATTTCAGTGGTGAATTTGCAATATTTAGAGTGATTAATCTCAAATATTTACACCGCTTAATTTCCTTTAATTTCAGTGCACATTTTGAATATTTAGAGTGGAAAGTTTGCAATATTTTCAGTGGTTAATTTCGAATATTTACAGTTGAAAATTTGAAATTTTTACAGTGGTGATTTTGCTATAATTTCAGTGGTAAATTTGCAATATTTACAGTTGCTAATTTCGAATATTTACAGATGAAAATTCGCAATATTTACAGTTGTTAATTTGTAATATTTACAGTGGTTATTTTGCAATATTTACAGTGGTTAATTTGCAATATTTACAGTGGTTAATTTGCTACAATTTTAATGGTAAAATTGCAATAATTTCAGTGATTAATTTGCAAAATTTACAGTGGTTTATTTCCAATAATTTAAGTGGTAAATTTGCAATATTTACAGTGGTTAATTTGCCATAATTTCAGGGGTAAAATTTCAATATTTTTAGTGTTTAATTTGCAATATTTACTGTGCTTAATTTCCTTCAATTTCAGTGGCAAATTTTGAATATTTATAGTGGAATATTTGTAATATTTTCAGTGGTTAATTTCCAATATTTAGAGTGGTTAATTTGCTATACTTTCAGTGGTAAATTTTTCAATATTTACAGTGGTTAATTTGCTATAATTTCAGTGGTAAGTTTGGAATATTTACAGTGGAAAATTTGCAATAATTTCTGTAGTAAATTTGCGATATTTACAGTGGTTAATTTGTAATATTTACAGTGCTTAGTTTGCTATGATTTCAGTGGTAAATTCGCAATAATTTCAGTGGTTAATTTGCAATATTTACAGTTGTTAATTAAGAATATTTACACTTGAAAATTTGCGATATTTACAGTGGTTAATTTGCAATATTTAGAGTGGTTAATTTGCTATAATTTCAGTGTTAAATTTGGTATAATTTCAGTGGTAAGTTTGGTATAATTTCAGTGGAAAATGTTCAATATTTACTGCGGAAAATTTGCAATACTGACTGTGGTTAATTTGATGTAATTTCAGTGGTAAATTTGCAATAATTTCAGTGATTAATTCGCAATATTTACAGTGGTTAATTTGCAATATTTAGAGTGGTTAATTTGCTATAATTTCAGTGGAAAATTTGCAATATTTTCAGTGGTTATTTTGCAATATTGTCAGTGGTTAATTTGATATAATTTCAGTGGTAAATTTGCAATAATTTCAGTGAATAATTCCTAATATTTACAGTGGTAATTTGCAATAATTTCAGTGGTAAAATTTCTATAATTTCAGTGGAAAATTTACAGTATTTACTGCGGAAAATTTGCAATATTGACAGTGGATAATTTCATATAATTTCAGTGGTAAATATGCAATAATTTCAGTGGTAAATTTGCAATATTTACAGTTGCTAATTTCGAATATTTACAGATGAAAATTCGCAATATTTACAGTGGTTAATTTGCAATATTTACAGTGGTTAATTTGCTACAATTTTAATGGTAAAATTGCAATAATTTCAGTGACTAAATTGCAATACTTACAGTGGTTAATTTCCAATAATTTAAGTGGTAAATTTGCAATATTTACAGTAGTTTATTTGCTATAATTTCAGTGGAAAATTGCAATAATTTCAGTGATTAATTTGCAATATTTACAGTGGTTAATTTCCAATAATTTAAATGGTAAATTTCCAATATTTGCAATGGTTAATTTGTTATAATTTCAGTGGAAAATTGCAATAATTTCAGTGATTAATTTGCAATATTTGCAGTGGTTAATTTGCCATAATTTCAGTGGTGAATTTGCAATATTTAGAGTGATTAATCTCAAATATTTACACCGCTTAATTTCCTTTAATTTCAGTGCACATTTTGAATATTTAGAGTGGAAAGTTTGCAATATTTTCAGTGGTTAATTTCGAATATTTACAGTTGAAAATTTGCAATTTTTACAGTGGTGATTTTGCTATAATTTCAGTGGTAAATTTGTAATAATTTCAGTGGTAAATTTGCAATATTTACAGTTGCTAATTTCGAATATTTACAGATGAAAATTCGCAATATTTACAGTGGTAAATTTGCAATATTTACAGTGGTTAATTCGCAATATTTATAGTGGTAAATTTGCAATATTTACAGTTGCTAATTTCGATTATTTACAGATGAAAATTCGCAATCTTTACAGTTGTTAATTTGTAATATTTACAGTGGTTATTTTGCAATATTTACAGTGGTTAATTTGCTACAATTTCAATGGTAAAATTGCAATAATTTCAGTTATTAAATTGCTATATTTACAGTGGTTAATTTACTACAATTTTAATGGTAAAATTGCAATAATTTCAGTGATTAATTTGCAAAATTTACAGTGGTTTATTTCCAATAATTTAAGTGGTAAATTTGCAATATTTACAGTGGTTAATTTGCCATAATTTCAGGGGTAAAATTTCAATATTTTTAGTGTTTAATTTGCAATATTTACTGTGCTTAATTTCCTTCAATTTCAGTGGCAAATTTTGAATATTTATAGTGGAATATTTGTAATATTTTCAGTGGTTAATTTCCAATATTTAGAGTGGTTAATTTGCTATACTTTCAGTGGTAAATTTTGTAATATTTACAGTGGTTAATTTGCTATAATTTCAGTGGTAAGTTTGGAATATTTACAGTGGAAAATTTGCAATAATTTCTGTAGTAAATTTGCGATATTTACAGTGGTTAATTTGTAATATTTACAGTGGTTAGTTTGCTATGATTTCAGTGGTAAATTCGCAATAATTTCAGTGGTTAATTTGCAATATTTACAGTTGTTAATTAAGAATATTTACACTTGAAAATTTGCGATATTTACAGTGGTTAATTTGCAATATTTAGAGTGGTTAATTTGCTATAATTTCAGTGTTAAATTTGGTATAATTTCAGTGGTAAGTTTGGTATAATTTCAGTGGAAAATGTTCAATATTTACTGCGGAAAATTTGCAATACTGACTGTGGTTAATTTGATGTAATTTCAGTGGTAAATTTGCAATAATTTCAGTGATTAATTCGCAATATTTACAGTGGTTAATTTGCAATATTTAGAGTGGTTAATTTGCTATAATTTCAGTGGAAAATTTGCAATATTTTCAGTGGTTATTTTGCAATATTGTCAGTGGTTAATTTGATATAATTTCAGTGGTTAATTTGCAATAATTTCAGTGAATAATTCCTAATATTTACAGTGGTAATTTGCAATAATTTCAGTGGTAAAATTTCTATAATTTCAGTGGAAAATTTACAGTATTTACTGCGGAAAATTTGCAATATTGACAGTGGATAATTTCATATAATTTCAGTGGTAAATATGCAATAATTTCAGTGGTAAATTTGCAATATTTACAGTTGCTAATTTCGAATATTTACAGATGAAAATTCGCAATATTTACAGTGGTTAATTTGCAATATTTACAGTGGTTAATTTGCTACAATTTTAATGGTAAAATTGCAATAATTTCAGTGATTAATTTGCAATATTTACAGTGGTTTATTTCCAATAATTTAAGTGGTAAATTTGCAATATTTACAGTAGTTTATTTGCTATAATTTCAGTGGAAAATTGCAATAATTTCAGTGATAAATTTGCAATATTTACAGTGGTTAATTTCCAATAATTTAAATGGTAAATTTCCAATATTTGCAATGGTTAATTTGTTATAATTTCAGTGGAAAATTGCAATAATTTCAGTGATTAATTTGCAATATTTGCAGTGGTTAATTTGCCATAATTTCAGTGGTGAATTTGCAATATTTAGAGTGATTAATCTCAAATATTTACACCGCTTAATTTCCTTTAATTTCAGTGCACATTTTGAATATTTAGAGTGGAAAGTTTGCAATATTTTCAGTGGTTAATTTCGAATATTTACAGTTGAAAATTTGCAATTTTTACAGTGGTGATTTTGCTATAATTTCAGTGGTAAATTTGTAATAATTTCAGTGGTAAATTTGCAATATTTACAGTTGCTAATTTCGAATATTTACAGATGAAAATTCGCAATATTTACAGTGGTAAATTTGCAATATTTACAGTGGTTAATTCGCAATATTTATAGTGGTAAATTTGCAATATTTACAGTTGCTAATTTCGAATATTTACAGATGAAAATTCGCAATCTTTACAGTTGTTAATTTGTAATATTTACAGTGGTTATTTTGCAATATTTACAGTGGTTAATTTGCTACAATTTCAATGGTAAAATTGCAATAATTTCAGTGATTAAATTGCTATATTTACAGTGGTTAATTTACTACAATTTTAATGGTAAAATTGCAATAATTTCAGTGATTAATTTGCAATATTTACAGTGGTTTATTTCCAATAATTTAAGTGGTAAATTTGCAATATTTACAGTGGTTAATTTGCCATAATTTCAGTGGTAAAATTTCAATATTTTTAGTGTTTAATTTGCAATATTTACTGTGCTTAATTTCCTTCAATTTCAGTGGCAAATTTTGAATATTTATAGTGGAATATTTGTAATATTTTCAGTGGTTAATTTCCAATATTTAGAGTGGTTAATTTGCTATACTTTCAGTGGTAAATTTGCAATATTTACAGTGGTTAATTTGCTATAATTTCAGTGGTAAGTTTGGAATATTTACAGTGGAAAATTTGCAATAATTTCTGTAGTAAATTTGCGATATTTACAGTGGTTAATTTGTAATATTTACAGTGGTTAGTTTGCTATGATTTCAGTGGTAAATTCGCAATAATTTCAGTGGATAATTTGCAATATTTACAGTTGTTAATTAAGAATTTTTACACTTGAAATTTGCCATATTTACAGTGGTTAATTTGCAATATTTAGAGTGGTTAATTTGCTATAATTTCAGTGGTAAATTTGGTATAATTTCAGTGGTAAGTTTGGTATAATTTCAGTGGAAAATGTTCAATATTTACTGCGGAAAATTTGCAATACTGACTGTGTTTAATTTGATGTAATTTCAGTGGTAAATTTGCAATAATTTCAGTGATTAATTCGCAATATTTACAGTGGTTAATTTGCAATATTTAGAGTGATTAATTTGCTATAATTTCAGTGGAAAATTTGCAATATTTTCAGTGGTTATTTTGCAATATTGTCAGTGGTTAATTTGCTATAATTTCAGTGAATAATTCCTAATATTTACAGTGGTTAATTTGCAATAATTTCAGCGGTAAATTTGCAATATTTACAGTGGTAATTTGCAATTATTTCAGTGGTAAAATTTCTATAATTTCAGTGGAAAATTTACAGTATTTACTGCGGAAAATTTGCAATATTGACAGTGGATAATTTCATATAATTTCAGTGGTAAATTTGCAATAATTTCAGTGATTAATTTGCAATATTTACAGTGGTTAATTTCCAATAATTTAAGTGGTAATTTTGCAATATTTACAGTGGTTAATTTGCTATAATTTCAGTGGTAAATTTGCAATACTTACAGCGGAAAATTTGCAATATTTTCAGTGGTTATTTTGCAATAATGTCAGTGATTAATTCCTAATATTTACAGTGGATAATTTGCAATAATTTCTGTGGTAAATTTGCAATATTTACAGTTGTTCATTTCGAATATTTAAAGTTGAAAATTTGCAATATTTACAGTGGTTAATTCGCAATATTTAGAGTGGTTTATTTGCTAAAATTTCAGTCGTAATTTTGTAATATTTACAGTGGAAAATTTGTAATATTTTCAGTGGTTAATTTGCTACAATTTCAATGGTAAAATCGAAATAATTTTATTGATTAATTTGCAATATTTACAGTGGTTAATTTCCATTAATTTAAGTGGTAAATTTGCAATATTTACAGTGGTTAATCTCGAATATTTACAGTTGAAAAGTCGCAATATTTGCTGTGGAGAATTTACCATATTTGTAGAGGTTAATTAGCAATATTTACAGTGGTTAATTTGCTAAAAATACAGTGGTAAATTTGCAATATTTACAGTGGTTAATTTGCTATAATTTCAGTGGTAAGTTTGGAATATTTACAGTGGAAAATTTGCAATAATTTCTGTAGTAAATTTGCGATATTTACAGTGGTTAATTTGTAATATTTACAGTGGTTAGTTTGCTATGATTTCAGTGGTAAATTCGCAATAATTTCAGTGGATAATTTGCAATATTTACAGTTGTTAATTAAGAATTTTTACACTTGAAATTTGCCATATTTACAGTGGTTAATTTGCAATATTTAGAGTGGTTAATTTGCTATAATTTCAGTGGTAAATTTGGTATAATTTCAGTGGTAAGTTTGGTATAATTTCAGTGGAAAATGTTCAATATTTACTGCGGAAAATTTGCAATACTGACTGTGTTTAATTTGATGTAATTTCAGTGGTAAATTTGCAATAATTTCAGTGATTAATTCGCAATATTTACAGTGGTTAATTTGCAATATTTAGAGTGATTAATTTGCTATAATTTCAGTGGAAAATTTGCAATATTTTCAGTGGTTATTTTGCAATATTGTCAGTGGTTAATTTGCTATAATTTCAGTGAATAATTCCTAATATTTACAGTGGTTAATTTGCAATAATTTCAGCGGTAAATTTGCAATATTTACAGTGGTAATTTGCAATTATTTCAGTGGTAAAATTTCTATAATTTCAGTGGAAAATTTACAGTATTTACTGCGGAAAATTTGCAATATTGACAGTGGATAATTTCATATAATTTCAGTGGTAAATTTGCAATAATTTCAGTGATTAATTTGCAATATTTACAGTGGTTAATTTCCAATAATTTAAGTGGTAATTTTGCAATATTTACAGTGGTTAATTTGCTATAATTTCAGTGGTAAATTTGCAATACTTACAGCGGAAAATTTGCAATATTTTCAGTGGTTATTTTGCAATAATGTCAGTGATTAATTCCTAATATTTACAGTGGATAATTTGCAATAATTTCTGTGGTAAATTTGCAATATTTACAGTTGTTCATTTCGAATATTTAAAGTTGAAAATTTGCAATATTTACAGTGGTTAATTCGCAATATTTAGAGTGGTTTATTTGCTAAAATTTCAGTCGTAATTTTGTAATATTTACAGTGGAAAATTTGTAATATTTTCAGTGGTTAATTTGCTACAATTTCAATGGTAAAATCGAAATAATTTTATTGATTAATTTGCAATATTTACAGTGGTTAATTTCCATTAATTTAAGTGGTAAATTTGCAATATTTACAGTGGTTAATCTCGAATATTTACAGTTGAAAAGTCGCAATATTTGCTGTGGAGAATTTACCATATTTGTAGAGGTTAATTAGCAATATTTACAGTGGTTAATTTGCTAAAAATACAGTGGTAAATTTGCAATATTTTCAGTGGTTAATTTGCAATATTTTTATTGCTTAATTTCCTTAAATTTCAGTTTTAATTTTGCAATATTTACAGTGGTTAATTTCGAATATTTACAGTTGAAAATTTGCAATATTTTCAACGGTTAATTTGCAATAATTTAAGATGTAAATTTGCAATATTTTCAGTGGTTAATTTCGAATATTTACAGTTGAAAATTTGCTATTTTTACAGTGGTTAATTTGCTATAATTTCAGTGGTAAATTTGTAATAATTTCAGTGATTAAATTGCAATCCTTACAGTGGTTAATTTCCAATAATTTAAGTGGTAAATTTGCAATATTTACAGTAGTTTATTTGCTATAATTTCAGTGGAAAATTGCAATAATTTCAGTGATTAATTTGCAATATTTACAGTGGTTAATTTCCAATAATTTAAATGGTAAATTTCCTATATTTGCAATGGTTAATTTGTTATAATTTCAGTGGAAAATTGCAATAATTTCAGTGATTAATTTGCAATATTTGCAGTGGTTAATTTGCCATAATTTCAGTGGTGAATTTGCAATATTTAGAGTGATTAATCTCAAATATTTACACCGCTTAATTTCCTTTAATTTCAGTGCACATTTTGAATATTTAGAGTGGAAAGTTTGCAATATTTTCAGTGGTTAATTTCGAATATTTACAGTTGAAAATTTGCAATTTTTACAGTGGTGATTTTGCTATAATTTCAGTGGTAAATTTGCAATATTTACAGTTGCTAATTTCGAATATTTACAGATGAAAATTCGCAATATTTACAGTTGTTAATTTGTAATATTTACAGTGGTTATTTTGCAATATTTACAGTGGTTAATTTGCAATATTTACAGTGGTTAATTTGCTACAATTTTAATGGTAAAATTGCAATAATTTCATTGATTAATTTGCAAAATTTACAGTGGTTTATTTCCAATAATTTAAGTGGTAAATTTGCAATATTTACAGTGGTTAATTTTCCATAATTTCAGGGGTAAAATTTCAATATTTTTAGTGTTTAATTTGCAATATTTACTGTGCTTAATTTCCTTCAATTTCAGTGGCAAATTTTGAATATTTATAGTGGAATATTTGTAATATTTTCAGTGGTTAATTTCCAATATTTAGAGTGGTTAATTTGCTATACTTTCAGTGGTAAATTTTTCAATATTTACAGTGGTTAATTTGCTATAATTTCAGTGGTAAGTTTGGAATATTTACAGTGGAAAATTTGCAATAATTTCTGTAGTAAATTTGCGATATTTACAGTGGTTAATTTGTAATATTTACAGTGGTTAGTTTGCTATGATTTCAGTGGTAAATTCGCAATAATTTCAGTGGTTAATTTGCAATATTTAGAGTGATTAATCTCAAATATTTACACCGCTTAATTTCCTTTAATTTCAGTGCACATTTTGAATATTTAGAGTGGAAAATTTGCAATATTCTCAGTGGTTAATTTCGAATATTTACAGTTGAAAATTTGCAATTTTTACAGTGGTGATTTTGCTATAATTTCAGTGGTAAATTTGCAATATTTACAGTTGCTAATTTCGAATATTTACAGATGAAAATTCGCAATCTTTACAGTTGTTAATTTGTAATATTTACAGTGGTTATTTTGCAATATTTACAGTGGTTAATTTGCTACAATTTCAATGGTAAAATTGCAATAATTTCAGTGATTAAATTGCTATATTTACAGTGGTTAATTTACTACAATTTTAATGGTAAAATTGCAATAATTTCAGTGATTAATTTGCAATATTTACAGTGGTTTATTTCCAATAATTTAAGTGGTAAATTTGCAATATTTACAGTGGTTAATTTGCCATAATTTCAGTGGTAAAATTTCAATATTTTTAGTGTTTAATTTGCAATATTTACTGTGCTTAATTTCCTTCAATTTCAGTGGCAAATTTTGAATATTTATAGTGGAATATTTGTAATATTTTCAGTGGTTAATTTCCAATATTTAGAGTGGATAATTTGCTATAATTTCAGTGGTAAATTTGCAATATTTACAGTGGTTAATTTGCTATAATTTCAGTGGTAAGTATGGAATATTTACAGTGGAAAATTTGCAATAATTTCTGTAGTAAATTTGCGATATTTACAGTGGTTAATTTGTAATATTTACAGTGGTTAGTTTGCTATGATTGCAGTGGTAAATTCGCAATAATTTCAGTGGTTAATTTGCAATATTTACAGTTGTTAATTAAGAATATTTACACTTGAAATTTGCCATATTTACAGTGGTTAATTTGCAATATTTAGAGTGGTTAATTTGCCATAATTTCAGTGGTAAATTTGGTATAATTTCAGTGGTAAAATTTGTATAATTTCAGTGGAAAATTTAAAGTATTTACTGCGGAAAATTTGCAATATTGACAGTGGATAATTTCATATAATTTCAGTGGTAAATTTGCAATAATTTCAGTGATTAATTTGCAATATTTACAGTGGTTAATTTCCAATAATTTAAGTGGTAAATTTGCAATATTTACAGTGGTTAATTTGCTATAATTTCAGTGGTAAATTTGCAATACTTACAGTGGAAAATTTGCAATATTTTCAGTGGTTATTTTGCAATAATGTCAGTGATTAATTCCTAATATTTACAGTGGATAATTTGCAATAATTTCTGTGGTAAATTTGCAATATTTACAGTTGTTCATTTCGAATATTTAAAGTTGAAAATTTGCAATATTTACAGTGGTTAATTCGCAATATTTAGAGTGGTTTATTTGCTAAAATTTCAGTCGTAATTTTGTAATATTTACAGTGGAAAATTTGCAATATTTTCAGTGGTTAATTTGCTACAATTTCAATGGTAAAATCGAAATAATTTTAGTGATTAATTTGCAATATTTACAGTGGTTAATTTCCATTAATTTAAGTGGTAAATTTGCAATATTTACAGTGGTTAATCTCGAATATTTACAGTTGAAAAGTCGCAATATTTGCTGTGGAGAATTTACAATATTTGTAGAGGTTAATTAGCAATATTTACAGTGGTTAATTTGCTAAAAATACAGTGGTAAATTTGCAATATTTTCAGTGGTTAATTTGCAATATTTTTATTGCTTAATTTCCTTAAATTTCAGTTTTAATTTTGCAATATTTACAGTGGTTAATTTCGAATATTTACAGTTGAAAATTTGCAATATTTTCAACGGTTACTTTGCAATAATTTAAGATGTAAATTTGCAATAGTTTCAGTGGTTAATTTCGAATATTTACAGTTGAAAATTTGCTATTTTTACAGTGGTTAATTTGCTATAATTTCAGTGGTAAATTTGCAATAATTTCAGTGATTAAATTGCAATCCTTACAGTGGTTAATTTCCAATAATTTAAGTGGTAAATTTGCAATATTTACAGTAGTTTATTTGCTATAATTTCAGTGGAAAATTGCAATAATTTCAGTGATTAATTTGCAATATTTGCAGTGGTTAATTTGCCATAATTTCAGTGGTGAATTTGCAATATTTAGAGTGATTAATCTCAAATATTTACACCGCTTAATTTCCTTTAATTTCAGTGCACATTTTGAATATTTAGAGTGGAAAATTTGCAATATTTTCAGTGGTTAATTTCGAATATTTACAGTTGAAAATTTGCAATTTTTACAGTGGTGATTTTGCTATAATTTCAGTGGTAAATTTGCAATAATTTCAGTGGTAAATTTGCAATATTTACAGTTGCTAATTTCGAATATTTACAGATGAAAATTCGCAATATTTACAGTGGTAAATTTGCAATATTTACAGTGGTTAATTTGCAATATTTACAGTGGTTAATTTGCTACAATTTTAATGGTAAAATTGCAATAATTTCAGTGATTAATTTGCAAAATTTACAGTGCTTTATTTCCAATAATTTAAGTGGTAAATTTGCAATATTTACAGTGGTTAATTTGCCATAATTTCAGGGGTAAAATTTCAATATTTTTAGTGTTTAATTTGCAATATTTACTGTGCTTAATTTCCTTCAATTTCAGTGGCAAATTTTGAATATTTATAGTGGAATATTTGTAATATTTTCAGTGGTTAATTTCCAATATTTAGAGTGGTTAATTTGCTATACTTTCAGTGGTAAATTTTTCAATATTTACAGTGGTTAATTTGCTATAATTTCAGTGGTAAGTTTGGAATATTTACAGTGGAAAATTTGCAATAATTTCTGTAGTAAATTTGCGATATTTACAGTGGTTAATTTGTAATATTTACAGTGGTTAGTTTGCTATGATTTCAGTGGTAAATTCGCAATAATTTCAGTGGTTAATTTGCAATATTTACAGTTGTTAATTAAGAATATTTACACTTGAAAATTTGCGATATTTACAGTGGTTAATTTGCAATATTTAGAGTGGTTAATTTGCTATAATTTCAGTGGTAAATTTGGTATAATTTCAGTGGTAAGTTTGGTATAATTTCAGTGGAAAATGTTCAATATTTAATGCGGAAAATTTGCAATACTGACTGTGGTTAATTTGATGTAATTTCAGTGGTAAATTTGCAATAATTTCAGTGATTAATTCGCAATATTTACAGTGGTTAATTTGCAATATTTAGAGTGGTTAATTTGCTATAATTTCAGTGGAAAATTTGCAATATTTTCAGTGGTTATTTTGCAATATTGTCAGTGGTTAATTTGATATAATTTCAGTGGTTAATTTGCAATAATTTCAGTGAATAATTCCTAATATTTACAGTGGTAATTTGCAATAATTTCAGTGGTAAAATTTCTATAATTTCAGTGGAAAATTTACAGTATTTACTGCGGAAAATTTGCAATATTGACAGTGGATAATTTCATATAATTTCAGTGGTAAATATGCAATAATTTCAGTGGTAAATTTGCAATATTTACAGTTGCTAATTTCGAATATTTACAGATGAAAATTCGCAATATTTACAGTGGTTAATTTGCAATATTTACAGTGGTTAATTTGCTACAATTTTAATGGTAAAATTGCAATAATTTCAGTGATTAAATTGCAATCCTTACAGTGGTTAATTTCCAATAATTTAAGTGGTAAATTTGCAATATTTACAGTAGTTTATTTGCTATAATTTCAGTGGAAAATTGCAATAATTTCAGTGATTAATTTGCAATATTTACAGTGGTTAATTTCCAATAATTTAAATGGTAAATTTCCAATATTTGCAATGGTTAATTTGTTATAATTTCAGTGGAAAATTGCAATAATTTCAGTGATTAATTTGCAATATTTGCAGTGGTTAATTTGCCATAATTTCAGTGGTGAATTTGCAATATTTAGAGTGATTAATCTCAAATATTTACACCGCTTAATTTCCTTTAATTTCAGTGCACATTTTGAATATTTAGAGTGGAAAGTTTGCAATATTTTCAGTGGTTAATTTCGAATATTTACAGTTGAAAATTTGCAATTTTTACAGTGGTGATTTTGCTATAATTTCAGTGGTAAATTTGTAATAATTTCAGTGGTAAATTTGCAATATTTACAGTTGCTAATTTCGAATATTTACAGATGAAAATTCGCAATATTTACAGTGGTAAATTTGCAATATTTACAGTGGTTAATTTGCAATATTTACAGTGGTTAATTTGCTACAATTTTAATGGTAAAATTGCAATAATTTCAGTGATTAATTTGCAATATTTACAGTGGTTTATTTCCAATAATTTAAGTGGTAAATTTGCAATATTTACAGTGGTTAATTTCGAATATTTACAGTTGAAAATTTGCAATTTTTACAGTGGTGATTTTGCTATAATTGCAGTGGTAAATTTGTAATAATTTCAGTGGTAAATTTGCAATATTTACAGTTGCTAATTTCGAATATTTACAGATGAAAATTCGCAATATTTACAGTGGTTAATTTGCAATATTTACAGTGGTTAATTTGCTACAATTTTAATGGTAAAATTGCAATAATTTCAGTGATTAATTTGCAATATTTACAGTGGTTTATTCCCAATAATTTAAGTGGTAAATTTGCAATATTTACAGTGGTTAATTTGCCATAATTTCAGTGGTAAAATGTCAATATTTTTAGTGTTTAATCTGCAATATTTACTGTGCTTAATTTCCTTAAATTTCAGTGGCAAATTTTGAATATTTATAGTGGAATATTTGTAATATTTTCAGTGGTTAATTTCCAATATTTAGAGTGGTTAATTTGCTATAATTTCAGTGGTAAATTTGCAATATTTACAGTGGTTAATTTGCTATAATTTCAGTGGTAAGTTTGGAATATTTACAGTGGAAAATTTGCAATAATTTCTGTAGTAAATTTGCGATATTTACAGTGGTTAATTTGTAATATTTACAGTGGTTAGTTTGCTATGATTTCAGTGGTAAATTCGCAATAATTTCAGTGGTTAATTTGCAATATTTACAGTTGTTAATTAAGAATATTTACACTTGAAAATTTGCGATATTTACAGTGGTTAATTTGCAATATTTAGAGTGGTTAATTTGCTATAATTTCAGTGTTAAATTTGGTATAATTTCAGTGGTAAGTTTGGTATAATTTCAGTGGAAAATGTTCAATATTTACTGCGGAAAATTTGTAATACTGACTGTGGTTAATTTGATGTAATTTCAGTGGTAAATTTGCAATAATTTCAGTGATTAATTCGCAATATTTACAGTGGTTAATTTGCAATATTTAGAGTGGTTAATTTGCTATAATTTCAGTGGAAAATTTGCAATATTTTCAGTGGTTATTTTGCAATATTGTCAGTGGTTAATTTGATATAATTTCAGTGGTTAATTTGCAATAATTTCAGTGAATAATTCCTAATATTTACAGTGGTTAATTTGCAATAATTTCAGTGGTAAATTTGCAATAATTTCAGTGATTAATTTGCAATATTTACAGTGGTTAATTTCCAATAATTTAAGTGGTAAATTTGCTATATTTACAGTGGTTAATTTGCCATAATTTCAGTGGTAAAATTGCAATATTTTCAGTGGTTAATTTGCAATATTTACTGTGCTTAATTTCCTTCAATTTCTGTGGCAAATTTTTAATATTTATAGTGGAAAATTTTTAATATTTTCAGTGGTTAATTTCCAATATTTAGAGTGGTTAATTTGCTATAATTTCAGTGGCAAGTTTGCAATATTTACAGTGGTTAATTTGCTATAATTGCAGTGGTAAATTTGCAATATTTACAGTGGTTAATTTGCAATATTTTCAATAGTTATTTTGCAATAAGGTCAGTAGTTAATTTGATATAATTTCAGTGGTTAATTTGCAATAATTTCAGTGATTAATTCCTAATATTTACAGTGGTTAATTTGCAATAATTTCTGTGGTAAATTTGCAATATTTACAGTTGTTCATTTCGAATATTTTCAGTCGAAAATTTGAAATATTTACAGTGGTTAATTTCCAATAATTTAAGTGGTAATTTTGCAATATTTACAGTGGTTAATCTCGAATATTTACAGTTGAAAATTCGCAATATTTGCTGTGGAGGATTTACCATATTTGTAGAGGTTAATTAGCAATATTTTCAGTGGTTAATTTGCTACAAATTCAGTGGTAAATTTGCGATATTTTCAGTGGTTAATTTCGAATATTTACAGTTGAAAATTTGCAATATTTTCAACGGTTACTTTGCAATAATTTAAGATGTAAATTTGCAATATTTTCAGTGGTTAATTTCGAATATTTACAGTTGAAAATTTGCTATTTTTACAGTGGTTAATTTGCTATAATTTCAGTGGTAAATTTGCAAGAATTTCAGTGATTAAATTGCAATCCTTACAGTGGTTAATTTCCAATAATTTAAGTGGTAAATTTGCAATATTTACAGTAGTTTATTTGCTATAATTTCAGTGGAAAATTGCAATAATTTCAGTGATTAATTTGCAATATTTGCAGTGGTTAATTTGCCATAATTTCAGTGGTGAATTTGCAATATTTAGAGTGATTAATCTCAAATATTTACACCGCTTAATTTCCTTTAATTTCAGTGCACATTTTGAATATTTAGAGTGGAAAATTTGCAATATTTTCAGTGGTTAATTTCGAATATTTACAGTTGAAAATTTGCAATTTTTACAGTGGTGATTTTGCTATAATTTCAGTGGTAAATTTGCAATAATTTCAGTGGTAAATTTGCAATATTTACAGTTGCTAATTTCGAATATTTACAGATGAAAATTCGCAATATTTACAGTGGTAAATTTGCAATATTTACAGTGGTTAATTTGCAATATTTACAGTGGTTAATTTGCTACAATTTTAATGGTAAAATTGCAATAATTTCAGTGATTAATTTGCAAAATTTACAGTGCTTTATTTCCAATAATTTAAGTGGTAAATTTGCAATATTTACAGTGGTTAATTTGCCATAATTTCAGGGGTAAAATTTCAATATTTTTAGTGTTTAATTTGCAATATTTACTGTGCTTAATTTCCTTCAATTTCAGTGGCAAATTTTGAATATTTATAGTGGAATATTTGTAATAGTTTCAGTGGTTAATTTCCAATATTTAGAGTGGTTAATTTGCTATACTTTCAGTGGTAAATTTTTCAATATTTACAGTGGTTAATTTGCTATAATTTCAGTGGTAAGTTTGGAATATTTACAGTGGAAAATTTGCAATAATTTCTGTAGTAAATTTGCGATATTTACAGTGGTTAATTTGTAATATTTACAGTGGTTAGTTTGCTATGATTTCAGTGGTAAATTCGCAATAATTTCAGTGGTTAATTTGCAATATTTACAGTTGTTAATTAAGAATATTTACACTTGAAAATTTGCGATATTTACAGTGGTTAATTTGCAATATTTAGAGTGGTTAATTTGCTATAATTTCAGTGGTAAATTTGGTATAATTTCAGTGGTAAGTTTGGTATAATTTCAGTGGAAAATGTTCAATATTTAATGCGGAAAATTTGCAATACTGACTGTGTTTAATTTGATGTAATTTCAGTGGTAAATTTGCAATAATTTCAGTGATTAATTCGCAATATTTACAGTGGTTAATTTGCAATATTTAGAGTGGTTAATTTGCTATAATTTCAGTGGAAAATTTGCAATATTTTCAGTGGTTATTTTGCAATATTGTCAGTGGTTAATTTGATATAATTTCAGTGGTTAATTTGCAATAATTTCAGTGAATAATTCCTAATATTTACAGTGGTAATTTGCAATAATTTCAGTGGTAAAATTTCTATAATTTCAGTGGAAAATTTACAGTATTTACAGCGGAAAATTTGCAATATTGACAGTGGATAATTTCATATAATTTCAGTGGTAAATATGCAATAATTTCAGTGGTAAATTTGCAATATTTACAGTTGCTAATTTCGAATATTTACAGATGAAAATTCGCAATATTTACAGTGGGAAATTTGCAATATTTACAGTGGTTAATTTGCAATATTTACAGTGGTTTATTTCCAATAATTTAAGTGGTAAATTTGCAATATTTACAGTGGTTAATTTCGAATATTTACAGTTGAAAATTTGCAATTTTTACAATGGTGATTTTGCTATAATTTCAGTGTCAAATTTGTAATAATTTCAGTGGTAAATTTGCAATATTTACAGTTGCTAATTTCGAATATTTACAGATGAAAATTCGCAATATTTACAGTGGTTAATTTGCAATATTTACAGTGGTTAATTTGCTACAATTTTAATAATAAAATTGCAATAATTTCAGTGATTAATTTGCAATATTTACAGTGGTTTATTTCCAATAATTTAAGTGGTAAATTTGCAATATTTACAGTGGTTAATTTGCCATAATTTCAGTGGTAAAATTTCAATATTTTTAGTGTTTAATTTGCAATATTTACTGTGCTTAGTTTCCTTCAATTTCAGTGGCAAATTTTGAATATTTATAGTGGAATATTTGTAATATTTTCAGTGGTTAATTTCCAATATTTAGAGTGGTTAATTTGCTATACTTTCAGTGGTAAATTTTTCAATATTTACAGTGGTTAATTTCCTATAATTTCAGTGGTAAGTTTGCGATATTTACAGTGGTTAATTTGTAATATTTACAGTGGTTAGTTTGCTATGATTTCAGTGGTAAATTCGCAATAATTTCAGTGGTTAATTTGCAATATTTACAGTTGTTAATTAAGAATATTTACACTTGAAAATTTGCGATATTTACAGTGGTTAATTTGCAATATTTAGAGTGGTTAATTTGCTATAATTTCAGTGGTAAATTTGGTATAATTTCAGTGGTTAGTTTGGTATAATTTCAGTGGAAAATGTTCAATATTTACGGCGGAAAATTTGCAATACTGACTGTGGTTAATTTGATGTAATTTCAGTGGTAAATTTGCAATAATTTCAGTGATTAATTCGCAATATTTACAGTGGTTAATTTGCAATATTTAGAGTGGTTAATTTGCTATAATTTCAGTGGAAAATTTGCAATATTTTCAGTGGTTATTTTGCAATATTGTCAGTGGTTAATTTGATATAATTTCAGTGGTAAATTTGCAATAATTTCAGTGAATAATTCCTAATATTTACAGTGGTTAATTTGCATTAATTTCAGTGGTAAATTTGCAATAATTTCAGTGATTAATTTGCAATATTTGCAGTGGTTAATTTCCAATAATTTAAGTGGTAAAATTGCAATATTTACAGTGGTTAATTTGCCATAATTTCAGTGGTAAAATTGCAATATTTTCAGTGGTTAATTTGCAATATTTACTGTGCTTAATTTCCTTCAATTTCAGTGGCAAATTTTGAATATTTATAGTGGAAAATTTTTAATATTTTCAGTGGTTAATTTCCAATATTTACAGTGGTTAATTTGCTATAATTTCAGTGGTAAATTTGCAATATTTACAGTGGTTAATTTGCAATATTTTCAGTGGTTATTTTGCAATATGGTCAGTAGTTATTTTGATATAATTTCAGTGGTTAATTTGCAATAATTTCAGTGATTAATTCCTAATATTTACAGTGGTTAATTTGCAATAATTTCTGTGGTAAATTTGCAATATTTACAGTTGTTCATTTCGAATATTTTCAGTCGAAAATTTGAAATATTTACAGTGGTTAATTTCCAATTATTTAAGTGGTAATTTTGCAATACTTACAGTGGTTAATGTCGAATATTTACAGTTGAAAATTCGCAATATTTGCTGTGGAGAATTTACAATATTTGTAGAGGTTAATTAGCAATATTTACAGTGGTTAATTTGCTAAAAATTCAGTGGTAAATTTGCAATATTTTCAGTGGTTAATTTGCAATATTTTTAGTGCTTAATTTCCTTAAATTTCAGTGGTAATTTTGCAATATTTACAGTGGTTAATTTCGAATATTTACAGTTGAAAATTTGCAATATTTTCAACGGTTAATTTGCAATAATTTAAGATGTAAATTTGCAATATTTTCAGTGGTTAATTTCGAATATTTACAGTTGAAAATTTGCTATTTTTACAGTGGTTAATTTGCTATAATTTCAGTGGTAAATTTGCAAGAATTTCAGTGATTAAATTGCAATCCTTACAGTGGTTAATTTCCAATAATTTAAGTGGTAAATTTGCAATATTTACAGTAGTTTATTTGCTATAATTTCAGTGGAAAATTGCAATAATTTCAGTGATTAATTTGCAATATTTACAGTGGTTAATTTCCAATAATTTAAATGGTAAATTTCCAATATTTGCAATGGTTAATTTGTTATAATTTCAGTGGAAAATTGCAATAATTTCAGTGATTAATTTGCAATATTTGCAGTGGTTAATTTGCCATAATTTCAGTGGTGAATTTGCAATATTTAGAGTGATTAATCTCAAATATTTACACCGCTTAATTTCCTTTAATTTCAGTGCACATTTTGAATATTTAGAGTGGAAAATTTGCAATATTTTCAGTGGTTAATTTCGAATATTTACAGTTGAAAATTTGAAATTTTTACAGTGGTGATTTTGCTATAATTTCAGTGGTAAATTTGCAATATTTACAGTTGCTAATTTCGAATATTTACAGATGAAAATTCGCAATATTTACAGTTGTTAATTTGTAATATTTACAGTGGTTATTTTGCAATATTTACAGTGGTTAATTTGCTACAATTTCAATGGTAAAATTGCAATAATTTCAGTGATTAAATTGCTATATTTACAGTGGTAAATTTGCTACAATTTTAATGGTAAAATTGCAATAATTTCAGTGATTAATTTGCAATATTTACAGTGGTTAATTTGCCATAATTTCAGTGGTAAATTTGCAATATTTAGAGTGATTAATCTCAAATATTTACACTGCTTAATTTCCTTTAATTTCAGTGCACATTTTGAATATTTAGAGTGGAAAATTTGCAATATTTTCAGTGGTTAATTTCGAATATTTACAGTTGAAAATTTGCAATTTTTACAGTGGTGATTTTGCTATAATTTCAGTGGTAAATTTGCAATAATTTCAGTGGTAAATTTGCAATATTTACAGTTGCTACTTTCGAATATTTACAGATGAAAATTCGGAATATTTACAGTGGTTAATTTGCAATATTTACAGTGGTTAATTTGCAATATTTACAGTGGTTAATTTGCTACAATTTTAATGGTAAAATTGTAATAATTTCAGTGATTAATTTGCAATATTTACAGTGGTTTATTTCCAATAATTTAAGTGGTAAATTTGCAATATTTACAGTGGTTAATTTGCCATAATTTCAGTGGTAAAATTTCAATATTTTTAGTGTTTAATTTGCAATATTTACTGTGCTTAATTTCCTTCAATTTCAGTGGCAAATTTTGAATATTTATAGTGGAATATTTGTAATATTTTCAGTGGTTAATTTCCAATATTTAGAGTGGTTAATTTGCTATAATTTCAGTGGTAAATGTTTCAATATTTACAGTGGTTAATTTGCTATAATTTCAGTGGTAAGTTTGGAATATTTACAGTGGAAAATTTGCAATAATTTCTGTAGTAAATTTGCGATATTTACAGTGGTTAATTTGTAATATTTACAGTGGTTAGTTTGCTATGATTTCAGTGGTAAATTCGCAATAATTTCAGTGGTTAATTTGCAATATTTACAGTTGTTAATTAAGAATATTTACACTTGAAAATTTGCGATATTTACAGTGGTTAATTTGCAATATTTAGAGTGGTTAATTTGCTATAATTTCAGTGGTAAATTTGGTATAATTTCAGTGGTAAGTTTGGTATAATTTCAGTGGAAAATGTTCAATATTTACTGCGGAAAATTTGTAATACTGACTGTGTTTAATTTGATGTAATTTCAGTGGTAAATTTGCAATAATTTCAGTGATTAATTCGCAATATTTTCAGTGGTTAATTTCCAATATTTAGAGTGGTTAATTTGCTATAATTTCAGTGGCAAGTTTGCAATATTTACAGTGGTTAATTTGCTATAATTTCAGTGGTAAATTTGCAATATTTACAGTGGTTAATTTGCAATATTTTCAATGGTTATTTTGCAATATGGTCAGTAGTTAATTTGATATAATTTCAGTGGTTAATTTGCAATAATTTCAGTGATTAATTCCTAATATTTACAGTGGTTAATTTGCAATAATTTCTGTGGTAAATTTGCAATATTTACAGTGGTTAATTTCGAATATTTACAGTTGAAAATTTGCAATATTTTCAACGGTTAATTTGCAATAATTTAAGATGTAAATTTGCAATATTTTCAGTGGTTAATTTCGAATATTTACAGTTGAAAATTTGCTATTTTTACAGTGGTTAATTTGCTATAATTTCTGTGGTAAATTTGCAAGAATTTCAGTGATTAAATTGCAATCCTTACAGTGGTTAATTTCCAATAATTTAAGTGGTAAATTTGCAATATTTACAGTAGTTTATTTGCTATAATTTCAGTGGAAAATTGCAATAATTTCAGTGGTTAATTTGCAATATTTACAGTGGTTAATTTCCAATAATTTAAATGGTAAATTTCCAATATTTGCAATGGTTAATTTGTTATAATTTCAGTGGAAAATTGCAATAATTTCAGTGATTAATTTGCAATATTTGCAGTGGTTAATTTGCCATAATTTCAGTGGTGAATTTGCAATATTTAGAGTGATTAATCTCAAATATTTACACCGCTTAATTTCCTTTAATTTCAGTGGACATTTTGAATATTTAGACTGGAAAGTTTGCAATTTTTACAGTGGTGATTTTGCTATAATTTCAGTGGTAAATTTGTAATAATTTCAGTGGTAAATTTGCAATATTTACAGTTGTTAATTTCGAATATTTACAGATGAAAATTCGCAATATTTACAGTGGTAAATTTGCAATATTTAGAGTGGTTAATTTGCAATATTTACAGTGGTTAATTTGCAATATTTACAGTGGTTAATTTGCTACAATTTTAATGGTAAAATTGCAATAATTTCAGTGATTAATTTGCAATATTTACAGTGGTTTATTTCCAATAATTTAAGTGGTAAATTTGCAATATTTACAGTGGTTAATTTGCCATAATTTCAGTGGTAAAATTTCAATATTTTTAGTGTTTAATTTGCAATATTTACTGTGCTTAATTTCCTTCAATTTCAGTGGCAAATTTTGAATATTTATAGTGGAATATTTGTAATATTTTCAGTGGTTAATTTCCAATATTTAGAGTGGTTAATTTGCTATACTTTCAGTGGTAAATTTTTCAATATTTACAGTGGTTAATTTGCTATAATTTCAGTGGTAAGTTTGGAATATTTACAGTGGAAAATTTGCAATAATTTCTGTAGTAAATTTGCGATATTTACAGTGGTTAATTTGTAATATTTACAGTGGTTAGTTTGCTATGATTTCAGTGGTAAATTCGCAATAATTTCAGTGGTTAATTTGCAATATTTACAGTTGTTAAGAATATTTACACTTGAAAATTTGCGATACTTACAGTGGTTAATTTGCAATATTTAGAGTGGTTAATTTGCTATAATTTCAGTGGTAAATTTGGTATAATTTCAGTGGTAAGTTTGGTATAATTTCAGTGGAAAATGTTCAATATTTACTGCGGAAAATTTGTAATACTGACTGTGGTTAATTTGATGTAATTTCAGTGGTAAATTTGCAATAATTTCAGTGATTAATTCGCAATATTTACAGTGGTTAATTTGCAATATTTAGAGTGGTTAATTTGCTATAATTTCAGTGGAAAATTTGCAATATTTTCAGTGGTTATTTTGCAATATTGTCAGTGGTTAATTTGATATAATTTCAGTGGTTAATTTGCAATAATTTCAGTGAATAATTCCTAATATTTACAGTGGTTAATTTGCAATAATTTCAGTGATTAATTTGCAATATTTACAGTGGTTAATTTCCAATAATTTAAGTGGTAAATTTGCAATATTTACAGTGGTTAATTTGCCATAATTTCAGTGGTAAAATTGCAATATTTTCAGTGGTTAATTTGCAATATTTACTGTGCTTAATTTCCTTCAATTTCAGTGGCAAATTTTGAATATTTATAGTGGAAAATTTTTAATATTTTCAGTGGTTAATTTCCAATATTTAGAGTGGTTAATTTGCTATAATTTCAGTGGCAAGTTTGCAATATTTACAGTGGTTAATTTGCTATAATTTCAGTGGTGAATTTGCAATAATTTCAGTGGTTAATTTGCAATATTTTCAATGCTTATTTTGCAATATGGTCAGTAGTTAATTTGATATAATTTCAGTGGTTAATTTGCAATAATTTCAGTGATTAATTCCTAATATTTACAGTGGTTAATTTGCAATAATTTCTGTGGTAAATTTGCAATATTTACAGTTGTTCATTTCGAATATTTTCAGTCGAAAATTTGAAATATTTACAGTGGTTAATTTCCAATAATTTAAGTGGTAATTTTGCAATATTTACTGTGGTTAATCTCGAATATTTACAGTTGAAAATTCGCAATATTTGCTGTGGAGGATTTACCATATTTGTAGAGGTTAATTAGCAATATTTACAGTGGTTAATTTGCTACAAATTCAGTGGTAAATTTGCAATATTTTCAGTGGTTAATTTGCAATATTTTTAGTGCTTAATTTCCTTAAATTTCAGTGGTAATTTTGCAATATTTACAGTGGTTAATTTCGAATATTTACAGTTGAAAATTTGCAATATTTTCAACGGTTAATTTGCAATAATTTAAGATGTAAATTTGCAATATTTTCAGTGGTTAATTTCGAATATTTACAGTTGAAAATTTGCTATTTTTACAGTGGTTAATTTGCTATAATTTCAGTGGTAAATTTGCAAGAATTTCAGTGATTAAATTGCAATCCTTACAGTGGTTAATTTCCAATAATTTAAGTGGTAAATTTGCAATATTTACAGTAGTTTATTTGCTATAATTTCAGTGGAAAATTGCAATAATTTCAGTGGTTAATTTGCAATATTTACAGTGGTTAATTTCCAATAATTTAAATGGTAAATTTCCAATATTTGCAATGGTTAATTTGTTATAATTTCAGTGGAAAATTGCAATAATTTCAGTGATTAATTTGCAATATTTGCAGTGGTTAATTTGCAATATTTAGAGTGATTAATCTCAAATATTTACACCGCTTAATTTCCTTTAATTTCAGTGCACATTTTGAATATTTAGACTGGAAAGTTTGCAATATTTTCAGTGGTTAATTTCGAATATTTACAGTTGAAAATTTGCAATTTTTACAGTGGTGATTTTGCTATAATTTCAGTGGTAAATTTGTAATAATTTCAGTGGTAAATTTGCAATATTTACAGTTGCTAATTTCGAATATTTACAGATGAAAATTCGCAATATTTACAGTGGTAAATTTGCAATATTTACAGTGGTTAATTCGCAATATTTATAGTGGTAAATTTGCAATATTTACAGTTGCTAATTTCGAATATTTACAGATGAAAATTCGCAATCTTTACAGTTGTTAATTTGTAATATTTACAGTGGTTATTTTGCAATATTTACAGTGGTTAATTTGCTACAATTTCAATGGTAAAATTGCAATAATTTCAGTGATTAAATTGCTATATTTACAGTGGTTAATTTACTACAATTTTAATGGTAAAATTGCAATAATTTCAGTGATTAATTTGCAATATTTACAGTGGTTTATTTCCAATAATTTAAGTGGTAAATTTGCAATATTTACAGTGGTTAATTTGCCATAATTTCAGTGGTAAAATTTCAATATTTTTAGTGTTTAATTTGCAATATTTACTGTGCTTAATTTCCTTCAATTTCAGTGGCAAATTTTGAATATTTATAGTGGAATATTTGTAATATTTTCAGTGGTTAATTTCCAATATTTAGAGTGGTTAATTTGCTATACTTTCAGTGGTAAATTTGCAATATTTACAGTGGTTAATTTGCTATAATTTCAGTGGTAAGTTTGGAATATTTACAGTGGAAAATTTGCAATAATTTCTGTAGTAAATTTGCGATATTTACAGTGGTTAATTTGTAATATTTACAGTGGTTAGTTTGCTATGATTTCAGTGGTAAATTCGCAATAATTTCAGTGGATAATTTGCAATATTTACAGTTGTTAATTAAGAATTTTTACACTTGAAATTTGCCATATTTACAGTGGTTAATTTGCAATATTTAGAGTGGTTAATTTGCTATAATTTCAGTGGTAAATTTGGTATAATTTCAGTGGTAAGTTTGGTATAATTTCAGTGGAAAATGTTCAATATTTACTGCGGAAAATTTGCAATACTGACTGTGTTTAATTTGATGTAATTTCAGTGGTAAATTTGCAATAATTTCAGTGATTAATTCGCAATATTTACAGTGGTTAATTTGCAATATTTAGAGTGATTAATTTGCTATAATTTCAGTGGAAAATTTGCAATATTTTCAGTGGTTATTTTGCAATATTGTCAGTGGTTAATTTGCTATAATTTCAGTGAATAATTCCTAATATTTACAGTGGTTAATTTGCAATAATTTCAGCGGTAAATTTGCAATATTTACAGTGGTAATTTGCAATTATTTCAGTGGTAAAATTTCTATAATTTCAGTGGAAAATTTACAGTATTTACTGCGGAAAATTTGCAATATTGACAGTGGATAATTTCATATAATTTCAGTGGTAAATTTGCAATAATTTCAGTGATTAATTTGCAATATTTACAGTGGTTAATTTCCAATAATTTAAGTGGTAATTTTGCAATATTTACAGTGGTTAATTTGCTATAATTTCAGTGGTAAATTTGCAATACTTACAGCGGAAAATTTGCAATATTTTCAGTGGTTATTTTGCAATAATGTCAGTGATTAATTCCTAATATTTACAGTGGATAATTTGCAATAATTTCTGTGGTAAATTTGCAATATTTACAGTTGTTCATTTCGAATATTTAAAGTTGAAAATTTGCAATATTTACAGTGGTTAATTCGCAATATTTAGAGTGGTTTATTTGCTAAAATTTCAGTCGTAATTTTGTAATATTTACAGTGGAAAATTTGTAATATTTTCAGTGGTTAATTTGCTACAATTTCAATGGTAAAATCGAAATAATTTTATTGATTAATTTGCAATATTTACAGTGGTTAATTTCCATTAATTTAAGTGGTAAATTTGCAATATTTACAGTGGTTAATCTCGAATATTTACAGTTGAAAAGTCGCAATATTTGCTGTGGAGAATTTACCATATTTGTAGAGGTTAATTAGCAATATTTACAGTGGTTAATTTGCTAAAAATACAGTGGTAAATTTGCAATATTTACAGTGGTTAATTTGCTATAATTTCAGTGGTAAGTTTGGAATATTTACAGTGGAAAATTTGCAATAATTTCTGTAGTAAATTTGCGATATTTACAGTGGTTAATTTGTAATATTTACAGTGGTTAGTTTGCTATGATTTCAGTGGTAAATTCGCAATAATTTCAGTGGATAATTTGCAATATTTACAGTTGTTAATTAAGAATTTTTACACTTGAAATTTGCCATATTTACAGTGGTTAATTTGCAATATTTAGAGTGGTTAATTTGCTATAATTTCAGTGGTAAATTTGGTATAATTTCAGTGGTAAGTTTGGTATAATTTCAGTGGAAAATGTTCAATATTTACTGCGGAAAATTTGCAATACTGACTGTGTTTAATTTGATGTAATTTCAGTGGTAAATTTGCAATAATTTCAGTGATTAATTCGCAATATTTACAGTGGTTAATTTGCAATATTTAGAGTGATTAATTTGCTATAATTTCAGTGGAAAATTTGCAATATTTTCAGTGGTTATTTTGCAATATTGTCAGTGGTTAATTTGCTATAATTTCAGTGAATAATTCCTAATATTTACAGTGGTTAATTTGCAATAATTTCAGCGGTAAATTTGCAATATTTACAGTGGTAATTTGCAATTATTTCAGTGGTAAAATTTCTATAATTTCAGTGGAAAATTTACAGTATTTACTGCGGAAAATTTGCAATATTGACAGTGGATAATTTCATATAATTTCAGTGGTAAATTTGCAATAATTTCAGTGATTAATTTGCAATATTTACAGTGGTTAATTTCCAATAATTTAAGTGGTAATTTTGCAATATTTACAGTGGTTAATTTGCTATAATTTCAGTGGTAAATTTGCAATACTTACAGCGGAAAATTTGCAATATTTTCAGTGGTTATTTTGCAATAATGTCAGTGATTAATTCCTAATATTTACAGTGGATAATTTGCAATAATTTCTGTGGTAAATTTGCAATATTTACAGTTGTTCATTTCGAATATTTAAAGTTGAAAATTTGCAATATTTACAGTGGTTAATTCGCAATATTTAGAGTGGTTTATTTGCTAAAATTTCAGTCGTAATTTTGTAATATTTACAGTGGAAAATTTGTAATATTTTCAGTGGTTAATTTGCTACAATTTCAATGGTAAAATCGAAATAATTTTATTGATTAATTTGCAATATTTACAGTGGTTAATTTCCATTAATTTAAGTGGTAAATTTGCAATATTTACAGTGGTTAATCTCGAAT
The DNA here is from genome assembly GCA_028020825.1 of Podargus strigoides. Taxonomy (NCBI): domain Eukaryota; kingdom Metazoa; phylum Chordata; class Aves; order Caprimulgiformes; family Podargidae; genus Podargus; species Podargus strigoides. The sequence goes on along the minus strand of CM051635.1, from coordinate 217,916 downwards.
ATTTACAGTTGAAAAGTCGCAATATTTGCTGTGGAGAATTTACCATATTTGTAGAGGTTAATTAGCAATATTTACAGTGGTTAATTTGCTAAAAATACAGTGGTAAATTTGCAATATTTTCAGTGGTTAATTTGCAATATTTTTATTGCTTAATTTCCTTAAATTTCAGTTTTAATTTTGCAATATTTACAGTGGTTAATTTCGAATATTTACAGTTGAAAATTTGCAATATTTTCAACGGTTAATTTGCAATAATTTAAGATGTAAATTTGCAATATTTTCAGTGGTTAATTTCGAATATTTACAGTTGAAAATTTGCTATTTTTACAGTGGTTAATTTGCTATAATTTCAGTGGTAAATTTGTAATAATTTCAGTGATTAAATTGCAATCCTTACAGTGGTTAATTTCCAATAATTTAAGTGGTAAATTTGCAATATTTACAGTAGTTTATTTGCTATAATTTCAGTGGAAAATTGCAATAATTTCAGTGATTAATTTGCAATATTTACAGTGGTTAATTTCCAATAATTTAAATGGTAAATTTCCTATATTTGCAATGGTTAATTTGTTATAATTTCAGTGGAAAATTGCAATAATTTCAGTGATTAATTTGCAATATTTGCAGTGGTTAATTTGCCATAATTTCAGTGGTGAATTTGCAATATTTAGAGTGATTAATCTCAAATATTTACACCGCTTAATTTCCTTTAATTTCAGTGCACATTTTGAATATTTAGAGTGGAAAGTTTGCAATATTTTCAGTGGTTAATTTCGAATATTTACAGTTGAAAATTTGCAATTTTTACAGTGGTGATTTTGCTATAATTTCAGTGGTAAATTTGCAATATTTACAGTTGCTAATTTCGAATATTTACAGATGAAAATTCGCAATATTTACAGTTGTTAATTTGTAATATTTACAGTGGTTATTTTGCAATATTTACAGTGGTTAATTTGCAATATTTACAGTGGTTAATTTGCTACAATTTTAATGGTAAAATTGCAATAATTTCATTGATTAATTTGCAAAATTTACAGTGGTTTATTTCCAATAATTTAAGTGGTAAATTTGCAATATTTACAGTGGTTAATTTTCCATAATTTCAGGGGTAAAATTTCAATATTTTTAGTGTTTAATTTGCAATATTTACTGTGCTTAATTTCCTTCAATTTCAGTGGCAAATTTTGAATATTTATAGTGGAATATTTGTAATATTTTCAGTGGTTAATTTCCAATATTTAGAGTGGTTAATTTGCTATACTTTCAGTGGTAAATTTTTCAATATTTACAGTGGTTAATTTGCTATAATTTCAGTGGTAAGTTTGGAATATTTACAGTGGAAAATTTGCAATAATTTCTGTAGTAAATTTGCGATATTTACAGTGGTTAATTTGTAATATTTACAGTGGTTAGTTTGCTATGATTTCAGTGGTAAATTCGCAATAATTTCAGTGGTTAATTTGCAATATTTAGAGTGATTAATCTCAAATATTTACACCGCTTAATTTCCTTTAATTTCAGTGCACATTTTGAATATTTAGAGTGGAAAATTTGCAATATTCTCAGTGGTTAATTTCGAATATTTACAGTTGAAAATTTGCAATTTTTACAGTGGTGATTTTGCTATAATTTCAGTGGTAAATTTGCAATATTTACAGTTGCTAATTTCGAATATTTACAGATGAAAATTCGCAATCTTTACAGTTGTTAATTTGTAATATTTACAGTGGTTATTTTGCAATATTTACAGTGGTTAATTTGCTACAATTTCAATGGTAAAATTGCAATAATTTCAGTGATTAAATTGCTATATTTACAGTGGTTAATTTACTACAATTTTAATGGTAAAATTGCAATAATTTCAGTGATTAATTTGCAATATTTACAGTGGTTTATTTCCAATAATTTAAGTGGTAAATTTGCAATATTTACAGTGGTTAATTTGCCATAATTTCAGTGGTAAAATTTCAATATTTTTAGTGTTTAATTTGCAATATTTACTGTGCTTAATTTCCTTCAATTTCAGTGGCAAATTTTGAATATTTATAGTGGAATATTTGTAATATTTTCAGTGGTTAATTTCCAATATTTAGAGTGGATAATTTGCTATAATTTCAGTGGTAAATTTGCAATATTTACAGTGGTTAATTTGCTATAATTTCAGTGGTAAGTATGGAATATTTACAGTGGAAAATTTGCAATAATTTCTGTAGTAAATTTGCGATATTTACAGTGGTTAATTTGTAATATTTACAGTGGTTAGTTTGCTATGATTGCAGTGGTAAATTCGCAATAATTTCAGTGGTTAATTTGCAATATTTACAGTTGTTAATTAAGAATATTTACACTTGAAATTTGCCATATTTACAGTGGTTAATTTGCAATATTTAGAGTGGTTAATTTGCCATAATTTCAGTGGTAAATTTGGTATAATTTCAGTGGTAAAATTTGTATAATTTCAGTGGAAAATTTAAAGTATTTACTGCGGAAAATTTGCAATATTGACAGTGGATAATTTCATATAATTTCAGTGGTAAATTTGCAATAATTTCAGTGATTAATTTGCAATATTTACAGTGGTTAATTTCCAATAATTTAAGTGGTAAATTTGCAATATTTACAGTGGTTAATTTGCTATAATTTCAGTGGTAAATTTGCAATACTTACAGTGGAAAATTTGCAATATTTTCAGTGGTTATTTTGCAATAATGTCAGTGATTAATTCCTAATATTTACAGTGGATAATTTGCAATAATTTCTGTGGTAAATTTGCAATATTTACAGTTGTTCATTTCGAATATTTAAAGTTGAAAATTTGCAATATTTACAGTGGTTAATTCGCAATATTTAGAGTGGTTTATTTGCTAAAATTTCAGTCGTAATTTTGTAATATTTACAGTGGAAAATTTGCAATATTTTCAGTGGTTAATTTGCTACAATTTCAATGGTAAAATCGAAATAATTTTAGTGATTAATTTGCAATATTTACAGTGGTTAATTTCCATTAATTTAAGTGGTAAATTTGCAATATTTACAGTGGTTAATCTCGAATATTTACAGTTGAAAAGTCGCAATATTTGCTGTGGAGAATTTACAATATTTGTAGAGGTTAATTAGCAATATTTACAGTGGTTAATTTGCTAAAAATACAGTGGTAAATTTGCAATATTTTCAGTGGTTAATTTGCAATATTTTTATTGCTTAATTTCCTTAAATTTCAGTTTTAATTTTGCAATATTTACAGTGGTTAATTTCGAATATTTACAGTTGAAAATTTGCAATATTTTCAACGGTTACTTTGCAATAATTTAAGATGTAAATTTGCAATAGTTTCAGTGGTTAATTTCGAATATTTACAGTTGAAAATTTGCTATTTTTACAGTGGTTAATTTGCTATAATTTCAGTGGTAAATTTGCAATAATTTCAGTGATTAAATTGCAATCCTTACAGTGGTTAATTTCCAATAATTTAAGTGGTAAATTTGCAATATTTACAGTAGTTTATTTGCTATAATTTCAGTGGAAAATTGCAATAATTTCAGTGATTAATTTGCAATATTTGCAGTGGTTAATTTGCCATAATTTCAGTGGTGAATTTGCAATATTTAGAGTGATTAATCTCAAATATTTACACCGCTTAATTTCCTTTAATTTCAGTGCACATTTTGAATATTTAGAGTGGAAAATTTGCAATATTTTCAGTGGTTAATTTCGAATATTTACAGTTGAAAATTTGCAATTTTTACAGTGGTGATTTTGCTATAATTTCAGTGGTAAATTTGCAATAATTTCAGTGGTAAATTTGCAATATTTACAGTTGCTAATTTCGAATATTTACAGATGAAAATTCGCAATATTTACAGTGGTAAATTTGCAATATTTACAGTGGTTAATTTGCAATATTTACAGTGGTTAATTTGCTACAATTTTAATGGTAAAATTGCAATAATTTCAGTGATTAATTTGCAAAATTTACAGTGCTTTATTTCCAATAATTTAAGTGGTAAATTTGCAATATTTACAGTGGTTAATTTGCCATAATTTCAGGGGTAAAATTTCAATATTTTTAGTGTTTAATTTGCAATATTTACTGTGCTTAATTTCCTTCAATTTCAGTGGCAAATTTTGAATATTTATAGTGGAATATTTGTAATATTTTCAGTGGTTAATTTCCAATATTTAGAGTGGTTAATTTGCTATACTTTCAGTGGTAAATTTTTCAATATTTACAGTGGTTAATTTGCTATAATTTCAGTGGTAAGTTTGGAATATTTACAGTGGAAAATTTGCAATAATTTCTGTAGTAAATTTGCGATATTTACAGTGGTTAATTTGTAATATTTACAGTGGTTAGTTTGCTATGATTTCAGTGGTAAATTCGCAATAATTTCAGTGGTTAATTTGCAATATTTACAGTTGTTAATTAAGAATATTTACACTTGAAAATTTGCGATATTTACAGTGGTTAATTTGCAATATTTAGAGTGGTTAATTTGCTATAATTTCAGTGGTAAATTTGGTATAATTTCAGTGGTAAGTTTGGTATAATTTCAGTGGAAAATGTTCAATATTTAATGCGGAAAATTTGCAATACTGACTGTGGTTAATTTGATGTAATTTCAGTGGTAAATTTGCAATAATTTCAGTGATTAATTCGCAATATTTACAGTGGTTAATTTGCAATATTTAGAGTGGTTAATTTGCTATAATTTCAGTGGAAAATTTGCAATATTTTCAGTGGTTATTTTGCAATATTGTCAGTGGTTAATTTGATATAATTTCAGTGGTTAATTTGCAATAATTTCAGTGAATAATTCCTAATATTTACAGTGGTAATTTGCAATAATTTCAGTGGTAAAATTTCTATAATTTCAGTGGAAAATTTACAGTATTTACTGCGGAAAATTTGCAATATTGACAGTGGATAATTTCATATAATTTCAGTGGTAAATATGCAATAATTTCAGTGGTAAATTTGCAATATTTACAGTTGCTAATTTCGAATATTTACAGATGAAAATTCGCAATATTTACAGTGGTTAATTTGCAATATTTACAGTGGTTAATTTGCTACAATTTTAATGGTAAAATTGCAATAATTTCAGTGATTAAATTGCAATCCTTACAGTGGTTAATTTCCAATAATTTAAGTGGTAAATTTGCAATATTTACAGTAGTTTATTTGCTATAATTTCAGTGGAAAATTGCAATAATTTCAGTGATTAATTTGCAATATTTACAGTGGTTAATTTCCAATAATTTAAATGGTAAATTTCCAATATTTGCAATGGTTAATTTGTTATAATTTCAGTGGAAAATTGCAATAATTTCAGTGATTAATTTGCAATATTTGCAGTGGTTAATTTGCCATAATTTCAGTGGTGAATTTGCAATATTTAGAGTGATTAATCTCAAATATTTACACCGCTTAATTTCCTTTAATTTCAGTGCACATTTTGAATATTTAGAGTGGAAAGTTTGCAATATTTTCAGTGGTTAATTTCGAATATTTACAGTTGAAAATTTGCAATTTTTACAGTGGTGATTTTGCTATAATTTCAGTGGTAAATTTGTAATAATTTCAGTGGTAAATTTGCAATATTTACAGTTGCTAATTTCGAATATTTACAGATGAAAATTCGCAATATTTACAGTGGTAAATTTGCAATATTTACAGTGGTTAATTCGCAATATTTATAGTGGTAAATTTGCAATATTTACAGTGGTTAATTTGCAATATTTACAGTGGTTAATTTGCTACAATTTTAATGGTAAAATTGCAATAATTTCAGTGATTAATTTGCAATATTTACAGTGGTTTATTTCCAATAATTTAAGTGGTAAATTTGCAATATTTACAGTGGTTAATTTCGAATATTTACAGTTGAAAATTTGCAATTTTTACAGTGGTGATTTTGCTATAATTGCAGTGGTAAATTTGTAATAATTTCAGTGGTAAATTTGCAATATTTACAGTTGCTAATTTCGAATATTTACAGATGAAAATTCGCAATATTTACAGTGGTTAATTTGCAATATTTACAGTGGTTAATTTGCTACAATTTTAATGGTAAAATTGCAATAATTTCAGTGATTAATTTGCAATATTTACAGTGGTTTATTCCCAATAATTTAAGTGGTAAATTTGCAATATTTACAGTGGTTAATTTGCCATAATTTCAGTGGTAAAATGTCAATATTTTTAGTGTTTAATCTGCAATATTTACTGTGCTTAATTTCCTTAAATTTCAGTGGCAAATTTTGAATATTTATAGTGGAATATTTGTAATATTTTCAGTGGTTAATTTCCAATATTTAGAGTGGTTAATTTGCTATAATTTCAGTGGTAAATTTGCAATATTTACAGTGGTTAATTTGCTATAATTTCAGTGGTAAGTTTGGAATATTTACAGTGGAAAATTTGCAATAATTTCTGTAGTAAATTTGCGATATTTACAGTGGTTAATTTGTAATATTTACAGTGGTTAGTTTGCTATGATTTCAGTGGTAAATTCGCAATAATTTCAGTGGTTAATTTGCAATATTTACAGTTGTTAATTAAGAATATTTACACTTGAAAATTTGCGATATTTACAGTGGTTAATTTGCAATATTTAGAGTGGTTAATTTGCTATAATTTCAGTGTTAAATTTGGTATAATTTCAGTGGTAAGTTTGGTATAATTTCAGTGGAAAATGTTCAATATTTACTGCGGAAAATTTGTAATACTGACTGTGGTTAATTTGATGTAATTTCAGTGGTAAATTTGCAATAATTTCAGTGATTAATTCGCAATATTTACAGTGGTTAATTTGCAATATTTAGAGTGGTTAATTTGCTATAATTTCAGTGGAAAATTTGCAATATTTTCAGTGGTTATTTTGCAATATTGTCAGTGGTTAATTTGATATAATTTCAGTGGTTAATTTGCAATAATTTCAGTGAATAATTCCTAATATTTACAGTGGTTAATTTGCAATAATTTCAGTGGTAAATTTGCAATAATTTCAGTGATTAATTTGCAATATTTACAGTGGTTAATTTCCAATAATTTAAGTGGTAAATTTGCTATATTTACAGTGGTTAATTTGCCATAATTTCAGTGGTAAAATTGCAATATTTTCAGTGGTTAATTTGCAATATTTACTGTGCTTAATTTCCTTCAATTTCTGTGGCAAATTTTTAATATTTATAGTGGAAAATTTTTAATATTTTCAGTGGTTAATTTCCAATATTTAGAGTGGTTAATTTGCTATAATTTCAGTGGCAAGTTTGCAATATTTACAGTGGTTAATTTGCTATAATTGCAGTGGTAAATTTGCAATATTTACAGTGGTTAATTTGCAATATTTTCAATAGTTATTTTGCAATAAGGTCAGTAGTTAATTTGATATAATTTCAGTGGTTAATTTGCAATAATTTCAGTGATTAATTCCTAATATTTACAGTGGTTAATTTGCAATAATTTCTGTGGTAAATTTGCAATATTTACAGTTGTTCATTTCGAATATTTTCAGTCGAAAATTTGAAATATTTACAGTGGTTAATTTCCAATAATTTAAGTGGTAATTTTGCAATATTTACAGTGGTTAATCTCGAATATTTACAGTTGAAAATTCGCAATATTTGCTGTGGAGGATTTACCATATTTGTAGAGGTTAATTAGCAATATTTTCAGTGGTTAATTTGCTACAAATTCAGTGGTAAATTTGCGATATTTTCAGTGGTTAATTTCGAATATTTACAGTTGAAAATTTGCAATATTTTCAACGGTTACTTTGCAATAATTTAAGATGTAAATTTGCAATATTTTCAGTGGTTAATTTCGAATATTTACAGTTGAAAATTTGCTATTTTTACAGTGGTTAATTTGCTATAATTTCAGTGGTAAATTTGCAATAATTTCAGTGATTAAATTGCAATCCTTACAGTGGTTAATTTCCAATAATTTAAGTGGTAAATTTGCAATATTTACAGTAGTTTATTTGCTATAATTTCAGTGGAAAATTGCAATAATTTCAGTGATTAATTTGCAATATTTACAGTGGTTAATTTCCAATAATTTAAATGGTAAATTTCCAATATTTGCAATGGTTAATTTGTTATAATTTCAGTGGAAAATTGCAATAATTTCAGTGATTAATTTGCAATATTTGCAGTGGTTAATTTGCCATAATTTCAGTGGTGAATTTGCAATATTTAGAGTGATTAATCTCAAATATTTACACCGCTTAATTTCCTTTAATTTCAGTGCACATTTTGAATATTTAGAGTGGAAAATTTGCAATATTTTCAGTGGTTAATTTCGAATATTTACAGTTGAAAATTTGAAATTTTTACAGTGGTGATTTTGCTATAATTTCAGTGGTAAATTTGCAATATTTACAGTTGCTAATTTCGAATATTTACAGATGAAAATTCGCAATATTTACAGTTGTTAATTTGTAATATTTACAGTGGTTATTTTGCAATATTTACAGTGGTTAATTTGCTACAATTTCAATGGTAAAATTGCAATAATTTCAGTGATTAAATTGCTATATTTACAGTGGTAAATTTGCTACAATTTTAATGGTAAAATTGCAATAATTTCAGTGATTAATTTGCAATATTTACAGTGGTTAATTTGCCATAATTTCAGTGGTAAATTTGCAATATTTAGAGTGATTAATCTCAAATATTTACACTGCTTAATTTCCTTTAATTTCAGTGCACATTTTGAATATTTAGAGTGGAAAATTTGCAATATTTTCAGTGGTTAATTTCGAATATTTACAGTTGAAAATTTGCAATTTTTACAGTGGTGATTTTGCTATAATTTCAGTGGTAAATTTGCAATAATTTCAGTGGTAAATTTGCAATATTTACAGTTGCTACTTTCGAATATTTACAGATGAAAATTCGGAATATTTACAGTGGTTAATTTGCAATATTTACAGTGGTTAATTTGCTATAATTTCAGTGGTAAATGTTTCAATATTTACAGTGGTTAATTTGCTATAATTTCAGTGGTAAGTTTGGAATATTTACAGTGGAAAATTTGCAATAATTTCTGTAGTAAATTTGCGATATTTACAGTGGTTAATTTGTAATATTTACAGTGGTTAGTTTGCTATGATTTCAGTGGTAAATTCGCAATAATTTCAGTGGTTAATTTGCAATATTTACAGTTGTTAATTAAGAATATTTACACTTGAAAATTTGCGATATTTACAGTGGTTAATTTGCAATATTTAGAGTGGTTAATTTGCTATAATTTCAGTGGTAAATTTGGTATAATTTCAGTGGTAAGTTTGGTATAATTTCAGTGGAAAATGTTCAATATTTACTGCGGAAAATTTGTAATACTGACTGTGTTTAATTTGATGTAATTTCAGTGGTAAATTTGCAATAATTTCAGTGATTAATTCGCAATATTTTCAGTGGTTAATTTCCAATATTTAGAGTGGTTAATTTGCTATAATTTCAGTGGCAAGTTTGCAATATTTACAGTGGTTAATTTGCTATAATTTCAGTGGTAAATTTGCAATATTTACAGTGGTTAATTTGCAATATTTTCAATGGTTATTTTGCAATATGGTCAGTAGTTAATTTGATATAATTTCAGTGGTTAATTTGCAATAATTTCAGTGATTAATTCCTAATATTTACAGTTGAAAATTTGCAATAATTTCTGTGGTAAATTTGCAATAATTTAAGATGTAAATTTGCAATATTTTCAGTGGTTAATTTCGAATATTTACAGTTGAAAATTTGCTATTTTTACAGTGGTTAATTTGCTATAATTTCTGTGGTAAATTTGCAAGAATTTCAGTGATTAAATTGCAATCCTTACAGTGGTTAATTTCCAATAATTTAAGTGGTAAATTTGCAATATTTACAGTAGTTTATTTGCTATAATTTCAGTGGAAAATTGCAATAATTTCAGTGGTTAATTTGCAATATTTACAGTGGTTAATTTCCAATAATTTAAATGGTAAATTTCCAATATTTGCAATGGTTAATTTGTTATAATTTCAGTGGAAAATTGCAATAATTTCAGTGATTAATTTGCAATATTTGCAGTGGTTAATTTGCCATAATTTCAGTGGTGAATTTGCAATATTTAGAGTGATTAATCTCAAATATTTACACCGCTTAATTTCCTTTAATTTCAGTGCACATTTTGAATATTTAGACTGGAAAGTTTGCAATATTTTCAGTGGTTAATTTCGAATATTTACAGTTGAAAATTTGCAATTTTTACAGTGGTGATTTTGCTATAATTTCAGTGGTAAATTTGTAATAATTTCAGTGGTAAATTTGCAATATTTACAGTTGTTAATTTCGAATATTTACAGATGAAAATTCGCAATATTTACAGTGGTAAATTTGCAATATTTAGAGTGGTTAATTTGCAATATTTACAGTGGTTAATTTGCAATATTTACAGTGGTTAATTTGCTACAATTTTAATGGTAAAATTGCAATAATTTCAGTGATTAATTTGCAATATTTACAGTGGTTTATTTCCAATAATTTAAGTGGTAAATTTGCAATATTTACAGTGGTTAATTTGCCATAATTTCAGTGGTAAAATTTCAATATTTTTAGTGTTTAATTTGCAATATTTACTGTGCTTAATTTCCTTCAATTTCAGTGGCAAATTTTGAATATTTATAGTGGAATATTTGTAATATTTTCAGTGGTTAATTTCCAATATTTAGAGTGGTTAATTTGCTATACTTTCAGTGGTAAATTTTTCAATATTTACAGTGGTTAATTTGCTATAATTTCAGTGGTAAGTTTGGAATATTTACAGTGGAAAATTTGCAATAATTTCTGTAGTAAATTTGCGATATTTACAGTGGTTAATTTGTAATATTTACAGTGGTTAGTTTGCTATGATTTCAGTGGTAAATTCGCAATAATTTCAGTGGTTAATTTGCAATATTTACAGTTGTTAAGAATATTTACACTTGAAAATTTGCGATACTTACAGTGGTTAATTTGCAATATTTAGAGTGGTTAATTTGCTATAATTTCAGTGGTAAATTTGGTATAATTTCAGTGGTAAGTTTGGTATAATTTCAGTGGAAAATGTTCAATATTTACTGCGGAAAATTTGTAATACTGACTGTGGTTAATTTGATGTAATTTCAGTGGTAAATTTGCAATAATTTCAGTGATTAATTCGCAATATTTACAGTGGTTAATTTGCAATATTTAGAGTGGTTAATTTGCTATAATTTCAGTGGAAAATTTGCAATATTTTCAGTGGTTATTTTGCAATATTGTCAGTGGTTAATTTGATATAATTTCAGTGGTTAATTTGCAATAATTTCAGTGAATAATTCCTAATATTTACAGTGGTTAATTTGCAATAATTTCAGTGGTAAATTTGCAATAATTTCAGTGATTAATTTGCAATATTTACAGTGGTTAATTTCCAATAATTTAAGTGGTAAATTTGCAATATTTACAGTGGTTAATTTGCCATAATTTCAGTGGTAAAATTGCAATATTTTCAGTGGTTAATTTGCAATATTTACTGTGCTTAATTTCCTTCAATTTCAGTGGCAAATTTTGAATATTTATAGTGGAAAATTTTTAATATTTTCAGTGGTTAATTTCCAATATTTAGAGTGGTTAATTTGCTATAATTTCAGTGGCAAGTTTGCAATATTTACAGTGGTTAATTTTCTATAATTTCAGTGGTGAATTTGCAATAATTTCAGTGGTTAATTTGCAATATTTTCAATGCTTATTTTGCAATATGGTCAGTAGTTAATTTGATATAATTTCAGTGGTTAATTTGCAATAATTTCAGTGATTAATTCCTAATATTTACAGTGGTTAATTTGCAATAATTTCTGTGGTAAATTTGCAATATTTACAGTTGTTCATTTCGAATATTTTCAGTCGAAAATTTGAAATATTTACAGTGGTTAATTTCCAATAATTTAAGTGGTAATTTTGCAATATTTACTGTGGTTAATCTCGAATATTTACAGTTGAAAATTCGCAATATTTGCTGTGGAGGATTTACCATATTTGTAGAGGTTAATTAGCAATATTTACAGTGGTTAATTTGCTACAAATTCAGTGGTAAATTTGCAATATTTTCAGTGGTTAATTTGCAATATTTTTAGTGCTTAATTTCCTTAAATTTCAGTGGTAATTTTGCAATATTTACAGTGGTTAATTTCGAATATTTACAGTTGAAAATTTGCAATATTTTCAACGGTTAATTTGCAATAATTTAAGATGTAAATTTGCAATATTTTCAGTGGTTAATTTCGAATATTTACAGTTGAAAATTTGCTATTTTTACAGTGGTTAATTTGCTATAATTTCAGTGGTAAATTTGCAAGAATTTCAGTGATTAAATTGCAATCCTTACAGTGGTTAATTTCCAATAATTTAAGTGGTAAATTTGCAATATTTACAGTAGTTTATTTGCTATAATTTCAGTGGAAAATTGCAATAATTTCAGTGGTTAATTTGCAATATTTACAGTGGTTAATTTCCAATAATTTAAATGGTAAATTTCCAATATTTGCAATGGTTAATTTGTTATAATTTCAGTGGAAAATTGCAATAATTTCAGTGATTAATTTGCAATATTTGCAGTGGTTAATTTGCCATAATTTCAGTGGTGAATTTGCAATATTTAGAGTGATTAATCTCAAATATTTACACCGCTTAATTTCCTTTAATTTCAGTGCACATTTTGAATATTTAGAGTGGAAAGTTTGCAATATTTTCAGTGGTTAATTTCGAATATTTACAGTTGAAAATTTGCAATTTTTACAGTGGTGATTTTGCTATAATTTCAGTGGTAAATTTGTAATAATTTCAGTGGTAAATTTGCAATATTTACAGTTGCTAATTTCGAATATTTACAGATGAAAATTCGCAATATTTACAGTGGTAAATTTGCAATATTTACAGTGGTTAATTCGCAATATTTATAGTGGTAAATTTGCAATATTTACAGTGGTTAATTTGCAATATTTACAGTGGTTAATTTGCTACAATTTTAATGGTAAAATTGCAATAATTTCAGTGATTAATTTGCAATATTTACAGTGGTTTATTTCCAATAATTTAAGTGGTAAATTTGCAATATTTACAGTGGTTAATTTCGAATATTTACAGTTGAAAATTTGCAATTTTTACAGTGGTGATTTTGCTATAATTGCAGTGGTAAATTTGTAATAATTTCAGTGGTAAATTTGCAATATTTACAGTTGCTAATTTCGAATATTTACAGATGAAAATTCGCAATATTTACAGTGGTTAATTTGCAATATTTACAGTGGTTAATTTGCTACAATTTTAATGGTAAAATTGCAATAATTTCAGTGATTAATTTGCAATATTTACAGTGGTTTATTCCCAATAATTTAAGTGGTAAATTTGCAATATTTACAGTGGTTAATTTGCCATAATTTCAGTGGTAAAATGTCAATATTTTTAGTGTTTAATCTGCAATATTTACTGTGCTTAATTTCCTTAAATTTCAGTGGCAAATTTTGAATATTTATAGTGGAATATTTGTAATATTTTCAGTGGTTAATTTCCAATATTTAGAGTGGTTAATTTGCTATAATTTCAGTGGTAAATTTGCAATATTTACAGTGGTTAATTTGCTATAATTTCAGTGGTAAGTTTGGAATATTTACAGTGGAAAATTTGCAATAATTTCTGTAGTAAATTTGCGATATTTACAGTGGTTAATTTGTAATATTTACAGTGGTTAGTTTGCTATGATTTCAGTGGTAAATTCGCAATAATTTCAGTGGTTAATTTGCAATATTTACAGTTGTTAATTAAGAATATTTACACTTGAAAATTTGCGATATTTACAGTGGTTAATTTGCAATATTTAGAGTGGTTAATTTGCTATAATTTCAGTGTTAAATTTGGTATAATTTCAGTGGTAAGTTTGGTATAATTTCAGTGGAAAATGTTCAATATTTACTGCGGAAAATTTGTAATACTGACTGTGGTTAATTTGATGTAATTTCAGTGGTAAATTTGCAATAATTTCAGTGATTAATTCGCAATATTTACAGTGGTTAATTTGCAATATTTAGAGTGGTTAATTTGCTATAATTTCAGTGGAAAATTTGCAATATTTTCAGTGGTTATTTTGCAATATTGTCAGTGGTTAATTTGATATAATTTCAGTGGTTAATTTGCAATAATTTCAGTGAATAATTCCTAATATTTACAGTGGTTAATTTGCTACAATTTTAATGGTAAAATTGCAATAATTTCAGTGATTAATTTGCAATATTTACAGTGGTTTATTTCCAATAATTTAAGTGGTAAATTTGCAATATTTACAGTGGTTAATTTGCCATAATTTCAGTGGTAAAATTTCAATATTTTTAGTGTTTAATTTGCAATATTTACTGTGCTTAATTTCCTTCAATTTCAGTGGCAAATTTTGAATATTTATAGTGGAATATTTGTAATATTTTCAGTGGTTAATTTCCAATATTTAGAGTGGTTAATTTGCTATACTTTCAGTGGTAAATTTTTCAATATTTACAGTGGTTAATTTGCTATAATTTCAGTGGTAAGTTTGGAATATTTACAGTGGAAAATTTGCAATAATTTCTGTAGTAAATTTGCGATATTTACAGTGGTTAATTTGTAATATTTACAGTGGTTAGTTTGCTATGATTTCAGTGGTAAATTCGCAATAATTTCAGTGGTTAATTTGCAATATTTACAGTTGTTAAGAATATTTACACTTGAAAATTTGCGATACTTACAGTGGTTAATTTGCAATATTTAGAGTGGTTAATTTGCTATAATTTCAGTGGTAAATTTGGTATAATTTCAGTGGTAAGTTTGGTATAATTTCAGTGGAAAATGTTCAATATTTACTGCGGAAAATTTGTAATACTGACTGTGGTTAATTTGATGTAATTTCAGTGGTAAATTTGCAATAATTTCAGTGATTAATTCGCAATATTTACAGTGGTTAATTTGCAATATTTAGAGTGGTTAATTTGCTATAATTTCAGTGGAAAATTTGCAATATTTTCAGTGGTTATTTTGCAATATTGTCAGTGGTTAATTTGATATAATTTCAGTGGTTAATTTGCAATAATTTCAGTGAATAATTCCTAATATTTACAGTGGTTAATTTGCAATAATTTCAGTGGTAAATTTGCAATAATTTCAGTGATTAATTTGCAATATTTACAGTGGTTAATTTCCAATAATTTAAGTGGTAAATTTGCAATATTTACAGTGGTTAATTTGCCATAATTTCAGTGGTAAAATTGCAATATTTTCAGTGGTTAATTTGCAATATTTACTGTGCTTAATTTCCTTCAATTTCAGTGGCAAATTTTGAATATTTATAGTGGAAAATTTTTAATATTTTCAGTGGTTAATTTCCAATATTTAGAGTGGTTAATTTGCTATAATTTCAGTGGCAAGTTTGCAATATTTACAGTGGTTAATTTGCTATAATTTCAGTGGTGAATTTGCAATAATTTCAGTGGTTAATTTGCAATATTTTCAATGCTTATTTTGCAATATGGTCAGTAGTTAATTTGATATAATTTCAGTGGTTAATTTGCAATAATTTCAGTGATTAATTCCTAATATTTACAGTGGTTAATTTGCAATAATTTCTGTGGTAAATTTGCAATATTTACAGTTGTTCATTTCGAATATTTTCAGTCGAAAATTTGAAATATTTACAGTGGTTAATTTCCAATAATTTAAGTGGTAATTTTGCAATATTTACTGTGGTTAATCTCGAATATTTACAGTTGAAAATTCGCAATATTTGCTGTGGAGGATTTACCATATTTGTAGAGGTTAATTAGCAATATTTACAGTGGTTAATTTGCTACAAATTCAGTGGTAAATTTGCAATATTTTCAGTGGTTAATTTGCAATATTTTTAGTGCTTAATTTCCTTAAATTTCAGTGGTAATTTTGCAATATTTACAGTGGTTAATTTCGAATATTTACAGTTGAAAATTTGCAATATTTTCAACGGTTAATTTGCAATAATTTAAGATGTAAATTTGCAATATTTTCAGTGGTTAATTTCGAATATTTACAGTTGAAAATTTGCTATTTTTACAGTGGTTAATTTGCTATAATTTCAGTGGTAAATTTGCAAGAATTTCAGTGATTAAATTGCAATCCTTACAGTGGTTAATTTCCAATAATTTAAGTGGTAAATTTGCAATATTTACAGTAGTTTATTTGCTATAATTTCAGTGGAAAATTGCAATAATTTCAGTGGTTAATTTGCAATATTTACAGTGGTTAATTTCCAATAATTTAAATGGTAAATTTCCAATATTTGCAATGGTTAATTTGTTATAATTTCAGTGGAAAATTGCAATAATTTCAGTGATTAATTTGCAATATTTGCAGTGGTTAATTTGCAATATTTAGAGTGATTAATCTCAAATATTTACACCGCTTAATTTCCTTTAATTTCAGTGCACATTTTGAATATTTAGACTGGAAAGTTTGCAATATTTTCAGTGGTTAATTTCGAATATTTACAGTTGAAAATTTGCAATTTTTACAGTGGTGATTTTGCTATAATTTCAGTGGTAAATTTGTAATAATTTCAGTGGTAAATTTGCAATATTTACAGTTGCTAATTTCGAATATTTACAGATGAAAATTCGCAATATTTACAGTGGTAAATTTGCAATATTTAGAGTGGTTAATTTGCAATATTTACAGTGGTTAATTTGCAATATTTACAGTGGTTAATTTGCTACAATTTTAATGGTAAAATTGCAATAATTTCAGTGATTAATTTGCAATATTTACAGTGGTTTATTTCCAATAATTTAAGTGGTAAATTTGCAATATTTACAGTGGTTAATTTGCCATAATTTCAGTGGTAAAATTTCAATATTTTTAGTGTTTAATTTGCAATAGTTACTGTGCTTAATTTCCTTCAATTTCAGTGGCAAATTTTGAATATTTATAGTGGAATATTTGTAATATTTTCAGTGGTTAATTTCCAATATTTAGAGTGGTTAATTTGCTATAATTTCAGTGGTAAATGTTTCAATATTTACAGTGGTTAATTTGCTATAATTTCAGTGGTAAGTTTGGAATATTTACAGTGGAAAATTTGCAATAATTTCTGTAGTAAATTTGCGATATTTACAGTGGTTAATTTGTAATATTTACAGTGGTTAGTTTGCTATGATTTCAGTGGTAAATTCGCAATAATTTCAGTGGTTAATTTGCAATATTTACAGTTGTTAATTAAGAATATTTACACTTGAAAATTTGCGATATTTACAGTGGTTAATTTGCAATATTTAGAGTGGTTAATTTGCTATAATTTCAGTGGTAAATTTGGTATAATTTCAGTGGTAAGTTTGGTATAATTTCAGTGGAAAATGTTCAATATTTACTGCGGAAAATTTGTAATACTGACTGTGTTTAATTTGATGTAATTTCAGTGGTAAATTTGCAATAATTTCAGTGATTAATTCGCAATATTTACAGTGGTTAATTTGCAATATTTAGAGTGGTTAATTTGCTATAATTTCAGTGGAAAATTTGCAATATTTTCAGTGGTTATTTTGCAATATCGTCAGTGGTTAATTTGCTATAATTTCAGTGAATAATTCCTAATATTTACAGTGGTTAATTTGCAAAAATTTCAGCGGTAAATTTGCAATATTTACGGTGGAAAATTTGCAATATTTACAGTGGTAATTTGCAATAATTTCAGTGGTAAAATTTCTATAATTTCAGTGGAAAATTTACAGTATTTACTGCGGAAAATTTGCAATATTGACAGTGGATAATTTCATATATTTACAGTGGTTAATTTGCTATAATTTCAGTGGTAAATTTGCAATATTTACAGTGGTTAATTTGCTATAATTTCAGTGGTAAATTTGCAATACTTACAGTGGAAAATTTGCAATATTTTCAGTGGTTATTTTGCAATAATGTCAGTGATTAATTCCTAATATTTACAGTGGATAATTTGCAATAATTTCTGTGGTAAATTTGCAATATTTACAGTTGTTCATTTCGAATATTTAAAGTTGAAAATTTCCAATATTTACAGTGGTTAATTCGCAATATTTAGAGTGGTTTATTTGCTAAAATTTCAGTCGTAATTTTGTAATATTTACAGTGGAAAATTTGCAATATTTTCAGTGGTTAATTTGCTACAATTTCAATGGTAAAATCGAAATAATTTTAGTGATTAATTTGCAATATTTACAGTGGTTAATTTCCATTAATTTAAGTGGTAAATTTGCAATATTTACAGTGGTTAATCTCGAATATTTACAGTTGAAAAGTCGCAATATTTGCTGTGGAGAATTTACAATATTTGTAGAGGTTAATTAGCAATATTTACAGTGGTTAATTTGCTAAAAATACAGTGGTAAATTTGCAATATTTTCAGTGGTTAATTTGCAATATATTTAGTGCTTAATTTCCTTAAATTTCAGTGGTAATTTTGCAATATTTACAGTGGTTAATTTCGAATATTTACAGTTGAAAATTTGCAATATTTTCAACGGTTAATTTGCAATAATTTAAGATGTAAATTTGCAATATTTTCAGTGGTTAATTTCGAATATTTACAGTTGAAAATTTGCTATTTTTACAGTGGTTAATTTGCTATAATTTCAGTGGTAAATTTGCAAGAATTTCAGTGATTAAATTGCAATCCTTACAGTGGTTAATTTCCAATAATTTAAGTGGTAAATTTGCAATATTTACAGTAGTTTATTTGCTATAATTTCAGTGGAAAATTGCAATAATTTCAGTGATTAATTTACAATATTTACAGTGGTTAATTTCCAATAATTTAAATGGTAAACTTCCAGTATTTGCAATGGTTAATTTGTTATAATTTCAGTGGAAAATTGCAATAATTTCAGTGATTAAATTGCAATATTTGCAGTGGTTAATTTGCCATAATTTCAGTGGTGAATTTGCAATATTTAGAGTGATTAATCTCAAATATTTACACCGCTTAATTTCCTTTAATTTCAGTGCACATTTTGAATATTTAGAGTGGAAAGTTTGCAATATTTTCAGTGGTTAATTTCGAATATTTACAGTTGAAAATTTGCAATTTTTACAGTGGTGATTTTGCTATAATTTCAGTTGTAAATTTGTAATAATTTCAGTGGTAAATTTGCAATAATTTCAGTGATTAATTCGCAATATTTACAGTGGTTAATTTGCAATATTTACAGTGGTTAATTTGCTATAATTTCAGTGGAAAATTTGCAATATTTTCAGTGGTTATTTTGCAATATTGTCAGTGGTTAATTTGATATAATTTCAGTGGTTAATTTGCAATAATTTCAGTGAATAATTCCTAATATTTACAGTGGTTTATTTCCAATAATTTCAGCGGTAAATTTGCAATATTTACGGTGGAAAATTTGCAATATTTACAGTGGTAATTTGCAATAATTTCAGTGGTAAAATTCCAATAATTTCAGTGGAAAATTTACAGTATTTACTGCGGAAAATTTGCAATATTGACAGTGGATAATTTCATATAATTTCAGTGGTAAATTTACAATAATTTCAGTGATTAATTTGCAATATTTACAGTGGTTAATTTCCCATAATTTAAGTGGTAAATTTGCAATATTTACAGTGGTTAATTTGCCATAATTTCAGTGGTAAAATTTTTAATATTTTCAGTGGTTAATTTCCAATATTTAGAGTGGTTAATTTGCTATAATTTCAGTCGCAAGTTTGCAATATTTACAGTGGTTAATTTGCTATAATTTCAGTGGTAAATTTGCAATATTTACAGTGGTTAATTTGCTATAATTTCAGTGGTAAATTTGCAATATTTACAGTTGCTAATTTCGAATATTTACAGATGAAAATTCGCAATATTTACAGTTGTTAATTTGTAATATTTACAGTGGTTATTTTGCAATATTTAGAGTGGTTAATTTGCTACAATTTCAATGGTAAAATTGCAATAATTTCAGTGATTAAATTGCTATATTTACAGTGGTTAATTTGCTACTATTTTAATGGTAAAATTGCAATAATTTCAGTGATTAATTTGCAATATTTACAGTGGTTAATTTGCCATAATTTCAGTGGTAAATTTGCAATATTTAGCGTGATTAATCTCAAATATTTACACCGCTTAATTTCCTTTAATTTCAGTGCAAATTTTGAATATTTAGAGTGGAAAATTTGTAATATTTTCAGTGGTTAATTTCGAATATTTACAGTTGAAAATTTGCAATTTTTACAGTGGTGATTTTGCTATAATTTCAGTGGTAAATTTGCAATAATTTCAGTGGTAAATTTGCAATATTTACAGTTGCTAATTTCGAATATTTACAGATGAAATTTCGCAATATTTACAGTGGTAAATTTGCAATATTTACAGTGGTTAATTTGCAATATTTACAGTGGTTAATTTGCAATATTTACAGTGGTTAATTTGCTACAATTTTAATGGTAAAATTGCAATAATTTCAGTGATTAATTTGCAATATTTACAGTGGTTTATTTCCAATAATTTAAGTGGTAAATTTGTAATTTTTACAGTGGTTAATTTGTTATAATTTCAGTGGTAAAATTTCAATATTTTTAGTGTTTAATTTGCAATATTTACTGTGCTTAATTTCCTTCAATTTCAGTGGCAAATTTTGAATATTTATAGTGGAATATTTGTAATATTTTCAGTGGTTAATTTCCAATATTTAGAGTGGTTAATTTGCTATACTTTCAGTGGTAAATTTTTCAATATTTACAGTGGTTAATTTGCTATAATTTCAGTGGTAAGTTTGGAATATTTACAGTGGAAAATTTGCAATAATTTCTGTAGTAAATTTGCGATATTTACAGTGGTTAATTTGTAATATTTACAGTGGTTAGTTTGCTATGATTTCAGTGGTAAATTCGCAATAATTTCAGTGGTTAATTTGCAATATTTACAGTTGTTAAGAATATTTACACTTGAAAATTTGCGATACTTACAGTGGTTAATTTGCAATATTTACAGTGGTTAATTTGCTACAAATTCAGTGGTAAATTTGCAATATTTTCAGTGGTTAATTTGCAATATTTTTAGTGCTTAATTTCCTTAAATTTCAGTGGTAATTTTGCAATATTTACAGTGGTTAATTTCGAATATTTACAGTTGAAAATTTGCAATATTTTCAACGGTTAATTTGCAATAATTTAAGATGTAAATTTGCAATATTTTCAGTGGTTAATTTCGAATATTTACAGTTGAAAATTTGCTATTTTTACAGTGGTTAATTTGCTATAATTTCAGTGGTAAATTTGCAAGAATTTCAGTGATTAAATTGCAATCCTTACAGTGGTTAATTTCCAATAATTTAAGTGGTAAATTTGCAATATTTTCAGTAGTTTATTTGCTATAATTTCAGTGGAAAATTGCAATAATTTCAGTGGTTAATTTGCAATATTTACAGTGGTTAATTTCCAATAATTTAAATGGGAAATTTCCAATATTTGCAATGGTTAATTTGTTATAATTTCAGTGGAAAATTGCAATAATTTCAGTGATTAAATTGCAATATTTGCAGTGGTTAATTTGCCATAATTTCAGTGGTGAATTTGCAATATTTAGAGTGATTAATCTCAAATATTTACACCGCTTAATTTCCTTTAATTTCAGTGCACATTTTGAATATTTAGAGTGGAAAGTTTGCAATATTTTCAGTGGTTAATTTCGAATATTTACAGTTGAAAATTTGCAATTTTTACAGTGGTGATTTTGCTATAATTTCAGTGGTAAATTTGCAATATTTACAGTTGCTAATTTCGAATATTTACAGATGAAAATTCGCAATATTTACAGTTGTTAATTTGTAATATTTACAGTGGTTATTTTGCAATATTTACAGTGGTTAGTTTGCTACAATTTCAATGGTAAAATTGCAATAATTTCAGTGATTAAATTGCTATATTTACAGTGGTTAATTTGCTACAATTTTAATGGTAAAATTGCAATAATTTCAGTGATTAATTTGCAATATTTACAGTGGTTAATTTGCTATAATTTCAGTGGTAAATTTGCAATATTTACAGTGGTTAATTTGCTATAATTTCAGTGGTAAATTTGCAATATTTACAGTTGCTAATTTCGAATATTTACAGATGAAAATTCGCAATATTTACAGTTGTTAATTTGTAATATTTACAGTGGTTATTTTGCAATATTTAGAGTGGTTAATTTGCTACAATTTCAATGGTAAAATTGCAATAATTTCAGTGATTAAATTGCTATATTTACAGTGGTTAATTTGCTACTATTTTAATGGTAAAATTGCAATAATTTCAGTGATTAATTTGCAATATTTACAGTGTTTAATTTCCAATAATTTAAATGGTAAACTTCCAGTATTTGCAATGGTTAATTAGTTATAATTTCAGTGGAAAATTGCAATAATTTCAGTGATTAAATTGCAATATTTGCAGTCGTAAATTTGCAATAATTTCAGTGGTGAATTTGCAATATTTAGAGTGATTAATCTCAAATATTTACACCGCTTAATTTCCTTTAATTTCAGTGCACATTTTGAATATTTAGAGTGGAAAGTTTGCAATATTTTCAGTGGTTAATTTCGAATATTTACAGTTGAAAATTTGCAATTTTTACAGTGGTGATTTTGCTATAATTTCAGTTGTAAATTTGTAATAATTTCAGTGGTAAATTTGCAATAATTTCAGTGATTAATTCGCAATATTTTCAGTGGTTAATTTGCAATATTTAGAGTGGTTAATTTGCTATAATTTCAGTGGAAAATTTGCAATATTTTCAGTGGTTATTTTGCAATATTGTCAGTGGTTAATTTGATATAATTTCAGTGGTTAATTTGCAATAATTTCAGTGAATAATTCCTAATATTTACAGTGGTTTATTTCCAATAATTTCAGCGGTAAATTTGCAATATTTACGGTGGAAAATTTGCAATATTTACAGTGGTAATTTGCAATAATTTCAGTGGTAAAATTCCAATAATTTCAGTGGAAAATTTACAGTATTTACTGCGGAAAATTTGCAATATTGACAGTGGATAATTTCATATAATTTCAGTGGTAAATTTACAATAATTTCAGTGATTAATTTGCAATATTTACAGTGGTTAATTTCCCATAATTTAAGTGGTAAATTTGCAATATTTACAGTGGTTAATTTGCCATAATTTCAGTGGTAAAATTTTTAATATTTTCAGTGGTTAATTTCCAATATTTAGAGTGGTTAATTTGCTATAATTTCAGTCGCAAGTTTGCAATATTTACAGTGGTTAATTTGCTATAATTTCAGTGGTAAATTTGCAATATTTACAGTGGTTAATTTGCTATAATTTCAGTGGTAAATTTGCAATATTGACAGTTGCTAATTTCGAATATTTACAGATGAAAATTCGCAATATTTACAGTTGTTAATTTGTAATATTTACAGTGGTTATTTTGCAATATTTACAGTGGTTAATTTGCAATATTTACAGTGGTTAATTTGCTACAATTTTAATGGTAAAATTGCAATAATTTCAGTGATTAATTTGCAAAATTTACAGTGGTTTATTTCCAATAATTTAAGTGGTAAATTTGCAATATTTACAGTGGTTAATTTGCCATAATTTCAGTGGTAAAATTTCAATATTTTTAGTGTTTAATTTGCAATATTTACACCGCTTAATTTCCATTAATTTCAGTGCAAATTTTGAATATTTAGAGTGGAAAATTTGTAATATTTTCAGTGGTTAATTTCGAATATTTACAGTTGAAAATTTGCAATTTTTACAGTGGTGATTTTGCTATAATTTCAGTGGTAAATTTGCAATAATTTCAGTGGTAAATTTGCAATATTTACAGTTGCTAATTTCGAATATTTACAGATGAAATTTCGCAATATTTACAGTGGTTAATTTGCAATATTTACAGTGGTTAATTTGCAATATTTACAGTGGTTAATTTGCTACAATTTTAATGGTAAAATTGCAATAATTTCAGTGATTAATTTGCAATATTTACAGTGGTTTATTTCCAATAATTTAAGTGGTAAATTTGTAATTTTTACAGTGGTTAATTTGTTATAATTTCAGTGGTAAAATTTCAATATTTTTAGTGTTTAATTTGCAATATTTACTGTGCTTAATTTCCTTCAATTTCAGTGGCAAATTTTGAATATTTATAGTGGAATATTTGTAATATTTTCAGTGGTTAATTTCCAATATTTAGAGTGGTTAATTTGCTATACTTTCAGTGGTAAATTTTTCAATATTTACAGTGGTTAATTTGCTATAATTTCAGTGGTAAGTTTGGAATATTTACAGTGGAAAATTTGCAATAATTTCTGTAGTAAATTTGCGATATTTACAGTGGTTAATTTGTAATATTTACAGTGGTTAGTTTGCTATGATTTCAGTGGTAAATTCGCAATAATTTCAGTGGTTAATTTGCAATATTTACAGTTGTTAAGAATATTTACACTTGAAAATTTGCGATACTTACAGTGGTTAATTTGCTACAAATTCAGTGGTAAATTTGCAATATTTTCAGTGGTTAATTTGCAATATTTTTAGTGCTTAATTTCCTTAAATTTCAGTGGTAATTTTGCAATATTTACAGTGGTTAATTTCGAATATTTACAGTTGAAAATTTGCAATATTTTCAACGGTTAATTTGCAATAATTTAAGATGTAAATTTGCAATATTTTCAGTGGTTAATTTCGAATATTTACAGTTGAAAATTTGCTATTTTTACAGTGGTTAATTTGCTATAATTTCAGTGGTAAATTTGCAAGAATTTCAGTGATTAAATTGCAATCCTTACAGTGGTTAATTTCCAATAATTTAAGTGGTAAATTTGCAATATTTACAGTAGTTTATTTGCTATAATTTCAGTGGAAAATTGCAATAATTTCAGTGATTAATTTGCAATATTTACAGTGGTTAATTTCCAATAATTTAAATGGTAAATTTCCAATATTTGCAATGGTTAATTTGTTATAATTTCAGTGGAAAATTGCAATAATTTCAGTGATTAATTTGCAATATTTGCAGTGGTTAATTTGCCATAATTTCAGTGGTGAATTTGCAATATTTAGAGTGATTAATCTCAAATATTTACACCACTTAATTTCCTTTAATTTCAGTGCACATTTTGAATATTTAGAGTGGAAAATTTGCAATATTTTCAGTGGTTAATTTCGAATATTTACAGTTGAAAATTTGCAATTTTTACAGTGGTGATTTTGCTATAATTTCAGTGGTAAATTTGCAATAATTTCAGTGGTAAATTTGCAATATTTACAGTTGCTAATTTCGAATATTTACAGATGAAATTTCGCAATATTTACAGTGGTAAATTTGCAATATTTACAGTGGTTAATTTGCAATATTTACAGTAGTTAATTTGCAATATTTACAGTGGTTAATTTGCTACAATTTTAATGGTAAAATTGCAATAATTTCAGTGATTAATTTGCAATATTTACAGTGGTTTATTTCCAATAATTTAAGTGGTAAATTTGTAATTTTTACAGTGGTTAATTTGTTATAATTTCAGTGGTAAAATTTCAATATTTTTAGTGTTTAATTTGCAATATTTACTGTGCTTAATTTCCTTCAATTTCAGTGGCAAATTTTGAATATTTATAGTGGAATATTTGTAATATTTTCAGTGGTTAATTTCCAATATTTAGAGTGGTTAATTTGCTATACTTTCAGTGGTAAATTTTTCAATATTTACAGTGGTTAATTTGCTATAATTTCAGTGGTAAGTTTGGAATATTTACAGTGGAAAATTTGCAATAATTTCTGTAGTAAATTTGCGATATTTACAGTGGTTAATTTGTAATATTTACAGTGGTTAGTTTGCTATGATTTCAGTGGTAAATTCGCAATAATTTCAGTGGTTAATTTGCAATATTTACAGTTGTTAAGAATATTTACACTTGAAAATTTGCGATACTTACAGTGGTTAATTTGCAATATTTACAGTGGTTAATTTGCTACAAATTCAGTGGTAAATTTGCAATATTTTCAGTGGTTAATTTGCAATATTTTTAGTGCTTAATTTCCTTAAATTTCAGTGGTAATTTTGCAATATTTACAGTGGTTAATTTCGAATATTTACAGTTGAGAATTTGCAATATTTTCAACGGTTAATTTGCAATAATTTAAGATGTAAATTTGCAATATTTTCAGTGGTTAATTTCGAATATTTACAGTTGAAAATTTGCTATTTTTACAGTGGTTAATTTGCTATAATTTCAGTGGTAAATTTGCAAGAATTTCAGTGATTAAATTGCAATCCTTACAGTGGTTAATTTCCAATAATTTAAGTGGTAAATTTGCAATATTTACAGTAGTTTATTTGCTATAATTTCAGTGGAAAATTGCAATAATTTCAGTGGTTAATTTGCAATATTTACAGTGGTTAATTTCCAATAATTTAAATGGTAAATTTCCAATATTTGCAATGGTTAATTTGTTATAATTTCAGTGGAAAATTGCAATAATTTCAGTGATTAATTTGCAATATTTGCAGTGGTTAATTTGCCATAATTTCAGTGGTGAATTTGCAATATTTAGAGTGATTAATCTCAAATATTTACACCGCTTAATTTCCTTTAATTTCAGTGCACATTTTGAATATTTAGAGTGGAAAGTTTGCAATATTTTCAGTGGTTAATTTCGAATATTTACAGTTGAAAATTTGAAATTTTTACAGTGGTGATTTTGCTATAATTTCAGTGGTAAATTTGCAATATTTACAGTTGCTAATTTCGAATATTTACAGATGAAAATTCGCAATCTTTACAGTTGTTAATTTGTAATATTTACAGTGGTTATTTTGCAATATTTACAGTGGTTAATTTGCTACAATTTCAATGGTAAAATTGCAATAATTTCAGTGATTAAATTGCTATATTTACAGTGGTTAATTTGCTACAATTTTAATGGTAAAATTGCAATAATTTCAGTGATTAATTTGCAATATTTACAGTGGTTTATTTCCAATAATTTAAGTGGTAAATTTGCAATATTTACAGTGGTTAATTTGCCATAATTTCAGGGGTAAAATTTCAATATTTTTAGTGTTTAATTTGCAATATTTACTGTGCTTAATTTCCTTCAATTTCAGTGGCAAATTTTGAATATTTATAGTGGAATATTTGTAATATTTTCAGTGGTTAATTTCCAATATTTAGAGTGGTTAATTTGCTATAATTTCAGTGGTAAATGTTTCAATATTTACAGTGGTTAATTTGCTATAATTTCAGTGGTAAGTTTGGAATATTTACAGTGGAAAATTTGCAATAATTTCTGTAGTAATTTGCGATATTTACAGTGGTTAATTTGTAATATTTACAGTGGTTAGTTTGCTATGATTTCAGTGGTAAATTCGCAATAATTTCAGTGGTTAATTTGCAATATTTACAGTTGTTAATTAAGAATATTTACACTTGAAAATTTGTGATATTTACAGTGGTTAATTTGCAATATTTAGAGTGGTTAATTTGCTATAATTTCAGTGGTAAATTTGGTATAATTTCAGTGGTAAGTTTGGTATAATTTCAGTGGAAAATGTTCAATATTTACTGCGGAAAATTTGTAATACTGACTGTGTTTAATTTGATGTAATTTCAGTGGTAAATTTGCAATAATTTCAGTGATTAATTCGCAATATTTACAGTGGTTAATTTGCAATATTTAGAGTGGTTAATTTGCTATAATTTAAGTGGAAAATTTGCAATATTTTCAGTGGTTATTTTGCAATATTGTCAGTGGTTAATTTGATATAATTTCAGTGGTTAATTTGCTATAATTTCAGTGAATAATTCCTAATATTTACAGTGGTTAATTTGCAATAATTTAAGCGGTAAATTTGCAATATTTACGGTGGAAAATTTGCAATATTTACAGTGGTAATTTGCAATAATTTAAGTGGTAAAATTTACAGTATTTACTGCGGAAAATTTGCAATATTGACAGTGGATAATTTCATATATTTACAGTGGTTAATTTGCTATAATTTCAGTGGTAAATTTGCAATATTTACAGTGGTTAATTTGCTATAATTTCAGTGGTAAATTTGCAATACTTACAGTGGAAAATTTGCAATATTTTCAATGGTTATTTTGCAGTAATGTCAGTGATTAATTCCTAATATTTACAGTGGATAATTTGCAATAATTTCTGTGGTAAATTTGCAATATTTACAGTTGTTCATTTCGAATATTTAAAGTTGAAAATTTGCAATATTTACAGTGGTTAATTCGCAATATTTAGAGTGGTTTATTTGCTAAAATTTCAGTCGTAATTTTGTAATATTTACAGTGGAAAATTTGCAATATTTTCAGTGGTTAATTTGCTACAATTTCAATGGTAAAATCGAAATAATTTTAGTGATTAATTTGCAATATTTACAGTGGTTAATTTCCATTAATTTAAGTGGTAAATTTGCAATATTTACAGTGGTTAATCTCGAATATTTACAGTTGAAAAGTCGCAATATTTGCTGTGGAGAATTTACAATATTTGTAGAGGTTAATTAGCAATATTTACAGTGGTTAATTTGCTAAAAATACAGTGGTAAATTTGCAATATTTTCAGTGGTTAATTTGCAATATTTTTAGTGCTTAATTTCCTTAAATTTCAGTGGTAATTTTGCAATATTTACAGTGGTTAATTTCGAATATTTACAGTTGAAAATTTGCAATATTTTCAACGGTTAATTTGCAATAATTTAAGATGTAAATTTGCAATATTTTCAGTGGTTAATTTCGAATATTTACAGTTGAAAATTTGCTATTTTTACAGTGGTTAATTTGCTATAATTTCAGTGGTAAATTTGCAAGAATTTCAGTGATTAAATTGCAATCCTTACAGTGGTTAATTTCCAATAA
Organism: Podargus strigoides; assembly: GCA_028020825.1. Classification (NCBI taxonomy): domain Eukaryota; kingdom Metazoa; phylum Chordata; class Aves; order Caprimulgiformes; family Podargidae; genus Podargus; species Podargus strigoides. The sequence continues at coordinate 189,009 of CM051635.1, read as the reverse complement.
TTTAAGTGGTAAATTTGCAATATTTTCAGTAGTTTATTTGCTATAATTTCAGTGGAAAATTGCAATAATTTCAGTGGTTAATTTGCAATATTTACAGTGGTTAATTTCCAATAATTTAAATGGTAAATTTCCAATATTTGCAATGGTTAATTTGTTATAATTTCAGTGGAAAATTGCAATAATTTCAGTGATTAATTTGCAATATTTGCAGTGGTTAATTTGCCATAATTTCAGTGGTGAATTTGCAATATTTAGAGTGATTAATCTCAAATATTTACACCGCTTAATTTCCTTTAATTTCAGTGCACATTTTGAATATTTAGAGTGGAAAGTTTGCAATATTTTCAGTGGTTAATTTCGAATATTTACAGTTGAAAATTTGAAATTTTTACAGTGGTGATTTTGCTATAATTTCAGTGGTAAATTTGCAATATTTACAGTTGCTAATTTCGAATATTTACAGATGAAAATTCGCAATATTTACAGTTGTTAATTTGTAATATTTACAGTGGTTATTTTGCAATATTTACAGTGGTTAATTTGCTACAATTTCAATGGTAAAATTGCAATAATTTCAGTGATTAAATTGCTATATTTACAGTGGTTAATTTGCTACAATTTTAATGGTAAAATTGCAATAATTTCAGTGATTAATTTGCAATATTTACAGTGGTTAATTTGCTATAATTTCAGTGGTAAATTTGCAATATTTACAGTGGTTAATTTGCTATAATTTCAGTGGTAAATTTGCAATATTTACAGTTGCTAATTTCGAATATTTACAGATGAAAATTCGCAATATTTACAGTTGTTAATTTGTAATATTTGCAGTGGTTATTTTGCAATATTTAGAGTGGTTAATTTGCTACAATTTCAATGGTAAAATTGCAATAATTTCAGTGATTAAATTGCTATATTTACAGTGGTTAATTTGCTACTATTTTAATGGTAAAATTGCAATAATTTCAGTGATTAATTTGCAATATTTACAGTGGTTAATTTGCCATAATTTCAGTGGTAAATTTGCAATATTTAGCGTGATTAATCTCAAATATTTACACCGCTTAATTTCCTTTAATTTCAGTGCAAATTTTGAATATTTAGAGTGGAAAATTTGTAATATTTTCAGTGGTTAATTTCGAATATTTACAGTTGAAAATTTGCAATTTTTACAGTGGTGATTTTGCTATAATTTCAGTGGTAAATTTGCAATAATTTCAGTGGTAAATTTGCAATATTTACAGTTGCTAATTTCGAATATTTACAGATGAAATTTCGCAATATTTACAGTGGTAAATTTGCAATATTTACAGTGGTTAATTTGCAATATTTACAGTGGTTAATTTGCAATATTTACAGTGGTTAATTTGCTACAATTTTAATGGTAAAATTGCAATAATTTCAGTGATTAATTTGCAATATTTACAGTGGTTTATTTCCAATAATTTAAGTGGTAAATTTGTAATTTTTACAGTGGTTAATTTGTTATAATTTCAGTGGTAAAATTTCAATATTTTTAGTGTTTAATTTGCAATATTTACTGTGCTTAATTTCCTTCAATTTCAGTGGCAAATTTTGAATATTTATAGTGGAATATTTGTAATATTTTCAGTGGTTAATTTCCAATATTTAGAGTGGTTAATTTGCTATACTTTCAGTGGTAAATTTTTCAATATTTACAGTGGTTAATTTGCTATAATTTCAGTGGTAAGTTTGGAATATTTACAGTGGAAAATTTGCAATAATTTCTGTAGTAAATTTGCGATATTTACAGTGGTTAATTTGTAATATTTACAGTGGTTAGTTTGCTATGATTTCAGTGGTAAATTCGCAATAATTTCAGTGGTTAATTTGCAATATTTACAGTTGTTAAGAATATTTACACTTGAAAATTTGCGATACTTACAGTGGTTAATTTGCAATATTTACAGTGGTTAATTTGCTACAAATTCAGTGGTAAATTTGCAATATTTTCAGTGGTTAATTTGCAATATTTTTAGTGCTTAATTTCCTTAAATTTCAGTGGTAATTTTGCAATATTTACAGTGGTTAATTTCGAATATTTACAGTTGAAAATTTGCAATATTTTCAACGGTTAATTTGCAATAATTTAAGATGTAAATTTGCAATATTTTCAGTGGTTAATTTCGAATATTTACAGTTGAAAATTTGCTATTTTTACAGTGGTTAATTTGCTATAATTTCAGTGGTAAATTTGCAAGAATTTCAGTGATTAAATTGCAATCCTTACAGTGGTTAATTTCCAATAATTTAAGTGGTAAATTTGCAATATTTTCAGTAGTTTATTTGCTATAATTTCAGTGGAAAATTGCAATAATTTCAGTGGTTAATTTGCAATATTTACAGTGGTTAATTTCCAATAATTTAAATGGGAAATTTCCAATATTTGCAATGGTTAATTTGTTATAATTTCAGTGGAAAATTGCAATAATTTCAGTGATTAATTTGCAATATTTGCAGTGGTTAATTTGCCATAATTTCAGTGGTGAATTTGCAATATTTAGAGTGATTAATCTCAAATATTTACACCGCTTAATTTCCTTTAATTTCAGTGCACATTTTGAATATTTAGAGTGGAAAGTTTGCAATATTTTCAGTGGTTAATTTCGAATATTTACAGTTGAAAATTTGAAATTTTTACAGTGGTGATTTTGCTATAATTTCAGTGGTAAATTTGCAATATTTACAGTTGCTAATTTCGAATATTTACAGATGAAAATTCGCAATCTTTACAGTTGTTAATTTGTAATATTTACAGTGGTTATTTTGCAATATTTACAGTGGTTAATTTGCTACAATTTCAATGGTAAAATTGCAATAATTTCAGTGATTAAATTGCTATATTTACAGTGGTTAATTTGCTACAATTTTAATGGTAAAATTGCAATAATTTCAGTGATTAATTTGCAATATTTACAGTGGTTTATTTCCAATAATTTAAGTGGTAAATTTGCAATATTTACAGTGGTTAATTTGCCATAATTTCAGGGGTAAAATTTCAATATTTTTAGTGTTTAATTTGCAATATTTACTGTGCTTAATTTCCTTCAATTTCAGTGGCAAATTTTGAATATTTATAGTGGAATATTTGTAATATTTTCAGTGGTTAATTTCCAATATTTAGAGTGGTTAATTTGCTATAATTTCAGTGGTAAATGTTTCAATATTTACAGTGGTTAATTTGCTATAATTTCAGTGGTAAGTTTGGAATATTTACAGTGGAAAATTTGCAATAATTTCTGTAGTAATTTGCGATATTTACAGTGGTTAATTTGTAATATTTACAGTGGTTAGTTTGCTATGATTTCAGTGGTAAATTCGCAATAATTTCAGTGGTTAATTTGCAATATTTACAGTTGTTAATTAAGAATATTTACACTTGAAAATTTGCGATATTTACAGTGGTTAATTTGCAATATTTAGAGTGGTTAATTTGCTATAATTTCAGTGGTAAATTTGGTATAATTTCAGTGGTAAGTTTGGTATAATTTCAGTGGAAAATGTTCAATATTTACTGCGGAAAATTTGTAATACTGACTGTGTTTAATTTGATGTAATTTCAGTGGTAAATTTGCAATAATTTCAGTGATTAATTCGCAATATTTACAGTGGTTAATTTGCAATATTTAGAGTGGTTAATTTGCTATAATTTAAGTGGAAAATTTGCAATATTTTCAGTGGTTATTTTGCAATATTGTCAGTGGTTAATTTGATATAATTTCAGTGGTTAATTTGCTATAATTTCAGTGAATAATTCCTAATATTTACAGTGGTTAATTTGCAATAATTTAAGCGGTAAATTTGCAATATTTACGGTGGAAAATTTGCAATATTTACAGTGGTAATTTGCAATAATTTAAGTGGTAAAATTTACAGTATTTACTGCGGAAAATTTGCAATATTGACAGTGGATAATTTCATATATTTACAGTGGTTAATTTGCTATAATTTCAGTGGTAAATTTGCAATATTTACAGTGGTTAATTTGCTATAATTTCAGTGGTAAATTTGCAATACTTACAGTGGAAAATTTGCAATATTTTCAATGGTTATTTTGCAGTAATGTCAGTGATTAATTCCTAATATTTACAGTGGATAATTTGCAATAATTTCTGTGGTAAATTTGCAATATTTACAGTTGTTCATTTCGAATATTTAAAGTTGAAAATTTGCAATATTTACAGTGGTTAATTCGCAATATTTAGAGTGGTTTATTTGCTAAAATTTCAGTCGTAATTTTGTAATATTTACAGTGGAAAATTTGCAATATTTTCAGTGGTTAATTTGCTACAATTTCAATGGTAAAATCGAAATAATTTTAGTGATTAATTTGCAATATTTACAGTGGTTAATTTCCATTAATTTAAGTGGTAAATTTGCAATATTTACAGTGGTTAATCTCGAATATTTACAGTTGAAAAGTCGCAATATTTGCTGTGGAGAATTTACAATATTTGTAGAGGTTAATTAGCAATATTTACAGTGGTTAATTTGCTAAAAATACAGTGGTAAATTTGCAATATTTTCAGTGGTTAATTTGCAATATTTTTAGTGCTTAATTTCCTTAAATTTCAGTGGTAATTTTGCAATATTTACAGTGGTTAATTTCGAATATTTACAGTTGAAAATTTGCAATATTTTCAACGGTTAATTTGCAATAATTTAAGATGTAAATTTGCAATATTTTCAGTGGTTAATTTCGAATATTTACAGTTGAAAATTTGCTATTTTTACAGTGGTTAATTTGCTATAATTTCAGTGGTAAATTTGCAAGAATTTCAGTGATTAAATTGCAATCCTTACAGTGGTTAATTTCCAATAATTTAAGTGGTAAATTTGCAATATTTACAGTAGTTTATTTGCTATAATTTCAGTGGAAAATTGCAATAATTTCAGTGATTAATTTGCAATATTTACAGTGGTTAATTTCCAATAATTTAAATGGTAAACTTCCAGTATTTGCAATGGTTAATTTGTTATAATTTCAGTGGAAAATTGCAATAATTTCAGTGATTAATTTGCAATATTTGCAGTGGTTAATTTGCCATAATTTCAGTGGTGAATTTGCAATATTTAGAGTGATTAATCTCAAATATTTACACCGCTTAATTTCCTTTAATTTCAGTGCACATTTTGAATATTTAGAGTGGAAAATTTGCAATATTTTCAGTGGTTAATTTCGAATATTTACAGTTGAAAATTTGCAATTTTTACAGTGGTGATTTTGCTATAATTTCAGTTGTAAATTTGTAATAATTTCAGTGATAAATTTGCAATAATTTCAGTGATTAATTCGCAATATTTACAGTGGTTAATTTGCAATATTTAGAGTGGTTAATTTGCTATAATTTCAGTGGAAAATTTACAATATTTTCAGTGGTTATTTTGCAATATTGTCAGTGGTTAATTTGATATAATTTCCGTGGTTAATTTGCTATAATTTCAGTGAATAATTCCTAATATTTACAGTGGTTAATTTGCAATAATTTCAGCGGTAAATTTGCAATATTTACGGTGGAAAATTTGCAATATTTACAGTGGTAATTTGCAATAATTTCAGTGGTAAAATTTCTATAATTTCAGTGGAAAATTTACAGTATTTACTGCGGAAAATTTGCAATATTGACAGTGGATAATTTCATATAATTTCAGTGGTAAATTTGCAATAATTTCAGTGATTAATTTGCAATATTTACAGTGGTTAATTTCCCATAATTTAAGTGGTAAATTTGCAATATTTACAGTGGTTAATTTGCCATAATTTCAGTGGTAAAATTGCAATATTTTCAGTGGTTAATTTGCAATATTTACTGTGCTTAATTTCCTTCAATTTCAGCGGCAAATTTTAAATATTTATAGTGGAAAATTTTTAATATTTTCAGTGGTTAATTTCCAATATTTAGAGTGGTTAATTTGCTATAATTTCAGTCGCAAGTTTGCAATATTTACAGTGGTTAATTTGCTATAATTTCAGTGGTAAATTTGCAATATTTACAGTGGTTAATTTGCTATAATTTCAGTGGTAAATTTGCAATACTTACAGTGGTAAATTTGCAATACTTACAGTGGAAAATTTGCAATATTTTCAGTGGTTATTTTGCAATAATGTCAGTGATTAATTCCTAATATTTACAGTGGATAATTTGCAATAATTTCTGTGGTAAATTTGCAATATTTACAGTTGTTCATTTCGAATATTTAAAGTTGAAAATTTGCAATATTTACAGTGGTTAATTCGCAATATTTAGAGTGGTTTATTTGCTAAAATTTCAGTCGTAATTTTGTAATATTTACAGTGGAAAATTTGCAATATTTTCAGTGGTTAATTTGCTACAATTTCAATGGTAAAATCGAAATAATTTTAGTGATTAATTTGCAATATTTACAGTGGTTAATTTCCATTAATTTAAGTGGTAAATTTGCAATATTTACAGTGGTTAATCTCGAATATTTACAGTTGAAAAGTCGCAATATTTGCTGTGGAGAATTTACAATATTTGTAGAGGTTAATTAGCAATATTTACAGTGGTTAATTTGCTAAAAATACAGTGGTAAATTTGCAATATTTTCAGTGGTTAATTTGCAATATTTTTAGTGCTTAATTTCCTTAAATTTCAGTGGTAATTTTGCAATATTTACAGTGGTTAATTTCGAATATTTACAGTTGAAAATTTGCAATATTTTCAACGGTTAATTTGCAATAATTTGAGATGTAAATTTGCAATATTTTCAGTGGTTAATTTCGAATATTTACAGTTGAAAATTTGCTATTTTTACAGTGGTTAATTTGCTATAATTTCAGTGGTAAATTTGCAAGAATTTCAGTGATTAAATTGCAATCCTTACAGTGGTTAATTTCCAATAATTTAAGTGGTAAATTTGCAATATTTACAGTAGTTTATTTGCTATAATTTCAGTGGAAAATTGCAATAATTTCAGTGATTAATTTGCAATATTTACAGTGGTTAATTTCCAATAATTTAAATGGTAAATTTCCAATATTTGCAATGGTTAATTTGTTATAATTTCAGTGGAAAATTGCAATAATTTCAGTGATTAATTTGCAATATTTGCAGTGGTTAATTTGCCATAATTTCAGTGGTGAATTTGCAATATTTAGAGTGATTAATCTCAAATATTTACACCACTTAATTTCCTTTAATTTCAGTGCACATTTTGAATATTTAGAGTGGAAAATTTGCAATATTTTCAGTGGTTAATTTCGAATATTTACAGTTGAAAATTTGCAATTTTTACAGTGGTGATTTTGCTATAATTTCAGTGGTAAATTTGCAATAATTTCAGTGGTAAATTTGCAATATTTACAGTTGCTAATTTCGAATATTTACAGATGAAAATTCGCAATATTTACAGTGGTAAATTTGCAATATTTACAGTGGTTAATTTGCAATATTTACAGTGGTTAATTTGCTACAATTTTAATGGTAAAATTGCAATAATTTCAGTGATTAATTTGCAAAATTTACAGTGGTTTATTTCCAATAATTTAAGTGGTAAATTTGCAATATTTACAGTGGTTAATTTGCCATAATTTCAGGGGTAAAATTTCAATATTTTTAGTGTTTAATTTGCAATATTTACTGTGCTTAATTTCCTTCAATTTCAGTGGCAAATTTTGAATATTTATAGTGGAATATTTGTAATATTTTCAGTGGTTAATTTCCAATATTTAGAGTGGTTAATTTGCTATAATTTCAGTGGTAAATGTTTCAATATTTACAGTGGTTAATTTGCTATAATTTCAGTGGTAAGTTTGGAATATTTACAGTGGAAAATTTGCAATAATTTCTGTAGTAATTTGCGATATTTACAGTGGTTAATTTGTAATATTTACAGTGGTTAGTTTGCTATGATTTCAGTGGTAAATTCGCAATAATTTCAGTGGTTAATTTGCAATATTTACAGTTGTTAATTAAGAATATTTACACTTGAAAATTTGCGATATTTACAGTGGTTAATTTGCAATATTTAGAGTGGTTAATTTGCTATAATTTCAGTGGTAAATTTGGTATAATTTTAGTGGTAAGTTTGGTATAATTTCAGTGGAAAATGTTCAATATTTACTGCGGAAAATTTGTAATACTGACTGTGTTTAATTTGATGTAATTTCAGTGGTAAATTTGCAATAATTTCAGTGATTAATTCGCAATATTTACAGTGGTTAATTTGCTCTAATTTCAGTGGTAAATTTGCAATATTTACAGTGGTTAATTTGCTATAATTTCAGTGGTAAATTTGCAATATTTACAGTTGCTAATTTCGAATATTTACAGATGAAAATTCGCAATATTTACAGTTGTTAATTTGTAATATTTACAGTGGTTATTTTGCAATATTTAGAGTGGTTAATTTGCTACAATTTCAATGGTAAAATTGCAATAATTTCAGTGATTAAATTGCTATATTTACAGTGGTTAATTTGCTACTATTTTAATGGTAAAATTGCAATAATTTCAGTGATTAATTTGCAATATTTACAGTGGTTAATTTGCCATAATTTCAGTGGTAAATTTGCAATATTTAGCGTGATTAATCTCAAATATTTACACCGCTTAATTTCCTTTAATTTCAGTGCAAATTTTGAATATTTAGAGTGGAAAATTTGTAATATTTTCAGTGGTTAATTTCGAATATTTACAGTTGAAAATTTGCAATTTTTACAGTGGTGATTTTGCTATAATTTCAGTGGTAAATTTGCAATAATTTCAGTGGTAAATTTGCAATATTTACAGTTGCTAATTTCGAATATTTACAGATGAAATTTCGCAATATTTACAGTGGTAAATTTGCAATATTTACAGTGGTTAATTTGCAATATTTACAGTGGTTAATTTGCAATATTTACAGTGGTTAATTTGCTACAATTTTAATGGTAAAATTGCAATAATTTCAGTGATTAATTTGCAATATTTACAGTGGTTTATTTCCAATAATTTAAGTGGTAAATTTGTAATTTTTACAGTGGTTAATTTGTTATAATTTCAGTGGTAAAATTTCAATATTTTTAGTGTTTAATTTGCAATATTTACTGTGCTTAATTTCCTTCAATTTCAGTGGCAAATTTTGAATATTTATAGTGGAATATTTGTAATATTTTCAGTGGTTAATTTCCAATATTTAGAGTGGTTAATTTGCTATACTTTCAGTGGTAAATTTTTCAATATTTACAGTGGTTAATTTGCTATAATTTCAGTGGTAAGTTTGGAATATTTACAGTGGAAAATTTGCAATAATTTCTGTAGTAAATTTGCGATATTTACAGTGGTTAATTTGTAATAATTACAGTGGTTAGTTTGCTATGATTTCAGTGGTAAATTCGCAATAATTTCAGTGGTTAATTTGCAATATTTACAGTTGTTAAGAATATTTACACTTGAAAATTTGCGATACTTACAGTGGTTAATTTGCAATATTTACAGTGGTTAATTTGCTACAAATTCAGTGGTAAATTTGCAATATTTTCAGTGGTTAATTTGCAATATTTTTAGTGCTTAATTTCCTTAAATTTCAGTGGTAATTTTGCAATATTTACAGTGGTTAATTTCGAATATTTACAGTTGAAAATTTGCAATATTTTCAACGGTTACTTTGCAATAATTTAAGATGTAAATTTGCAATAGTTTCAGTGGTTAATTTCGAATATTTACAGTTGAAAATTTGCTATTTTTACAGTGGTTAATTTGCTATAATTTCAGTGGTAAATTTGCAATAATTTCAGTGATTAAATTGCAATCCTTACAGTGGTTAATTTCCAATAATTTAAGTGGTAAATTTGCAATATTTACAGTAGTTTATTTGCTATAATTTCAGTGGAAAATTGCAATAATTTCAGTGGTTAATTTGCAATATTTACAGTGGTTAATTTCCAATAATTTAAATGGTAAATTTCCAATATTTGCAATGGTTAATTTGTTATAATTTCAGTGGAAAATTGCAATAATTTCAGTGATTAATTTGCAATATTTGCAGTGGTTAATTTGCCATAATTTCAGTGGTGAATTTGCAATATTTAGAGTGATTAATCTCAAATATTTACACCGCTTAATTTCCTTTAATTTCAGTGCACATTTTGAATATTTAGACTGGAAAGTTTGCAATATTTTCAGTGGTTAATTTCGAATATTTACAGTTGAAAATTTTAAATTTTTACAGTGGTGATTTTGCTATAATTTCTGTGGTAAATTTGCAATATTTACAGTTGCTAATTTCGAATATTTACAGATGAAAATTCGCAATCTTTACAGTTGTTAATTTGTAATATTTACAGTGGTTATTTTGCAATATTTACAGTGGTTAATTTGCTACAATTTCAATGGTAAAATTGCAATAATTTCAGTGATTAAATTGCTATATTTACAGTGGTTAATTTGCTACAATTTTAATGGTAAAATTGCAATAATTTCAGTGATTAATTTGCAATATTTACAGTGGTTTATTTCCAATAATTTAAGTGGTAAATTTGCAATATTTACAGTGGTTAATTTGCCATAATTTCAGTGGTAAAATTTCAATATTTTTAGTGTTTAATTTGCAATATTTACTGTGCTTAATTTCCTTCAATTTCAGTGGCAAATTTTGAATATTTATAGTGGAATATTTGTAATATTTTCAGTGGTTAATTTCCAATATTTAGAGTGGTTAATTTGCTATAATTTCAGTGGTAAATGTTTCAATATTTACAGTGGTTAATTTGCTATAATTTCAGTGGTAAGTTTGGAATATTTACAGTGGAAAATTTGCAATAATTTCTGTAGTAATTTGCGATATTTACAGTGGTTAATTTGTAATATTTACAGTGGTTAGTTTGCTATGATTTCAGTGGTAAATTCGCAATAATTTCAGTGGTTAATTTGCAATATTTACAGTTGTTAATTAAGAATATTTACACTTGAAAATTTGCGATATTTACAGTGGTTAATTTGCAATATTTAGAGTGGTTAATTTGCTATAATTTCAGTGGTAAATTTGGTATAATTTCAGTGGTAAGTTTGGTATAATTTCAGTGGAAAATGTTCAATATTTACTGCGGAAAATTTGTAATACTGACTGTGTTTAATTTGATGTAATTTCAGTGGTAAATTTGCAATAATTTCAGTGATTAATTCGCAATATTTACAGTGGTTAATTTGCAATATTTAGAGTGGCTAATTTGCTATAATTTCAGTGGAAAATTTGCAATATTTTCAGTGGTTATTTTGCAATATTGTCAGTGGTTAATTTGATATAATTTCAGTGGTTAATTTGCTATAATTTCAGTGAATAATTCCTAATATTTACAGTGGTTAATTTGCAATAATTTAAGCGGTAAATTTGCTATATTTACGGTGGAAAATTTGCAATATTTACAGTGGTAATTTGCAATAATTTCAGTGGTAAAATTTACAGTATTTACTGCGGAAAATTTGCAATATTGACAGTGGATAATTTCATATATTTACAGTGGTTAATTTGCTATAATTTCAGTGGTAAATTTGCAATATTTACAGTGGTTAATTTGCTATAATTTCAGTGGTAAATTTGCAATACTTACAGTGGAAAATTTGCAATATTTTCAATGGTTATTTTGCAATAATGTCAGTGATTAATTCCTAATATTTACAGTGGATAATTTGCAATAATTTCTGTGGTAAATTTGCAATATTTACAGTTGTTCATTTCGAATATTTAAAGTTGAAAATTTGCAATATTTACAGTGGTTAATTCGCAATATTTAGAGTGGTTTATTTGCTAAAATTTCAGTCGTAATTTTGTAATATTTACAGTGGAAAATTTGCAATATTTTCAGTGGTTAATTTGCTACAATTTCAATGGTAAAATCGAAATAATTTTAGTGATTAATTTGCAATATTTACAGTGGTTAATTTCCATTAATTTAAGTGGTAAATTTGCAATATTTACAGTGGTTAATCTCGAATATTTACAGTTGAAAAGTCGCAATATTTGCTGTGGAGAATTTACAATATTTGTAGAGGTTAATTAGCAATATTTACAGTGGTTAATTTGCTAAAAATACAGTGGTAAATTTGCAATATTTTCAGTGGTTAATTTGCAATATTTTTAGTGCTTAATTTCCTTAAATTTCAGTGGTAATTTTGCAATATTTACAGTGGTTAATTTCGAATATTTACAGTTGAAAATTTGCAATATTTTCAACGGTTAATTTGCAATAATTTAAGATGTAAATTTGCAATATTTTCAGTGGTTAATTTCGAATATTTACAGTTGAAAATTTGCTATTTTTACAGTGGTTAATTTGCTATAATTTCAGTGGTAAATTTGCAAGAATTTCAGTGATTAAATTGCAATCCTTACAGTGGTTAATTTCCAATAATTTAAGTGGTAAATTTGCAATATTTACAGTAGTTTATTTGCTATAATTTCAGTGGAAAATTGCAATAATTTCAGTGATTAATTTGCAATATATACAGTGGTTAATTTCCAATAATTTAAATGGTAAACTTCCAGTATTTGCAATGGTTAATTTGTTATAATTTCAGTGGAAAATTGCAATAATTTCAGTGATTAATTTGCAATATTTGCAGTGGTTAATTTGCCATAATTTCAGTGGTGAATTTGCAATATTTAGAGTGATTAATCTCAAATATTTACACCGCTTAATTTCCTTTAATTTCAGTGCACATTTTGAATATTTAGAGTGGAAAATTTGCAATATTTTCAGTGGTTAATTTCGAATATTTACAGTTGAAAATTTGCAATTTTTACAGTGGTGATTTTGCTATAATTTCAGTTGTAAATTTGTAATAATTTCAGTGATAAATTTGCAATAATTTCAGTGATTAATTCGCAATATTTACAGTGGTTAATTTGCAATATTTAGAGTGGTTAATTTGCTATAATTTCAGTGGAAAATTTACAATATTTTCAGTGGTTATTTTGCAATATTGTCAGTGGTTAATTTGATATAATTTCCGTGGTTAATTTGCTATAATTTCAGTGAATAATTCCTAATATTTACAGTGGTTAATTTGCAATAATTTCAGCGGTAAATTTGCAATATTTACGGTGGAAAATTTGCAATATTTACAGTGGTAATTTGCAATAATTTCAGTGGTAAAATTTCTATAATTTCAGTGGAAAATTTACAGTATTTACTGCGGAAAATTTGCAATATTGACAGTGGATAATTTCATATAATTTCAGTGGTAAATTTGCAATAATTTCAGTGATTAATTTGCAATATTTACAGTGGTTAATTTCCCATAATTTAAGTGGTAAATTTGCAATATTTACAGTGGTTAATTTGCCATAATTTCAGTGGTAAAATTGCAATATTTTCAGTGGTTAATTTGCAATATTTACTGTGCTTAATTTCCTTCAATTTCAGCGGCAAATTTTAAATATTTATAGTGGAAAATTTTTAATATTTTCAGTGGTTAATTTCCAATATTTAGAGTGGTTAATTTGCTATAATTTCAGTCGCAAGTTTGCAATATTTACAGTGGTTAATTTGCTATAATTTCAGTGGTAAATTTGCAATATTTACAGTGGTTAATTTGCTATAATTTCAGTGGTAAATTTGCAATACTTACAGTGGAAAATTTGCAATACTTACAGTGGAAAATTTGCAATATTTTCAGTGGTTATTTTGCAATAATGTCAGTGATTAATTCCTAATATTTACAGTGGATAATTTGCAATAATTTCTGTGGTAAATTTGCAATATTTACAGTTGTTCATTTCGAATATTTAAAGTTGAAAATTTGCAATATTTACAGTGGTTAATTCGCAATATTTAGAGTGGTTTATTTGCTAAAATTTCAGTCGTAATTTTGTAATATTTACAGTGGAAAATTTGCAATATTTTCAGTGGTTAATTTGCTACAATTTCAATGGTAAAATCGAAATAATTTTAGTGATTAATTCCTAATATTTACAGTGGTTAATTTCCATTAATTTAAGTGGTAAATTTGCAATATTTACAGTGGTTAATCTCGAATATTTACAGTTGAAAAGTCGCAATATTTGCTGTGGAGAATTTACAATATTTGTAGAGGTTAATTAGCAATATTTACAGTGGTTAATTTGCTAAAAATACAGTGGTAAATTTGCAATATTTTCAGTGGTTAATTTGCAATATTTTTATTGCTTAATTTCCTTAAATTTCAGTTTTAATTTTGCAATATTTACAGTGGTTAATTTCGAATATTTACAGTTGAAAATTTGCAATATTTTCAACGGTTACTTTGCAATAATTTAAGATGTAAATTTGCAATATTTTCAGTGGTTAATTTCGAATATTTACAGTTGAAAATTTGCTATTTTTACAGTGGTTAATTTGCTATAATTTCAGTGGTAAATTTGCAAGAATTTCAGTGATTAAATTGCAATCCTTACAGTGGTTAATTTCCAATAATTTAAGTGGTAAATTTGCAATATTTTCAGTAGTTTATTTGCTATAATTTCAGTGGAAAATTGCAATAATTTCAGTGATTAATTTGCAATATTTACAGTGGTTAATTTCCAATAATTTAAATGGTAAATTTCCAATATTTGCAATGGTTAATTTGTTATAATTTCAGTGGAAAATTGCAATAATTTCAGTGATTAATTTGCAATATTTGCAGTGGTTAATTTGCCATAATTTCAGTGGTGAATTTGCAATATTTAGAGTGATTAATCTCAAATATTTACACCGCTTAATTTCCTTTAATTTCAGTGCACATTTTGAATATTTAGAGTGGAAAGATTGCAATATTTTCAGTGGTTAATTTCGAATATTTACAGTTGAAATTTTGCAATTTTTACAGTGGTGATTTTGCTATAATTTCAGTGGTAAATTTGTAATAATTTCAGTGGTAAATTTGCAATATTTACAGTTGCTAATTTCGAATATTTACAGATGAAAATTCGCAATATTTACAGTGGTTAATTTGCAATATTTACAGTGGTTAATTCGCAATATTTACAGTGGTAAATTTGCAATATTTACAGTTGCTAATTTCGAATATTTACAGATGAAAATTCGCAATCTTTACAGTTGTTAATTTGTAATATTTACAGTGGTTATTTTGCAATATTTACAGTGGTTAATTTGCTACAATTTCAATGGTAAAATTGCAATAATTTCAGTGATTAAATTGCTATATTTACAGTGGTTAATTTATTACAATTTTAATGGTAAAATTGCAATAATTTCAGTGATTAATTTGCAATATTTACAGTGGTTAATTTGCTATAATTTCAGTGGTAAGTTTGGAATATTTACAGTGGAAAATTTGCAATAATTTCTGTAGTAAATTTGCGATATTTACAGTGGTTAATTTGTAATATTTACAGTGCTTAGTTTGCTATGATTTCAGTGGTAAATTCGCAATAATTTCAGTGGTTAATTTGCAATATTTACAGTTGTTAATTAAGAATATTTACACTTGAAATTTGCCATATTTACAGTGGTTAATTTGCAATATTTAGAGTGGTTAATTTGCTATAATTTCAGTGGTAAATTTGGTATAATTTCAGTGGTAAGTTTGGTATAATTTCAGTGGAAAATGTTCAATATTTACTGCGGAAAATTTGTAATACTGACTGTGTTTAATTTGATGTAATTTCAGTGGTAAATTTGCAATAATTTCAGTGATTAATTCGCAATATTTACAGTGGTTAATTTGCAATATTTAGAGTGGTTAATTTGCTATAATTTCAGTGGAAAATTTGCAATATTTTCAGTGGTTATTTTGCAATATTGTCAGTGGTTAATTTGCTATAATTTCAGTGAATAATTCCTAATATTTACAGTGGTTAATTTGCCATAATTTCAGTGGTAAAATTGCAATATTTTCAGTGGTTAATTTGCAATATTTACTGTGCTTAATTTCCTTCAATTTCAGCGGCAAAATTTAAATATTTATAGTGGAAAATTTTTAATATTTTCAGTGGTTAATTTCCAATATTTAGAGTGGTTAATTTGCTATAATTTCAGTCGCAAGTTTGCAATATTTACAGTGGTTAATTTGCTATAATTTCAGTGGTAAATTTGCAATACTTACAGTGGAAAATTTGCAATATTTTCAGTGGTTATTTTGCAATAATGTCAGTGATTAATTCCTAATATTTACAGTGGATAATTTGCAATAATTTCTGTGGTAAATTTGCAATATTTACAGTTGTTCATTTCGAATATTTAAAGTTGAAAATTTGCAATATTTACAGTGGTTAATTCGCAATATTTAGAGTGGTTTATTTGCTAAAATTTCAGTCGTAATTTTGTAATATTTACAGTGGAAAATTTGCAATATTTTCAGTGGTTAATTTGCTACAATTTCAATGGTAAAATCGAAATAATTTTAGTGATTAATTTGCAATATTTACAGTGGTTAATTTCCATTAATTTAAGTGGTAAATTTGCAATATTTACAGTGGTTAATCTCGAATATTTACAGTTGAAAAGTCGCAATATTTGCTGTGGAGAATTTACAATATTTCTAGAGGTTAATTAGCAATATTTACAGTGGTTAATTTGCTAAAAATACAGTGGTAAATTTGCAATATTTTCAGTGGTTAATTTGCAATATTTTTAGTGCTTAATTTCCTTAAATTTCAGTTTTAATTTTGCAATATTTACAGTGGTTAATTTCGAATATTTACAGTTGAGAATTTGCAATATTTTCAACGGTTAATTTGCAATAATTTAAGATGTAAATTTGCAATATTTTCAGTGGTTAATTTCGAATATTTACAGTTGAAAATTTGCTATTTTTACAGTGGTTAATTTCCAATAATTTAAGTGGTAAATTTGCAATATTTACAGTAGTTTATTTGCTATAATTTCAGTGGAAAATTGCAATAATTTCAGTGATTAATTTGCAATATTTACAGTGGTTAATTTCCAATAATTTAAATGGTAAATTTCCAATATTTGCAATGGTTAATTTGTTATAATTTCAGTGGAAAATTGCAATAATTTCAGTGATTAATTTGCAATATTTGCAGTGGTTAATTTGCCATAATTTCAGTGGTGAATTTGCAATATTTAGAGTGATTAATCTCAAATATTTACACCGCTTAATTTCCTTTAATTTCAGTGCACATTTTGAATATTTAGAGTGGAAAATTTGCAATATTTTCAGTGGTTAATTTCGAATATTTACAGTTGAAAATTTGCAATTTTTACAGTGGTGATTTTGCTATAATTTCAGTGGTAAATTTGCAATATTTACAGTTGCTAATTTCGAATATTTACAGATGAAAATTCGCAATATTTACAGTTGTTAATTTGTAATATTTACAGTGGTTATTTTGCAATATTTACAGTGGTTAATTTGCAATATTTACAGTGGTTAATTTGCTACAATTTTAATGGTAAAATTGCAATAATTTCATTGATTAATTTGCAAAATTTACAGTGGTTTATTTCCAATAATTTAAGTGGTAAATTTGCAATATTTACAGTGGTTAATTTGCCATAATTTCAGGGGTAAAATTTCAATATTTTTAGTGTTTAATTTGCAATATTTACTGTGCTTAATTTCCTTCAATTTCAGTGGCAAATTTTGAATATTTATAGTGGAATATTTGTAATATTTTCAGTGGTTAATTTCCAATATTTAGAGTGGTTAATTTGCTATACTTTCAGTGGTAAATTTTGTAATATTTACAGTGGTTAATTTGCTATAATTTCAGTGGTAAGTTTGGAATATTTACAGTGGAAAATTTGCAATAATTTCTGTAGTAAATTTGCGATATTTACAGTGGTTAATTTGTAATATTTACAGTGGTTAGTTTGCTATGATTTCAGTGGTAAATTCGCAATAATTTCAGTGGTTAATTTGCAATATTTACAGTTGTTAATTAAGAATATTTACACTTGAAAATTTGCGATATTTACAGTGGTTAATTTGCAATATTTAGAGTGGTTAATTTGCTATAATTTCAGTGGTAAATTTGGTATAATTTCAGTGGTAAGTTTGGTATAATTTCAGTGGAAAATGTTCAATATTTACTGCGGAAAATTTGCAATAATGACTGTGGTTAATTTGATGTAATTTCAGTGGTAAATTTGCAATAATTTCAGTGATTAATTCGCAATATTTACAGTGGTTAATTTGCAATATTTAGAGTGGTTAATTTGCTATAATTTCAGTGGAAAATTTGCAATATTTTCAGTGGTTATTTTGCAATATTGTCAGTGGTTAATTTGATATAATTTCAGTGGTTAATTTGCTATAATTTCAGTGAATAATTCCTAATATTTACAGTGGTTAATTTGCAATAATTTAAGCGGTAAATTTGCAATATTTACGGTGGAAAATTTGCAATATTTACAGTGGTAATTTGCAATAATTTCAGTGGTAAAATTTACAGTATTTACTGCGGAAAATTTGCAATATTGACAGTGGATAATTTCATATATTTACAGTGGTTAATTTGCTATAATTTCAGTGGTAAATTTGCAATATTTACAGTGGTTAATTTGCTATAATTTCAGTGGTAAATTTGCAATACTTACAGTGGAAAATTTGCAATATTTTCAATGGTTATTTTGCAATAATGTCAGTGATTAATTCCTAATATTTACAGTGGATAATTTGCAATAATTTCTGTGGTAAATTTGCAATATTTACAGTTGTTCATTTCGAATATTTAAAGTTGAAAATTTGCAATATTTACAGTGGTTAATTCGCAATATTTAGAGTGGTTTATTTGCTAAAATTTCAGTCGTAATTTTGTAATATTTACAGTGGAAAATTTGCAATATTTTCAGTGGTTAATTTGCTACAATTTCAATGGTAAAATCGAAATAATTTTAGTGATTAATTTGCAATATTTACAGTGGTTAATTTCCATTAATTTAAGTGGTAAATTTGCAATATTTACAGTGGTTAATCTCGAATATTTACAGTTGAAAAGTCGCAATATTTGCTGTGGAGAATTTACAATATTTGTAGAGGTTAATTAGCAATATTTACAGTGGTTAATTTGCTAAAAATACAGTGGTAAATTTGCAATATTTTCAGTGGTTAATTTGCAATATTTTTAGTGCTTAATTTCCTTAAATTTCAGTGGTAATTTTGCAATATTTACAGTGGTTAATTTCGAATATTTACAGTTGAAAATTTGCAATATTTTCAACGGTTAATTTGCAATAATTTAAGATGTAAATTTGCAATATTTTCAGTGGTTAATTTCGAATATTTACAGTTGAAAATTTGCTATTTTTACAGTGGTTAATTTGCTATAATTTCAGTGGTAAATTTGCAAGAATTTCAGTGATTAAATTGCAATCCTTACAGTGGTTAATTTCCAATAATTTAAGTGGTAAATTTGCAATATTTACAGTAGTTTATTTGCTATAATTTCAGTGGAAAATTGCAATAATTTCAGTGATTAATTTGCAATATATACAGTGGTTAATTTCCAATAATTTAAATGGTAAACTTCCAGTATTTGCAATGGTTAATTTGTTATAATTTCAGTGGAAAATTGCAATAATTTCAGTGATTAATTTGCAATATTTGCAGTGGTTAATTTGCCATAATTTCAGTGGTGAATTTGCAATATTTAGAGTGATTAATCTCAAATATTTACACCGCTTAATTTCCTTTAATTTCAGTGCACATTTTGAATATTTAGAGTGGAAAATTTGCAATATTTTCAGTGGTTAATTTCGAATATTTACAGTTGAAAATTTGCAATTTTTACAGTGGTGATTTTGCTATAATTTCAGTTGTAAATTTGTAATAATTTCAGTGATAAATTTGCAATAATTTCAGTGATTAATTCGCAATATTTACAGTGGTTAATTTGCAATATTTAGAGTGGTTAATTTGCTATAATTTCAGTGGAAAATTTACAATATTTTCAGTGGTTATTTTGCAATATTGTCAGTGGTTAATTTGATATAATTTCCGTGGTTAATTTGCTATAATTTCAGTGAATAATTCCTAATATTTACAGTGGTTAATTTGCAATAATTTCAGCGGTAAATTTGCAATATTTACGGTGGAAAATTTGCAATATTTACAGTGGTAATTTGCAATAATTTCAGTGGTAAAATTTCTATAATTTCAGTGGAAAATTTACAGTATTTACTGCGGAAAATTTGCAATATTGACAGTGGATAATTTCATATAATTTCAGTGGTAAATTTGCAATAATTTCAGTGATTAATTTGCAATATTTACAGTGGTTAATTTCCCATAATTTAAGTGGTAAATTTGCAATATTTACAGTGGATAATTTGCCATAATTTCAGTGGTAAAATTGCAATATTTTCAGTGGTTAATTTGCAATATTTACTGTGCTTAATTTCCTTCAATTTCAGCGGCAAATTTTAAATATTTATAGTGGAAAATTTTTAATATTTTCAGTGGTTAATTTCCAATATTTAGAGTGGTTAATTTGCTATAATTTCAGTCGCAAGTTTGCAATATTTACAGTGGTTAATTTGCTATAATTTCAGTGGTAAATTTGCAATATTTACAGTGGTTAATTTGCTATAATTTCAGTGGTAAATTTGCAATACTTACAGTGGAAAATTTGCAATACTTACAGTGGAAAATTTGCAATATTTTCAGTGGTTATTTTGCAATAATGTCAGTGATTAATTCCTAATATTTACAGTGGATAATTTGCAATAATTTCTGTGGTAAATTTGCAATATTTACAGTTGTTCATTTCGAATATTTAAAGTTGAAAATTTGCAATATTTACAGTGGTTAATTCGCAATATTTAGAGTAGTTTATTTGCTAAAATTTCAGTCGTAATTTTGTAATATTTACAGTGGAAAATTTGCAATATTTTCAGTGGTTAATTTGCTACAATTTCAATGGTAAAATCGAAATAATTTTAGTGATTAATTTGCAATATTTACAGTGGTTAATTTCCATTAATTTAAGTGGTAAATTTGCAATATTTACAGTGGTTAATCTCGAATATTTACAGTTGAAAAGTCGCAATATTTGCTGTGGAGAATTTACAATATTTGTAGAGGTTAATTAGCAATATTTACAGTGGTTAATTTGCTAAAAATACAGTGGTAAATTTGCAATATTTTCAGTGGTTAATTTGCAATATTTTTATTGCTTAATTTCCTTAAATTTCAGTGGTAATTTTGCAATATTTACAGTGGTTAATTTCGAATATTTACAGTTGAAAATTTGCAATATTTTCAACGGTTAATTTGCAATAATTTAAGATGTAAATTTGCAATATTTTCAGTGGTTAATTTCGAATATTTACAGTTGAAAATTTGCTATTTTTACAGTGGTTAATTTGCTATAATTTCAGTGGTAAATTTGCAAGAATTTCAGTGATTAAATTGCAATCCTTACAGTGGTTAATTTCCAATAATTTAAGTGGTAAATTTGCAATATTTTCAGTAGTTTATTTGCTATAATTTCAGTGGAAAATTGCAATAATTTCAGTGATTAATTTGCAATATTTACAGTGGTTAATTTCCAATAATTTAAATGGTAAATTTCCAATATTTGCAATGGTTAATTTGTTATAATTTCAGTGGAAAATTGCAATAATTTCAGTGATTAATTTGCAATATTTGCAGTGGTTAATTTGCCATAATTTCAGTGGTGAATTTGCAATATTTAGAGTGATTAATCTCAAATATTTACACCGCTTAATTTCCTTTAATTTCAGTGCACATTTTGAATATTTAGAGTGGAAAGATTGCAATATTTTCAGTGGTTAATTTCGAATATTTACAGTTGAAAATTTGCAATTTTTACAGTGGTGATTTTGCTATAATTTCAGTGGTAAATTTGCAATATTTACAGTTGCTAATTTCGAATATTTACAGATGAAAATTCGCAATCTTTACAGTTGTTAATTTGTAATATTTACAGTGGTTATTTTGCAATATTTACAGTGGTAAATTTGCAATATTTACAGTGGTTAATTTGCTACAATTTTAATGGTAAAATTGCAATAATTTCAGTGATTAATTTGCAAAATTTACAGTGGTTTATTTCCAATAATTTAAGTGGTAAATTTGCAATATTTACAGTGGTTAATTTGCCATAATTTCAGGGGTAAAATTTCAATATTTTTAGTGTTTAATTTGCAATATTTACTGTGCTTAATTTCCTTCAATTTCAGTGGCAAATTTTGAATATTTATAGTGGAATATTTGTAATATTTTCAGTGGTTAATTTCCAATATTTAGAGTGGTTAATTTGCTATACTTTCAGTGGTAAATTTTTCAATATTTACAGTGGTTAATTTGCTATAATTTCAGTGGTAAGTTTGGAATATTTACAGTGGAAAATTTGCAATAATTTCTGTAGTAAATTTGCGATATTCACAGTGGTTAATTTGTAATATTTACAGTGGTTAGTTTGCTATGATTTCAGTGGTAAATTCGCAATAATTTCCGTGGTTAATTTGGAAAATTTACAGTTGTTAATTAAGAATGTTTACACTTGAAAATTTGCGATATTTACAGTGGTTAATTTGCAATATTTAGAGTGGTTGATTTGCTATAATTTCAGTGGTAAATTTGGTATAATTTCAGTGGTAAGTTTGGTATAATTTCAGTGGAAAATGTTCAATATTTACTGCGGAAAATTTGCAATACTGACTGTGGTTAATTTGATGTAATTTCAGTGGTAAATTTGCAATAATTTCAGTGATTAATTCGCAATATTTACAGTGGTTAATTTGCAATATTTAGAGTGGTTAATTTGCTATAATTTCAGTGGAAAATTTGCAATATTTTCAGTGGTTATTTTGCAATATTGTCAGTGGTTAATTTGATATAATTTCAGTGGTTAATTTGCTATAATTTCAGTGAATAATTCCTAATATTTACAGTGGTTAATTTGCAATAATTTAAGCGGTAAATTTGCAATATTTACGGTGGAAAATTTGCAATATTTACAGTGGTAATTTGCAATAATTTCAGTGGTAAAATTTACAGTATTTACTGCGGAAAATTTGCAATATTGACAGTGGATAATTTCATATATTTACAGTGGTTAATTTGCTATAATTTCAGTGGTAAATTTGCAATATTTACAGTGGTTAATTTGCTATAATTTCAGTGGTAAATTTGCAATACTTACAGTGGAAAATTTGCAATATTTTCAATGGTTATTTTGCAATAATGTCAGTGATTAATTCCTAATATTTACAGTGGATAATTTGCAATAATTTCTGTGGTAAATTTGCAATTTTTACAGTTGTTCATATCGAATATTTAAAGTTGAAAATTTGCAATATTTACAGTGGTTAATTCGCAATATTTAGAGTGGTTTATTTGCTAAAATTTCAGTCGTAATTTTGTAATATTTACAGTGGAAAATTTGCAATATTTTCAGTGGTTAATTTGCTACAATTTCAATGGTAAAATCGAAATAATTTTAGTGATTAATTTGCAATATTTACAGTGGTTAATTTCCATTAATTTAAGTGGTAAATTTGCAATATTTACAGTGGTTAATCTCGAATATTTACAGTTGAAAAGTCGCAATATTTGCTGTGGAGAATTTACAATATTTGTAGAGGTTAATTAGCAATATTTACAGTGGTTAATTTGCTAAAAATACAGTGGTAAATTTGCAATATTTTCAGTGGTTAATTTGCAATATTTTTAGTGCTTAATTTCCTTAAATTTCAGTGGTAATTTTGCAATATTTACAGTGGTTAATTTCGAATATTTACAGTTGAAAATTTGCAATATTTTCAACGGTTAATTTGCAATAATTTAAGATGTAAATTTGCAATATTTTCAGTGGTTAATTTCGAATATTTACAGTTGAAAATTTGCTATTTTTACAGTGGTTAATTTGCTATAATTTCAGTGGTAAATTTGCAAGAATTTCAGTGATTAAATTGCAATCCTTACAGTGGTTAATTTCCAATAATTTAAGTGGTAAATTTGCAATATTTACAGTAGTTTATTTGCTATAATTTCAGTGGAAAATTGCAATAATTTCAGTGATTAATTTGCAATATATACAGTGGTTAATTTCCAATAATTTAAATGGTAAACTTCCAGTATTTGCAATGGTTAATTTGTTATAATTTCAGTGGAAAATTGCAATAATTTCAGTGATTAATTTGCAATATTTGCAGTGGTTAATTTGCCATAATTTCAGTGGTGAATTTGCAATATTTAGAGTGATTAATCTCAAATATTTACACCGCTTAATTTCCTTTAATTTCAGTGCACATTTTGAATATTTAGAGTGGAAAATTTGCAATATTTTCAGTGGTTAATTTCGAATATTTACAGTTGAAAATTTGCAATTTTTACAGTGGTGATTTTGCTATAATTTCAGTTGTAAATTTGTAATAATTTCAGTGATAAATTTGCAATAATTTCAGTGATTAATTTGCAATATTTACAGTGGTTAATTTGCAATATTTACAGTGGTTAATTTGCTATAATTTCAGTGGAAAATTTACAATATTTTCAGTGGTTATTTTGCAATATTGTCAGTGGTTAATTTGATATAATTTCCGTGGTTAATTTGCTATAATTTCAGTGAATAATTCCTAATATTTACAGTGGTTAATTTGCAATAATTTCAGCGGTAAATTTGCAATATTTACGGTGGAAAATTTGCAATATTTACAGTGGTAATTTGCAATAATTTCAGTGGTAAAATTTCTATAATTTCAGTGGAAAATTTACAGTATTTACTGCGGAAAATTTGCAATATTGACAGTGGATAATTTCATATAATTTCAGTGGTAAATTTGCAATAATTTCAGTGATTAATTTGCAATATTTACAGTGGTTAATTTCCCATAATTTAAGTGGTAAATTTGCAATATTTACAGTGGTTAATTTGCCATAATTTCAGTGGTAAAATTGCAATATTTTCAGTGGTTAATTTGCAATATTTACTGTGCTTAATTTCCTTCAATTTCAGCGGCAAATTTTAAATATTTATAGTGGAAAATTTTTAATATTTTCAGTGGTTAATTTCCAATATTTAGAGTGGTTAATTTGCTATAATTTCAGTCGCAAGTTTGCAATATTTACAGTGGTTAATTTGCTATAATTTCAGTGGTAAATTTGCAATATTTACAGTGGTTAATTTGCTATAATTTCAGTGGTAAATTTGCAATACTTACAGTGGAAAATTTGCAATACTTACAGTGGAAAATTTGCAATATTTTCAGTGGTTATTTTGCAATAATGTCAGTGATTAATTCCTAATATTTACAGTGGATAATTTGCAATAATTTCTGTGGTAAATTTGCAATATTTACAGTTGTTCATTTCGAATATTTAAAGTTGAAAATTTGCAATATTTACAGTGGTTAATTCGCAATATTTAGAGTGGTTTATTTGCTAAAATTTCAGTCGTAATTTTGTAATATTTACAGTGGAAAATTTGCAATATTTTCAGTGGTTAATTTGCTACAATTTCAATGGTAAAATCGAAATAATTTTAGTGATTAATTTGCAATATTTACAGTGGTTAATTTCCATTAATTTAAGTGGTAAATTTGCAATATTTACAGTGGTTAATCTCGAATATTTACAGTTGAAAAGTCGCAATATTTGCTGTGGAGAATTTACAATATTTGTAGAGGTTAATTAGCAATATTTACAGTGGTTAATTTGCTAAAAATACAGTGGTAAATTTGCAATATTTTCAGTGGTTAATTTGCAATATTTTTATTGCTTAATTTCCTTAAATTTCAGTTTTAATTTTGCAATATTTACAGTGGTTAATTTCGAATATTTACAGTTGAAAATTTGCAATATTTTCAACGGTTACTTTGCAATAATTTAAGATGTAAATTTGCAATATTTTCAGTGGTTAATTTCGAATATTTACAGTTGAAAATTTGCTATTTTTACAGTGGTTAATTTGCTATAATTTCAGTGGTAAATTTGCAAGAATTTCAGTGATTAAATTGCAATCCTTACAGTGGTTAATTTCCAATAATTTAAGTGGTAAATTTGCAATATTTTCAGTAGTTTATTTGCTATAATTTCAGTGGAAAATTGCAATAATTTCAGTGATTAATTTGCAATATTTACAGTGGTTAATTTCCAATAATTTAAATGGTAAATTTCCAATATTTGCAATGGTTAATTTGTTATAATTTCAGTGGAAAATTGCAATAATTTCAGTGATTAATTTGCAATATTTGCAGTGGTTAATTTGCCATAATTTCAGTGGTGAATTTGCAATATTTAGAGTGATTAATCTCAAATATTTACACCGCTTAATTTCCTTTAATTTCAGTGCACATTTTGAATATTTAGAGTGGAAAGATTGCAATATTTTCAGTGGTTAATTTCGAATATTTACAGTTGAAAATTTGCAATTTTTACAGTGGTGATTTTGCTATAATTTCAGTGGTAAATTTGCAATATTTACAGTTGCTAATTTCGAATATTTACAGATGAAAATTCGCAATATTTACAGTGGTTAATTTGTAATATTTACAGTGGTTATTTTGCAATATTTACAGTGGTAAATTTGCAATATTTACAGTGGTTAATTTGCTACAATTTTAATGGTAAAATTGCAATAATTTCAGTGATTAATTTGCAAAATTTACAGTGGTTTATTTCCAATAATTTAAGTGGTAAATTTGCAATATTTACAGTGGTTAATTTGCCATAATTTCAGGGGTAAAATTTCAATATTTTTAGTGTTTAATTTGCAATATTTACTGTGCTTAATTTCCTTCAATTTCAGTGGCAAATTTTGAATATTTATAGTGGAATATTTGTAATATTTTCAGTGGTTAATTTCCAATATTTAGAGTGGTTAATTTGCTATACTTTCAGTGGTAAATTTTGTAATATTTACAGTGGTTAATTTGCTATAATTTCAGTGGTAAGTTTGGAATATTTACAGTGGAAAATTTGCAATAATTTCTGTAGTAAATTTGCGATATTTACAGTGGTTAATTTGTAATATTTACAGTGGTTAGTTTGCTATGATTTCAGTGGTAAATTCGCAATAATTTCAGTGGTTAATTTGCAATATTTACAGTTGTTAATTAAGAATATTTACACTTGAAAATTTGCGATATTTACAGTGGTTAATTTGCAATATTTAGAGTGGTTAATTTGCTATAATTTCAGTGGTAAATTTGGTATAATTTCAGTGGTAAGTTTGGTATAATTTCAGTGGAAAATGTTCAATATTTACTGCGGAAAATTTGCAATACTGACTGTGGTTAATTTGATGTAATTTCAGTGGTAAATTTGCAATAATTTCAGTGATTAATTCGCAATATTTACAGTGGTTAATTTGCAATATTTAGAGTGGTTAATTTGCTATAATTTCAGTGGAAAATTTGCAATATTTTCAGTGGTTATTTTGCAATATTGTCAGTGGTTAATTTGATATAATTTCAGTGGTTAATTTGCAATAATTTCAGTGAATAATTCCTAATATTTACAGTGGTAATTTGCAATAATTTCAGTGGTAAAATTTCTATAATTTCAGTGGAAAATTTACAGTATTTACTGCGGAAAATTTGCAATATTGACAGTGGATAATTTCATATAATTTCAGTGGTAAATATGCAATAATTTCAGTGGTAAATTTGCAATATTTACAGTTGCTAATTTCGAATATTTACAGATGAAAATTCGCAATATTTACAGTGGGAAATTTGCAATATTTACAGTGGTTAATTTGCTTCAATTTTAATGGTAAAATTGCAATAATTTCAGTGATTAATTTGCAGTATTTACAGTGGTTTATTTCCAATAATTTAAGTGGTAAATTTGCAATATTTACAGTGGTTAATTTCGAATATTTACAGTTGAAAATTCGCAATATTTACAGTGGTTAATTTGCAATATTTACAGTGGTTAATTTGCTACAATTTTAATGGTAAAATTGCAATAATTTCGGTGATTAATTTGCAATATTTACAGTGGTTTATTTCCAATAATTTCAGTGATTAATTTGCAATATTTACAGTGGTTAATTTGCCATAATTTCAGGGGTAAAATTTCAATATTTTTAGTGTTTAATTTGCAATATTTACTGTGCTTAATTTCCTTCAATTTCAGTGGCAAATTTTGAATATTTATAGTGGAATATTTGTAATATTTTCAGTGGTTAATTTCCAATATTTAGAGTGGTTAATTTGCTATACTTTCAGTGGTAAATTTTTCAATATTTACAGTGGTTAATTTGCTATAATTTCAGTGGTAAGTTTGGAATATTTACAGTGGAAAATTTGCAATAATTTCTGTAGTAAATTTGCTACAATTTCAATGGTAAAATCGAAATAATTTTAGTGATTAATTTGCAATATTTACAGTGGTTAATTTCCATTAATTTAAGTGGTAAATTTGCAATATTTACAGTGGTTAATCTCGAATATTTACAGTTGAAAAGTCGCAATATTTGCTGTGGAGAATTTACAATATTTGTAGAGGTTAATTAGCAATATTTACAGTGGTTAATTTGCTAAAAATACAGTGGTAAATTTGCAATATTTACAGTGGTTAATTTGCAATATTTTTAGTGCTTAATTTCCTTAAATTTCAGTTTTAATTTTGCAATATTTACAGTGGTTAATTTCGAATATTTACAGTTGAAAATTTGCAATATTTTCAACGGTTAATTTGCAATAATTTAAGATGTAAATTTGCAATATTTTCAGTGGTTAATTTCGAATATTCACAGTTGAAAATTTGCTATTTTTACAGTGGTTAATTTCCAATAATTTAAGTGGTAAATTTGCAATATTTACAGTAGTTTATTTGCTATAATTTCAGTGGAAAATTGCAATAATTTCAGTGATTAATTTGCAATATTTACAGTGGTTAATTTCCAATAATTTAAATGGTAAATTTCCAATATTTGCAATGGTTAATTTGTTATAATTTCAGTGGAAAATTGCAATAATTTCAGTGATTAATTTGCAATATTTGCAGTGGTTAATTTGCCATAATTTCAGTGGTGAATTTGCAATATTTAGAGTGATTAATCTCAAATATTTACACCGCTTAATTTCCTTTAATTTCAGTGCACATTTTGAATATTTAGAGTGGAAAATTTGCAATATTCTCAGTGGTTAATTTCGAATATTTACAGTTGAAAATTTGCAATTTTTACAGTGGTGATTTTGCTATAATTTCAGTGGTAAATTTGCAATATTTACAGTTGCTAATTTCGAATATTTACAGATGAAAATTCGCAATATTTACAGTTGTTAATTTGTAATATTTACAGTGGTTATTTTGCAATATTTACAGCGGTTAATTTGCAATATTTACAGTGGTTAATTTGCTACAATTTTAATGGTAAAATTGCAATAATTTCATTGATTAATTTGCAAATTTACAGTGGTTTATTTCCAATAATTTAAGTGGTAAATTTGCAATATTTACAGTGGTTAATTTGCCATAATTTCAGGGGTAAAATTTCAATATTTTTAGTGTTTAATTTGCAATATTTACTGTGCTTAATTTCCTTCAATTTCAGTGGCAAATTTTAAATATTTATAGTGGAAAATTTTTAATATTTTCAGTGGTTAATTTCCAATATTTAGAGTGGTTAATTTGCTATAATTTCAGTGGCAAGTTTGCAATATTTACAGTGGTTAATTTGCTATAATTTCAGTGGTAAATTTGCAATATTTACAGTGGTTAATTTGCTATAATTTCAGTGGAAAATTTGCAATATTTTCAGTGGTTATTTTGCAATAATGTCAGTGATTAATTCCTAATATTTACAGTGGATAATTTGCAATAATTTCTGTGGTAAATTTGCAATTTTTACAGTTGTTCATATCGAATATTTAAAGTTGAAAATTTGCAATATTTACAGTGGTTAATTCGCAATATTTAGAGTGGTTTATTTGCTAAAATTTCAGTCGTAATTTTGTAATATTTACAGTGGAAAATTTGCAATATTTTCAGTGGTTAATTTGCTACAATTTCAATGGTAAAATCGAAATAATTTTAGTGATTAATTTGCAATATTTACAGTGGTTAATTTCCATTAATTTAAGTGGTAAATTTGCAATATTTACAGTGGTTAATCTCGAATATTTACAGTTGAAAAGTCGCAATATTTGCGGTGGAGAATTTACAATGTTTGTAGAGGTTAATTAGCAATATTTACAGTGGTTAATTTGCTAAAAATACAGTGGTAAATTTGCAATATTTTTAGTGCTTAATTTCCTTAAATTTCAGTTTTAATTTTGCAATATTTACAGTGGTTAATTTCGAATATTTACAGTTGAAAATTTGCAATATTTTCAACGGTTAATTTGCAATAATTTAAGATGTAAATTTGCAATATTTTCAGTGGTTAATTTCGAATATTTACAGTTGAAAATTTGCTATTTTTACAGTGGTTAATTTGCTATAATTTCAGTGGTAAATTTGCAAGAATTTCAGTGATTAAATTGCAATCCTTACAGTGGTTAATTTCCAATAATTTAAGTGGTAAATTTGCAATATTTTCAGTAGTTTATTTGCTATAATTTCAGTGGAAAATTGCAATAATTTCAGTGATTAATTTGCAATATTTGCAGTGGTTAATTTGCCATAATTTCAGTGGTGAATTTGCAATATTTAGAGTGATTAATCTCAAATATTTACACCGCTTAATTTCCTTTAATTTCAGTGCACATTTTGAATATTTAGAGTGGAAAGTTTGCAATATTTTCAGTGGTTAATTTCGAATATTTACAGTTGAAAATTTGCAATTTTTACAGTGGTGATTTTGCTATAATTTCAGTGGTAAATTTGCAATATTTACAGTTGCTAATTTCGAATATTTACAGATGAAAATTCGCAATATTTACAGTTGTTAATTTGTAATATTTACAGTGGTTATTTTGCAATATTTACAGTGGTTAATTTGCAATATTTACAGTGGTTAATTTGCTACAATTTTAATGGTAAAATTGCAATAATTTCAGTGATTAATTTGCAAAATTTACAGTGGTTTATTTCCAATAATTTAAGTGGTAAATTTGCAATATTTACAGTGGTTAATTTGCCATAATTTCAGGGGTAAAATTTCAATATTTTTAGTGTTTAATTTGCAATATTTACTGTGCTTAATTTCCTTCAATTTCAGTGGCAAATTTTGAATATTTATAGTGGAATATTTGTAATATTTTCAGTGGTTAATTTCCAATATTTAGAGTGGTTAATTTGCTATACTTTCAGTGGTAAATTTTGTAATATTTACAGTGGTTAATTTGCTATAATTTCAGTGGTAAGTTTGGAATATTTACAGTGGAAAATTTGCAATAATTTCTGTAGTAAATTTGCGATATTTACAGTGGTTAATTTGTAATATTTACAGTGGTTAGTTTGCTATGATTTCAGTGGTAAATTCGCAATAATTTCAGTGGTTAATTTGCAATATTTACAGTTGTTAATTAAGAATA
The DNA here is from genome assembly GCA_028020825.1 of Podargus strigoides. Taxonomy (NCBI): domain Eukaryota; kingdom Metazoa; phylum Chordata; class Aves; order Caprimulgiformes; family Podargidae; genus Podargus; species Podargus strigoides. Next base: position 157,643 of record CM051635.1, on the reverse strand, counting down.
TTTACACTTGAAAATTTGCGATATTTACAGTGGTTAATTTGCAATATTTAGAGTGGTTAATTTGCTATAATTTCAGTGTTAAATTTGGTATAATTTCAGTGGTAAGTTTGGTATAATTTCAGTGGAAAATGTTCAATATTTACTGCGGAAAATTTGCAATACTGACTGTGGCTAATTTGATGTAATTTCAGTGGTAAATTTGCAATAATTTCAGTGATTAATTCGCAATATTTACAGTGGTTAATTTGCAATATTTAGAGTGGTTAATTTGCTATAATTTCAGTGGAAAATTTGCAATATTTTCAGTGGTTATTTTGCAATATTGTCAGTGGTTAATTTGATATAATTTCAGTGGTTAATTTGCAATAATTTCAGTGAATAATTCCTAATATTTACAGTGGTAATTTGCAATAATTTCAGTGGTAAAATTTCTATAATTTCAGTGGAAAATTTACAGTATTTACTGCGGAAAATTTGCAATATTGACAGTGGATAATTTCATATAATTTCAGTGGTAAATATGCAATAATTTCAGTGGTAAATTTGCAATATTTACAGTTGCTAATTTCGAATATTTACAGATGAAAATTCGCAATATTTACAGTGGTTAATTTGCAATATTTACAGTGGTTAATTTGCTACAATTTTAATGGTAAAATTGCAATAATTTCAGTGATTAAATTGCAATCCTTACAGTGGTTAATTTCCAATAATTTAAGTGGTAAATTTGCAATATTTACAGTAGTTTATTTGCAATAATTTCAGTGGAAAATTGCAATAATTTCAGTGATTAATTTGCAATATTTACAGTGGTTAATTTCCAATAATTTAAATGGTAAATTTCCAATATTTGCAATGGTTAATTTGTTATAATTTCAGTGGAAAATTGCAATAATTTCAGTGATTAATTTGCAATATTTGCAGTGGTTAATTTGCCATAATTTCAGTGGTGAATTTGCAATATTTAGAGTGATTAATCTCAAATATTTACACCGCTTAATTTCCTTTAATTTCAGTGCACATTTTGAATATTTAGAGTGGAAAGTTTGCAATATTTTCAGTGGTTAATTTCGAATATTTACAGTTGAAAATTTGCAATTTTTACAGTGGTGATTTTGCTATAATTTCAGTTGTAAATTTGTAATAATTTCAGTGGTAAATTTGCAATATTTACAGTTGCTAATTTCGAATATTTACAGATGAAAATTCGCAATATTTAGAGTGGTAAATTTGCAATATTTACAGTGGTTAATTCGCAATATTTATAGTGGTAAATTTGCAATATTTACAGTTGCTAATTTCGAATATTTACAGATGAAAATTCGCAATCTTTACAGTTGTTAATTTGTAATATTTACAGTGGTTATTTTGCAATATTTACAGTGGTTAATTTGCTACAATTTCAATGGTAAAATTGCAATAATTTCAGTGATTAAATTGCTATATTTACAGTGGTTAATTTACTACAATTTTAATGGTAAAATTGCAATAATTTCAGTGATTAATTTGCAAAATTTACAGTGGTTTATTTCCATTAATTTATGTGGTAAATTTGCAATATTTACAGTGGTTAATTTGCCATAATTTCAGGGGTAAAATTTCAATATTTTTAGTGTTTAATTTGCAATATTTACTGTGCTTAATTTCCTTCAATTTCAGTGGCAAATTTTGAATATTTATAGTGGAATATTTGTAATATTTTCAGTGGTTAATTTCCAATATTTAGAGTGGTTAATTTGCTATACTTTCAGTGGTAAATTTTGTAATATTTACAGTGGTTAATTTGCTATAATTTCAGTGGTAAGTTTGGAATATTTACAGTGGAAAATTTGCAATAATTTCTGTAGTAAATTTGCGATATTTACAGTGGTTAATTTGTAATATTTACAGTGGTTAGTTTGCTATGATTTCAGTGGTAAATTCGCAATAATTTCAGTGGTTAATTTGCAATATTTACAGTTGTTAATTAAGAATATTTACACTTGAAAATTTGCGATATTTACAGTGGTTAATTTGCAATATTTAGAGTGGTTAATTTGCTATAATTTCAGTGTTAAATTTGGTATAATTTCAGTGGTAAGTTTGGTATAATTTCAGTGGAAAATGTTCAATATTTACTGCGGAAAATTTGCAATACTGACTGTGGTTAATTTGATGTAATTTCAGTGGTAAATTTGCAATAATTTCAGTGATTAATTCGCAATATTTACAGTGGTTAATTTGCAATATTTAGAGTGGTTAATTTGCTATAATTTCAGTGGAAAATTTGCAATATTTTCAGTGGTTATTTTGCAATATTGTCAGTGGTTAATTTGATATAATTTCAGTGGTTAATTTGCAATAATTTCAGTGAATAATTCCTAATATTTACAGTGGTAATTTGCAATAATTTCAGTGGTAAAATTTCTATAATTTCAGTGGAAAATTTACAGTATTTACTGCGGAAAATTTGCAATATTGACAGTGGATAATTTCATATAATTTCAGTGGTAAATATGCAATAATTTCAGTGGTAAATTTGCAATATTTACAGTTGCTAATTTCGAATATTTACAGATGAAAATTCGCAATATTTACAGTGGTTAATTTGCAATATTTACAGTGGTTAATTTGCTACAATTTTAATGGTAAAATTGCAATAATTTCAGTGATTAATTTGCAATATTTACAGTGGTTAATTTCCAATAATTTAAATGGTAAATTTCCAATATTTGCAATGGTTAATTTGTTATAATTTCAGTGGAAAATTGCAATAATTTCAGTGATTAATTTGCAATATTTGCAGTGGTTAATTTGCCATAATTTCAGTGGTGAATTTGCAATATTTAGAGTGATTAATCTCAAATATTTACACCGCTTAATTTCCTTTAATTTCAGTGCACATTTTGAATATTTAGAGTGGAAAGTTTGCAATATTTTCAGTGGTTAATTTCGAATATTTACAGTTGAAAATTTGCAATTTTTACAGTGGTGATTTTGCTATAATTTCAGTGGTAAATTTGTAATAATTTCAGTGGTAAATTTGCAATATTTACAGTTGCTAATTTCGAATATTTACAGATGAAAATTCGCAATATTTACAGTGGTAAATTTGCAATATTTACAGTGGTTAATTCGCAATATTTATAGTGGTAAATTTGCAATATTTACAGTTGCTAATTTCGAATATTTACAGATGAAAATTCGCAATCTTTACAGTTGTTAATTTGTAATATTTACAGTGGTTATTTTGCAATATTTACAGTGGTTAATTTGCTACAATTTCAATGGTAAAATTGCAATAATTTCAGTGATTAAATTGCTATATTTACAGTGGTTAATTTACTACAATTTTAATGGTAAAATTGCAATAATTTCAGTGATTAATTTGCAATATTTACAGTGGTTTATTTCCAATAATTTAAGTGGTAAATTTGCAATATTTACAGTGGTTAATTTGCCATAATTTCAGTGGTAAAATTTCAATATTTTTAGTGTTTAATTTGCAATATTTACTGTGCTTAATTTCCTTCAATTTCAGTGGCAAATTTTGAATATTTATAGTGGAATATTTGTAATATTTTCAGTGGTTAATTTCCAATATTTAGAGTGGTTAATTTGCTATACTTTCAGTGGTAAATTTGCAATATTTACAGTGGTTAATTTGCTATAATTTCAGTGGTAAGTATGGAATATTTACAGTGGAAAATTTGCAATAATTTCTGTAGTAAATTTGCGATATTTACAGTGGTTAATTTGTAATATTTACAGTGGTTAGTTTGCTATGATTTCAGTGGTAAATTCGCAATAATTTCAGTGGATAATTTGCAATATTTACAGTTGTTAATTAAGAATATTTACACTTGAAATTTGCCATATTTACAGTGGTTAATTTGCAATATTTAGAGTGGTTAATTTGCTATAATTTCAGTGGTAAATTTGGTATAATTTCAGTGGTAAGTTTGGTATAATTTCAGTGGAACATGTTCAATATTTACTGCGGAAAATTTGCAATACTGACTGTGTTTAATTTGATGTAATTTCAGTGGTAAATTTGCAATAATTTCAGTGATTAATTCGCAATATTTACAGTGGTTAATTTGCAATATTTAGAGTGATTAATTTGCTATAATTTCAGTGGAAAATTTGCAATATTTTCAGTGGTTATTTTGCAATATTGTCAGTGGTTAATTTGCTATAATTTCAGTGAATAATTCCTAATATTTACAGTGGTTAATTTGCAATAATTTCAGCGGTAAATTTGCAATATTTACGGTGGAAAATTTGCAATATTTACAGTGGTAATTTGCAATTATTTCAGTGGTAAAATTTCTATAATTTCAGTGGAAAATTTACAGTATTTACTGCGGAAAATTTGCAATATTGACAGTGGATAATTTCATATAATTTCAGTGGTAAATTTGCAATAATTTCAGTGATTAATTTGCAATATTTACAGTGGTTAATTTCCAATAATTTAAGTGGTAATTTTGCAATATTTACAGTGGTTAATTTGCTATAATTTCAGTGGTAAATTTGCAATACTTACAGCGGAAAATTTGCAATATTTTCAGTGGTTATTTTGCAATAATGTCAGTGATTAATTCCTAATATTTACAGTGGATAATTTGCAATAATTTCTGTGGTAAATTTGCAATATTTACAGTTGTTCATTTCGAATATTTAAAGTTGAAAATTTGCAATATTTACAGTGGTTAATTCGCAATATTTAGAGTGGTTTATTTGCTAAAATTTCAGTCGTAATTTTGTAATATTTACAGTGGAAAATTTGTAATATTTTCAGTGGTTAATTTGCTACAATTTCAATGGTAAAATCGAAATAATTTTAGTGATTAATTTGCAATATTTACAGTGGTTAATTTCCATTAATTTAAGTGGTAAATTTGCAATATTTACAGTGGTTAATCTCGAATATTTACAGTTGAAAAGTCGCAATATTTGCGGTGGAGGATTTACAATATTTGTAGAGGTTAATTAGCAATATTTACAGTGGTTAATTTGCTAAAAATACAGTGGTAAATTTGCAATATTTTCAGTGGTTAATTTGCAATATTTTTAGTGCTTAATTTCCTTAAATTTCAGTGGTAATTTTGCAATATTTACAGTGGTTAATTTCGAATATTTACAGTTGAAAATTTGCAATATTTTCAACGGTTAATTTGCAATAATTTAAGATGTAAATTTGCAATATTTTCAGTGGTTAATTTCGAATATTTACAGTTGAAAATTTGCTATTTTTACAGTGGTTAATTTGCTATAATTTCAGTGGTAAATTTGCAAGAATTTCAGTGATTAAATTGCAATCCTTACAGTGGTTAATTTCCAATAATTTAAGTGGTAAATTTGCAATATTTACAGTAGTTTATTTGCTATAATTTCAGTGGAAAATTGCAATAATTTCAGTGATTAATTTGCAATATTTACAGTGGTTAATTTCCAATAATTTAAATGGTAAATTTCCTATATTTGCAATGGTTAATTTGTTATAATTTCAGTGGAAAATTGCAATAATTTCAGTGATTAATTTGCAATATTTGCAGTGGTTAATTTGCCATAATTTCAGTGGTGAATTTGCAATATTTAGAGTGATTAATCTCAAATATTTACACCGCTTAATTTCCTTTAATTTCAGTGCACATTTTGAATATTTAGAGTGGAAAGTTTGCAATATTTTCAGTGGTTAATTTCGAATATTTACAGTTGAAAATTTGAAATTTTTACAGTGGTGATTTTGCTATAATTTCAGTGGTAAATTTGCAATATTTACAGTTGCTAATTTCGAATATTTACAGATGAAAATTCGCAATATTTACAGTTGTTAATTTGTAATATTTACAGTGGTTATTTTGCAATATTTACAGTGGTTAATTTGCAATATTTACAGTGGTTAATTTGCTACAATTTTAATGGTAAAATTGCAATAATTTCAGTGATTAATTTGCAAAATTTACAGTGGTTTATTTCCAATAATTTAAGTGGTAAATTTGCAATATTTACAGTGGTTAATTTGCCATAATTTCAGGGGTAAAATTTCAATATTTTTAGTGTTTAATTTGCAATATTTACTGTGCTTAATTTCCTTCAATTTCAGTGGCAAATTTTGAATATTTATAGTGGAATATTTGTAATATTTTCAGTGGTTAATTTCCAATATTTAGAGTGGTTAATTTGCTATACTTTCAGTGGTAAATTTTTCAATATTTACAGTGGTTAATTTGCTATAATTTCAGTGGTAAGTTTGGAATATTTACAGTGGAAAATTTGCAATAATTTCTGTAGTAAATTTGCGATATTTACAGTGGTTAATTTGTAATATTTACAGTGGTTAGTTTGCTATGATTTCAGTGGTAAATTCGCAATAATTTCAGTGGTTAATTTGCAATATTTACAGTTGTTAATTAAGAATATTTACACTTGAAAATTTGCGATATTTACAGTGGTTAATTTGCAATATTTAGAGTGGTTAATTTGCTATAATTTCAGTGGTAAATTTGGTATAATTTCAGTGGTAAGTTTGGTATAATTTCAGTGGAAAATGTTCAATATTTACTGCGGAAAATTTGCAATACTGACTGTGGTTAATTTGATGTAATTTCAGTGGTAAATTTGCAATAATTTCAGTGATTAATTCGCAATATTTACAGTGGTTAATTTGCAATATTTAGAGTGGATAATTTGCTATAATTTCAGTGGAAAATTTGCAATATTTTCAGTGGTTATTTTGCAATATTGTCAGTGGTTAATTTGATATAATTTCAGTGGTTAATTTGCAATAATTTCAGTGAATAATTCCTAATATTTACAGTGGTAATTTGCAATAATTTCAGTGGTAAAATTTCTATAATTTCAGTGGAAAATTTACAGTATTTACTGAGGAAAATTTGCAATATTGACAGTGGATAATTTCATATAATTTCAGTGGTAAATATGCAATAATTTCAGTGGTAAATTTGCAATATTTACAGTTGCTAATTTCGAATATTTACAGATGAAAATTCGCAATATTTACAGTGGGAAATTTGCAATATTTACAGTGGTTAATTTGCAATATTTACAGTGGTTAATTTGCTACAATTTTAATGGTAAAATTGCAATAATTTCAGTGATTAATTTGCAATATTTACAGTGGTTTATTTCCAATAATTTAAGTGGTAAATTTGCAATATTTACAGTGGTTAATTTCGAATATTTACAGTTGAAAATTTGCAATTTTTACAGTGGTGATTTTGCTATAATTTCAGTGGTAAATTTGTAATAATTTCAGTGGTAAATTTGCAATATTTACAGTTGCTAATTTCGAATATTTACAGATGAAAATTCGCAATATTTACAGTGGTTAATTTGCAATATTTAGAGTGGTTAATTTGCTACAATTTTAATGGTAAAATTGCAATAATTTCAGTGATTAATTTGCAATATTTACAGTGGTTTATTCCCAATAATTTAAGTGGTAAATTTGCAATATTTACAGTGGTTAATTTGCCATTATTTCAGTGGTAAAATGTCAATATTTTTAGTGTTTAATTTGCAATATTTACTGTGCTTAATTTCCTTAAATTTCAGTGGCAAATTTTGAATATTTATAGTGGAATATTTGTAATATTTTCACTGGTTAATTTCCAATATTTAGAGTGGTTAATTTGCTATAATTTCAGTGGTAAATTTGCAATATTTACAGTGGTTAATTTGCTATAATTTCAGTGGTAAGTTTGGAATATTTACAGTGGAAAATTTGCAATAATTTCTGTAGTAAATTTGCGATATTTACAGTGGTTAATTTGTAATATTTACAGTGGTTAGTTTGCTATGATTTCAGTGGTAAATTCGCAATAATTTCAGTGGTTAATTTGCAATATTTACAGTTGTTAATTAAGAATATTTACACTTGAAAATTTGCGATATTTACAGTGGTTAATTTGCAATATTTAGAGTGGTTAATTTGCTATAATTTCAGTCGTAAATTTGGTATAATTTCAGTGGTAAGTTTGGTATAATTTCAGTGGAAAATGTTCAATATTTACTGCGGAAAATTTGTAATACTGACTGTGGTTAATTTGATGTAATTTCAGTGGTAAATTTGCAATAATTTCAGTGATTAATTCGCAATATTTACAGTGGTTAATTTGCAATATTTAGAGTGGTTAATTTGCTATAATTTCAGTGGAAAATTTGCAATATTTTCAGTGGTTATTTTGCAATATTGTCAGTGGTTAATTTGATATAATTTCAGTGGTTAATTTGCAATAATTTCAGTGAATAATTCCTAATATTTACAGTGGTTAATTTGCAATAATTTCAGTGGTAAATTTGCAATAATTTCAGTGATTAATTTGCAATATTTACAGTGGTTAATTTCTATTAATTTAAGTGGTAAATTTGCAATATTTACAGTGGTTAATTTGCCATAATTTCAGTGGTAAAATTGCAATATTTTCAGTGGTTAATTTGCAATATTTACTGTGCTTAATTTCCTTCAATTTCAGTGGCAAATTTTGAATATTTATAGTGGAAAATTTTTAATATTTTCAGTGGTTAATTTCCAATATTTAGAGTGGTTAATTTGCTATAATTTCAGTGGCAAGTTTGCAATATTTACAGTGGTTAATTTGCTATAATTGCAGTGGTAAATTTGCAATATTTACAGTGGTTAATTTGCAATATTTTCAATAGTTATTTTGCAATAAGGTCAGTAGTTAATTTGATATCATTTCAGTGGTTAATTTGCAATAATTTCAGTGATTAATTCCTAATATTTACAGTGGTTAATTTGCAATAATTTCTGTGGTAAATTTGCAATATTTACAGTTGTTCATTTCGAATATTTTCAGTCGAAAATTTGAAATATTTACAGTGGTTAATTTCCAATAATTTAAGTGGTAATTTTGCAATATTTACAGTGGTTAATCTCGAATATTTACAGTTGAAAATTCGCAATATTTGCTGTGGAGGATTTACCATATTTGTAGAGGTTAATTAGCAATATTTACAGTGGTTAATTTGCTACAAATTCAGTGGTAAATTTGCAATATTTTCAGTGGTTAATTTGCAATATTTTTAGTGCTTAATTTCCTTAAATTTCAGTGGTAATTTTGCAATATTTACAGTGGTTAATTTCGAATATTTACAGTTGAAAATTTGCAATATTTTCAACGGTTAATTTGTAATAATTTAAGATGTAAATTTGCAATATTTTCAGTGGTTAATTTCGAATATTTACAGTTGAAAATTTGCTGTTTTTACAGTGGTTAATTTGCTATAATTTCAGTGGTAAATTTGCAAGAATTTCAGTGATTAAATTGCAATCCTTACAGTGGTTAATTTCCAATAATTTAAGTGGTAAATTTGCAATATTTACAGTAGTTTATTTGCTATAATTTCAGTGGAAAATTGCAATAATTTCAGTGATTAATTTGCAATATTTACAGTGGTTAATTTCCAATAATTTAAATGGTAAATTTCCAATATTTGCAATGGTTAATTTGTTATAATTTCAGTGGAAAATTGCAATAATTTCAGTGATTGATTTGCAATATTTGCAGTGGTTAATTTGCCATAATTTCAGTGGTGAATTTGCAATATTTAGAGTGATTAATCTCAAATATTTACACCGCTTAATTTCCTTTAATTTCAGTGCACATTTTGAATATTTAGAGTGGAAAATTTGCAATATTCTCAGTGGTTAATTTCGAATATTTACAGTTGAAAATTTGCAATTTTTACAGTGGTGATTTTGCTATAATTTCAGTGGTAAATTTGCAATATTTACAGTTGCTAATTTCGAATATTTACAGATGAAAATTCGCAATCTTTACAGTTGTTAATTTGTAATATTTACAGTGGTTATTTTGCAATATTTACAGTGGTTAATTTGCTACAATTTCAATGGTAAAATTGCAATAATTTCAGTGATTAAATTGCTATATTTACAGTGGTTAATTTACTACAATTTTAATGGTAAAATTGCAATAATTTCAGTGATTAATTTGCAATATTTACAGTGGTTTATTTCCAATAATTTAAGTGGTAAATTTGCAATATTTACAGTGGTTAATTTGCCATAATTTCAGTGGTAAAATTTCAATATTTTTAGTGTTTAATTTGCAATATTTACTGTGCTTAATTTCCTTCAATTTCAGTGGCAAATTTTGAATATTTATAGTGGAATATTTGTAATATTTTCAGTGGTTAATTTCCAATATTTAGAGTGGATAATTTGCTATAATTTCAGTGGTAAATTTGCAATATTTACAGTGGTTAATTTGCTATAATTTCAGTGGTAAGTATGGAATATTTACAGTGGAAAATTTGCAATAATTTCTGTAGTAAATTTGCGATATTTACAGTGGTTAATTTGTAATATTTACAGTGGTTAGTTTGCTATGATTGCAGTGGTAAATTCGCAATAATTTCAGTGGTTAATTTGCAATATTTACAGTTGTTAATTAAGAATATTTACACTTGAAATTTGCCATATTTACAGTGGTTAATTTGCAATATTTAGAGTGGTTAATTTGCTATAATTTCAGTGGTAAATTTGGTATAATTTCAGTGGTAAAATTTGTATAATTTCAGTGGAAAATTTAAAGTATTTACTGCGGAAAATTTGCAATATTGACAGTGGATAATTTCATATAATTTCAGTGGTAAATTTGCAATAATTTCAGTGATTAATTTGCAATATTTAGAGTGGTTAATTTGCTATAATTTAATTGGTAAATTTGCAATATTTACAGTGGTTAATTTGCTATAATTTCAGTGGTAAATTTGCAATACTTACAGTGGAAAATTTGCAATATTTTCAGTGGTTATTTTGCAATAATGTCAGTGATTAATTCCTAATATTTACAGTGGATAATTTGCAATAATTTCTGTGGTAAATTTGCAATATTTACAGTTGTTCATTTCGAATATTTAAAGTTGAAAATTTGCAATATTTACAGTGGTTAATTCGCAATATTTAGAGTGGTTTATTTGCTAAAATTTCAGTCGTAATTTTGTAATATTTACAGTGGAAAATTTGCAATATTTTCAGTGGTTAATTTGCTACAATTTCAATGGTAAAATCGAAATAATTTTAGTGATTAATTTGCAATATTTACAGTGGTTAATTTCCATTAATTTAAGTGGTAAATTTGCAATATTTACAGTGGTTAATCTCGAATATTTACAGTTGAAAAGTCGCAATATTTGCTGTGGAGAATTTACAATATTTGTAGAGGTTAATTAGCAATATTTACAGTGGTTAATTTGCTAAAAATACAGTGGTAAATTTGCAATATTTTCAGTGGTTAATTTGCAATATTTTTATTGCTTAATTTCCTTAAATTTCAGTTTTAATTTTGCAATATTTACAGTGGTTAATTTCGAATATTTACAGTTGAAAATTTGCAATATTTTCAACGGTTAATTTGCAATAATTTAAGATGTAAATTTGCAATATTTTCAGTGGTTAATTTCGAATATTTACAGTTGAAAATTTGCTATTTTTACAGTGGTTAATTTGCTATAATTTCAGTGGTAAATTTGCAATAATTTCAGTGATTAAATTGCAATCCTTACAGTGGTTAATTTCCAATAATTTCAGTGATTAATTTGCAATATTTGCAGTGGTTAATTTGCCATAATTTCAGTGGTGAATTTGCAATATTTAGAGTGATTAATCTCAAATATTTACACCGCTTAATTTCCTTTAATTTCAGTGCACATTTTGAATATTTAGAGTGGAAAATTTGCAATATTTTCAGTGGTTAATTTCGAATATTTACAGTTGAAAATTTGAAATTTTTACAGTGGTGATTTTGCTATAATTTCAGTGGTAAATTTGCAATAATTTCAGTGGTAAATTTGCAATATTTACAGTTGCTAATTTCGAATATTTACAGATGAAAATTCGCAATATTTACAGTGGTAAATTTGCAATATTTACAGTGGTTAATTTGCAATATTTACAGTGGTTAATTTGCTACAATTTTAATGGTAAAATTGCAATAATTTCAGTGATTAATTTGCAAAATTTACAGTGGTTTATTTCCAATAATTTAAGTGGTAAATTTGCAATATTTACAGTGGTTAATTTGCCATAATTTCAGGGGTAAAATTTCAATATTTTTAGTGTTTAATTTGCAATATTTACTGTGCTTAATTTCCTTCAATTTCAGTGGCAAATTTTGAATATTTATAGTGGAATATTTGTAATATTTTCAGTGGTTAATTTCCAATATTTAGAGTGGTTAATTTGCTATACTTTCAGTGGTAAATTTTTCAATATTTACAGTGGTTAATTTGCTATAATTTCAGTGGTAAGTTTGGAATATTTACAGTGGAAAATTTGCAATAATTTCTGTAGTAAATTTGCGATATTTACAGTGGTTAATTTGTAATATTTACAGTGGTTAGTTTGCTATGATTTCAGTGGTAAATTCGCAATAATTTCAGTGGTTAATTTGCAATATTTACAGTTGTTAATTAAGAATATTTACACTTGAAAATTTGCGATATTTACAGTGGTTAATTTGCAATATTTAGAGTGGTTAATTTGCTATAATTTCAGTGGTAAATTTGGTATAATTTCAGTGGTAAGTTTGGTATAATTTCAGTGGAAAATGTTCAATATTTAATGCGGAAAATTTGCAATACTGACTGTGGTTAATTTGATGTAATTTCAGTGGTAAATTTGCAATAATTTCAGTGATTAATTCGCAATATTTACAGTGGTTAATTTGCAATATTTAGAGTGGTTAATTTGCTATAATTTCAGTGGAAAATTTGCAATATTTTCAGTGGTTATTTTGCAATATTGTCAGTGGTTAATTTGATATAATTTCAGTGGTTAATTTGCAATAATTTCAGTGAATAATTCCTAATATTTACAGTGGTAATTTGCAATAATTTCAGTGGTAAAATTTCTATAATTTCAGTGGAAAATTTACAGTATTTACTGCGGAAAATTTGCAATATTGACAGTGGATAATTTCATATAATTTCAGTGGTAAATATGCAATAATTTCAGTGGTAAATTTGCAATATTTACAGTTGCTAATTTCGAATATTTACAGATGAAAATTCGCAATATTTACAGTGGGAAATTTGCAATATTTACAGTGGTTAATTTGCAATATTTACAGTGGTTTATTTCCAATAATTTAAGTGGTAAATTTGCAATATTTACAGTGGTTAATTTCGAATATTTACAGTTGAAAATTTGCAATTTTTACAATGGTGATTTTGCTATAATTTCAGTGGTAAATTTGTAATAATTTCAGTGATAAATTTGCAATATTTACAGTTGCTAATTTCGAATATTTACAGATGAAAATTCGCAATATTTACAGTGGTTAATTTGCAATATTTACAGTGGTTAATTTGCTACAATTTTAATGGTAAAATTGCAATAATTTCAGTGATTAATTTGCAATATTTACAGTGGTTTATTTCCAATAATTTAAGTGGTAAATTTGCAATATTTACAGTGGTTAATTTGCCATAATTTCAGTGGTAAAATTTCAATATTTTTAGTGTTTAATTTGCAATATTTACTGTGCTTAATTTCCTTCAATTTCAGTGGCAAATTTTGAATATTTATAGTGGAATATTTGTAATATTTTCAGTGGTTAATTTCCAATATTTAGAGTGGTTAATTTGCTATACTTTCAGTGGTAAATTTTTCAATATTTACAGTGGTTAATTTGCTATAATTTCAGTGGTAAGTTTGCGATATTTACAGTGGTTAATTTGTAATATTTACAGTGGTTAGTTTGCTATGATTTCAGTGGTAAATTTGCAATAATTTCAGTGAATAATTCCTAATATTTACAGTGGTTAATTTGCAATAATTTCAGTGGTAAATTTGCAATAATTTCAGTGATTAATTTGCAATATTTGCAGTGGTTAATTTCCAATAATTTAAGTGGTAAAATTGCAATATTTACAGTGGTTAATTTGCCATCATTTCAGTGGTAAAATTGCAATATTTTCAGTGGTTAATTTGCAATATTTACTGTGCTTAATTTCCTTCAATTTCAGTGGCAAATTTTGAATATTTATAGTGGAAAATTTTTAATATTTTCAGTGGTTAATTTCCAATATTTACAGTGGTTAATTTGCTATAATTTCAGTGGTAAATTTGCAATATTTACAGTGGTTAATTTGCAATATTTTCAGTGGTTATTTTGCAATATGGTCAGTAGTTAATTTGATATAATTTCAGTGGTTAATTTGCAATAATTTCAGTGATTAATTCCTAATATTTACAGTGGTTAATTTGCAATAATTTCTGTGGTAAATTTGCAATATTTACAGTTGTTCATTTCGAATATTTTCAGTCGAAAATTTGAAATATTTACAGTGGTTAATTTCCAATAATTTAAGTGGTAATTTTGCAATATTTACTGTGGTTAATCTCGAATATTTACAGTTGAAAATTCGCAATATTTGCTGTGGAGAATTTACAATATTTCTAGAGGTTAATTAGCAATATTTACAGTTGTTAATTTGCTAAAAATTCAGTGGTAAATTTGCAATATTTTCAGTGGTTAATTTGCAATATTTTTAGTGCTTAATTTCCTTAAATTTCAGTTTTAATTTTGCAATATTTACAGTGGTTAATTTCGAATATTTACAGTTGAAAATTTGCAATATTTTCAACGGTTAATTTGCAATAAATTAAGATGTAAATTTGCAATATTTTCAGTGGTTAATTTCGAATATTTACAGTTGAAAATTTGCTATTTTTACAGTGGTTAATTTGCTATAATTTCAGTGGTAAATTTGCAAGAATTTCAGTGATTAAATTGCAATCCTTACAGTGGTTAATTTCCAATAATTTAAGTGGTAAATTTGCAATATTTACAGTAGTTTATTTGCTATAATTTCAGTGGAAAATTGCAATAATTTCAGTGATTAATTTGCAATATTTACAGTGGTTAATTTCCAATAATTTAAATGGTAAATTTCCTATATTTGCAATGGTTAATTTGTTATAATTTCAGTGGAAAATTGCAATAATTTCAGTGATTAATTTGCAATATTTGCAGTGGTTAATTTGCCATAATTTCAGTGGTGAATTTGCAATATTTAGAGTGATTAATCTCAAATATTTACACCGCTTAATTTCCTTTACTTTCAGTGCACATTTTGAATATTTTGAGTGGAAAATTTGCAATATTTTCAGTGGTTAATTTCGAATATTTACAGTTGAAAATTTGAAATTTTTACAGTGGTGATTTTGCTATAATTTCAGTGGTAAATTTGCAATATTTACAGTTGCTAATTTCGAATATTTACAGATGAAAATTCGCAATATTTACAGTTGTTAATTTGTAATATTTACAGTGGTTATTTTGCAATATTTACAGTGGTTAATTTGCTACAATTTCAATGGTAAAATTGCAATAATTTCAGTTATTAAATTGCTATATTTACAGTGGTTAATTTGCTACAATTTTAATGGTAAAATTGCAATAATTTCAGTGATTAATTTGCAATATTTACAGTGGTTAATTTGCCATAATTTCAGAGGTAAATTTGCAATATTTAGAGTGATTAATCTCAAATATTTACACTGCTTAATTTCCTTTAATTTCAGTGCAAATTTTGAATATTTAGATGGAAAATTTGTAATATTTTCAGTGGTTAATTTCGAATATTTACGGTTGAAAATTTGCAATTTTTACAGTGGTGATTTTGCTATAATATCAGTGGTAAATTTGCAATAATTTCAGTGGTAAATTTGCAATATTTACAGTTGCTAATTTCGAATATTTACAGTGGTTAATTTGCTACAATTTTAATGGTAAAATTGCAATAATTTCAGTGATTAATTTGCAATATTTACAGTGGTTTATTTCCAATAATTTAAGTGGTAAATTTGCAATATTTACAGTGGTTAATTTGCCATAATTTCAGTGGTAAAATTTCAATATATTTAGTGTTTAATTTGCAATATTTACTGTGCTTAATTTCCTTCAATTTCAGTGGCAAATTTTGAATATTTATAGTGGAATATTTGTAATATTTTCAGTGGTTAATTTCCAATATTTAGAGTGGTTAATTTGCTATACTTTCAGTGGTAAATTTTTCAATATTTACAGTGGTTAATTTGCTATAATTTCAGTGGTAAGTTTGGAATATTTACAGTGGAAAAATTGCAATAATTTCTGTAGTAAATTTGCGATATTTACAGTGGTTAATTTGTAATATTTACAGTGGTTAGTTTGCTATGATTTCAGTGGTAAATTCGCAATAATTTCAGTGGTTAATTTGCAATATTTACAGTTGTTAATTAAGAATATTTACACTTGAAAATTTGCGATATTTACAGTGGTTAATTTGCAATATTTAGAGTGGTTAATTTGCTATAATTTCAGTGGTAAATTTGGTATAATTTCAGTGGTTAGTTTGGTATAATTTCAGTGGAAAATGTTCAATATTTACTGCGGAAAATTTGTAATACTGACTGTGGTTAATTTGATGTAATTTCAGTGGTAAATTTGCAATAATTTCAGTGATTAATTCGCAATATTTACAGTGGTTAATTTGCAATATTTAGAGTGGTTAATTTTCTATAATTTCAGTGGAAAATTTGCAATATTTTCAGTGGTTATTTTGCAATATTGTCAGTGGTTAATTTGATATAATTTCAGTGGTTAATTTGCAATAATTTCAGTGGTAAATTTGCAATATTTACGGTGGAAAATTTGCAATATTTACAGTGGTAATTTGCAATAATTTCAGTGGTAATATTTCTATAATTTCAGTGGAAAATTTACAGTATTTACTGCGGAAAATTTGCAATATTGACAGTGGATAATTTCATATAATTTCAGTGGTAAATTTGCAATAATTTCAGTGATTAATTTCCAATATTTAGAGTGGTTAATTTGCTATAATTTCAGTGGTAAATTTTTCAATATTTCCAGTGGTTAATTTGCTATAATTTCAGTGGTAAATTTTTCAATACTTACAGTGGTTAATTTGCTATAATTTCAGTGGTAAGTTTGGAATATTTACAGTGGAAAATTTGCAATAATTTCTGTAGTAAATTTGCGATATTTACAGTGGCTAATTTGTAATATTTACAGTGGTTAGTTTGCTATGATTTCAGTGGTAAATTCGCAATAATTTCAGTGGTTAATTTGCAATATTTACAGTTGTTAATTAAGAATATTTACACTTGAAAATTTGCGATATTTACAGTGGTTAATTTGCAATATTTAGAGTGGTTAATTTGCTATAATTTCAGTGGTAAATTTGGTATAATTTCAGTGGTTAGTTTGGTATAATTTCAGTGGAAAATGTTCAATATTTACTGCGGAAAATTTGTAATACTTACTGTGGTTAATTTGATGTAATTTCAGTGGTAAATTTGCAATAATTTCAGTGATTAATTCGCAATATTTACAGTGGTTAATTTGCAATATTTAGAGTGGTTAATTTGCTATAATTTCAGTGGAAAATTTGCAATATTTTCAGTGGTTATTTTGCAATATTGTCAGTGGTTAATTTGATATAATTTCAGTGGTTCATTTGCAATAATTTCAGTGAATAATTCCTAATATTTACAGTCGTTAATTTGCAATAATTTCAGCGGTAAATTTGCAATATTTACGGTGGAAAATTTGCAATATTTACAGTGGTAATTTGCAACAATTTCAGTGGTAAAATTTCTATAATTTCAGTGGAAAATTTACAGTATTTACTGCGGCAAATTTGCAATATTGACAGTGGATAATTTCATATAATTTCAGTGGTAAATTTGCAATAATTTCAGTGATTAATTTCCAATATTTAGAGTGGTTAATTTGCTATAATTTCAGTGGTAAATTTTTCAATATTTCCAGTGGTTAATTTGCTATAATTTCAGTGGTAAATTTTTCAATACTTACAGTGGTTAATTTGCTATAATTTCAGTGGTAAGTTTGGAATATTTACAGTGGAAAATTTGCAATAATTTCTGTAGTAAATTTGCGATATTTACAGTGGTTAATTTGTAATATTTACAGTGGTTAGTTTGCTATGATTTCAGTGGTAAATTCGCAATAATTTCAGTGGTTAATTTGCAATATTTACAGTTGTTAATTAAGAATATTTACACTTGAAAATTTGCGATATTTACAGTGGTTAATTTGCAATATTTAGAGTGGTTAATTTGCTATAATTTCAGTGGTAAATTTGGTATAATTTCAGTGGTTAGTTTGGTATAATTTCAGTGGAAAATGTTCAATATTTACTGCGGAAAATTTGTAATACTTACTGTGGTTAATTTGATGTAATTTCAGTGGTAAATTTGCAATAATTTCAGTGATTAATTCGCAATATTTACAGTGGTTAATTTGCAATATTTAGAGTGGTTAATTTGCTATAATTTCAGTGGAAAATTTGCAATATTTTCAGTGGTTATTTTGCAATATTGTCAGTGGTTAATTTGATATAATTTCAGTGGTTCATTTGCAATAATTTCAGTGAATAATTCCTAATATTTACAGTCGTTAATTTGCAATAATTTCAGCGGTAAATTTGCAATATTTACGGTGGAAAATTTGCAATATTTACAGTGGTAATTTGCAACAATTTCAGTGGTAAAATTTCTATAATTTCAGTGGAAAATTTACAGTATTTACTGCGGCAAATTTGCAATATTGACAGTGGATAATTTTCTACAATTTTAATGGTAAAATTGCAATAATTTCAGTGATTAATTTGCAATATTTACGGTGGTTAATTTCCAATAATTTAAGTGGTAAATTTGCAATATTTACAGTGGTTAATTTGCCATAATTTCAGTGGTAAAATTGCAATATTTTCAGTGGTTAATTTGCAATATTTACTGTGCTTAATTTCCTTCAATTTCAGTGGCAAATTTTGAATATTTATAGTGGAAAATTTTTAATATTTTCAGTGGTTAATTTCCAATATTTAGAGTGGTTAATTTGCTATAATTTCAGTGGTAAATTTGCAATATTTACAGTGGTTAACTTGCAATATTTTCAGTAGTTATTTTGCAATATGGTCAGTAGTTAATTTGATATAATTTGAGTGGTTAATTTGCAATAATTTCTGTGGTAAATTTGCAATATTTACAGTTGTTCATTTCGAATATTTTCAGTCGAAAATTCGCAATATTTGCTGTGGAGAATTTACAATATTTGTAGAGGTTAATTAGCAATATTTACAGTGGTTAATTTGCTAAAAATTCAGTGGTAAATTTGCAATATTTTCAGTGGTTAATTTGCAATATTTTTAGTGCTTAATTTCCTTAAATTTCAGTGGTAATTTTGCAATATTTACAGTGGTTAATTTCGAATATTTACAGTTGAAAATTTGAAATTTTTACAGTGGTAAATTCGGAATAATTTCAGTGGTAAATTTGAAATATTTACAGTTGCTAATTTCGAATATTTACAGATGAAAATTCGCAATATTTACAGTGGTTAATTTGCAATATTTACAGTGGTTAATTTGCAATATTTACAGTGGTTAATTTGCTACAATTTTAATGGTAAAATTGCAATAATTTCAGTGATTAATTTGCAATATTTACAGTGGTTTATTTCCAATAATTTAAGTGGTAAATTTGCAATATTTACAGTGGTTAATTTGCCATAATTTCAGTGGTAAAATTTCAATATTTTTAGTGTTTAATTTGCAATATTTACTGTGCTTAATTTCCTTAAATTTCAGTGGCAAATTTTGAATATTTATAGTGGAATATTTGTAATATTTTCAGTGGTTAATTTCCAATATTTAGAGTGGTTAATTTGCTATACTTTCAGTGGTAAATTTTTCAATATTTACAGTGGTTAATTTGCTATAATTTCAGTGGTAAGTTTGGAATATTTACAGTGGAAAATTTGCAATAATTTCTGTAGTAAATTTGCGATATTTACAGTGGTTAATTTGTAATATTTACAGTGGTTAGTTTGCTATGATTTCAGTGATAAATTCGCAATAATTTCAGTGGTTAATTTGCAATATTTACAGTTGTTAATTAAGAATATTTACACTTGAAAATTTGCGATATTTACAGTGGTTAATTTGCAATATTTAGAGTGGTTAATTTGCTATAATTTCAGTGGTAAATTTGGTATAATTTCAGTGGTAAGTTTGGTATAATTTCAGTGGAAAATGTTCAATATTTACTGCGGAAAATTTGTAATACTGACTGTGGTTAATTTGATGTAATTTCAGTGGTAAATTTGCAATAATTTCAGTGATTAATTCGCAATATTTACAGTGGTTAATTTGCAACATTTAGAGTGGTTAATTTGCTATAATTTCAGTGGAAAATTTGCAATATTTTAAGTGGTTATTTTGCAATATTGTCAGTGGTTAATTTGATATAATTTCAGTGGTTAATTTGCAATAATTTCAGTGAATAATTCCTAATATTTACAGTGGTTAATTTGCAATAATTTCAGCGGTAAATTTGCAATATCTACGGTGGAATATTTGCAATATTTACAGTGGTAATTTGCAATAATTTCAGTGGTAAAATTTCTATAATTTCAGTGGAAAATTTACAGTATTTACTGCGGAAAATTTGCAATATTGACAGTGGATAATTTCATATAATTTCAGTGGTAAATTTGCAATAATTTCAGTGATTAATTTGCAGTATTTACAGTGGTTAATTTCCAATAATTTAAGTGGTAAATTTGCAATATTTACAGTGGTTAATTTGCCATAATTTCAGTGGTAAAATTGCAATATTTTCAGTGGTTAATTTGCAATATTTACTGTGCTTAATTTCCTTCAATTTCAGTGGCAAATTTTGAATATTTATATTGGAAAATTTTTAATATTTTCAGTGGTTAATTTCCAATATTTAGAGTGGTTAAATTGATATAATTTCAGTGACAAGTTTGCAATATTTACAGTGGTTAATTTACTATAATTTCAGTGGTAAATTTGCAATATTTACAGGGGTTAATTTGCTGTAATTTCAGTGGTAAATTTGCAATACTTACAGTGGAAAATTTGCAGTATTTTCAGTGGTTATTTTGCAATATGGTCAGTAGTTAATTTGATATAATTTCAGTGGTTAATTTGCAATAATTTCAGTGATTAATTCCTAATATTTACAGTGGTTAATTTGCATTAATTTCTGTGGTAAATTTGCAATATTTACAGTGGTTAATCTCGAATATTTACAGTTGAAAATTCGCAATATTTGCTGTGGAGAATTTACAATATTTGTAGAGGTTAATTAGCAATATTTACAGTGGTTAATTTGCTAAAAATTCAGTGGTAAATTTGCAATATTTTTAGTGCTTAATTTCCTTAAATTTCAGTGGTAATTTTGCAATATTTACAGTGGTTAATTTCGAATATTTACAGTTGAAAATTTGCAATATTTTCAACGGTTAATTTGCAATAATTTAAGATGTAAATTTGCAATATATTCAGTGGTTAATTTCGAATATTTACAGTTGAAAATTTACTATTTTTATAGTGGTTAATTTGCTATAATTTCAGTGGTAAATTTGCAAGAATTTCAGTGATTAAATTGCAATCCTTACAGTGGTTAATTTCCAATAATTTAAGTGGTAAATTTGCAATATTTACAGTAGTTTATTTGCTATAATTTCAGTGGAAAATTGCAATAATTTCAGTGATTAATTTGCAATATTTACAGTGGTTCATTTCCAATAATTTAAATGGTAAATTTCCAATATTTGCAATGGTTAATTTGTTATAATTTCAGTGGAAAATTGCAATAATTTCAGTGATTAATTTGCAATATTTGCAGTGGTTAATTTGCCATAATTTCAGTGGTGAATTTGCAATATTTAGAGTGATTAATCTCAAATATTTACACCGCTTAATTTCCTTTAATTTCAGTGCACATTTTGAATATTTAGACTGGAAAGTTTGCAATATTTTCAGTGGTTAATTTCGAATATTTACAGTTGAAAATTTGCAATTTTTACAGTGGTGATTTTGCTATAATTTCAGTGGTAAATTTACAATATTTACAGTTGCTAATTTCAAATATTTACAGATGAAAATTCGTAATATTTACAGTTGTTAATTTGTAATATTTACAGTGGTTATTTTTCAATATTTACAGTGGTTAATTTGCTACAATTTCAATGGTAAAATGGCAATAATTTCAGTGATTAAATTGCTATATTTACAGTGGTTTATTTGCTACAATTTTAATGGTAAAATTGCAATAATCTCAGTGATTAATTTACAATATTTACAGTGGTTTATTTTCAATAATTTAAGTGGTAAATTTGCAATATTTACTGTGCTTAATTTCCTTCAATTTAAGTAGCAAATTTTGAATATTCATAGCGGAAAATTTTAATATTTTCAGTGGTTAATTTCCAATATTTAGAGTGGTTAATTTGCTATAATTTCAGTGGTAAGTTTGGAATATTTACAGTGGAAAATTTGCAATAATTTCTGTAGTAAATTTGCGATATTTACAGTGGTTAATTTGTAATATTTACAGTGGTTAATTTGCTATGATTTTAATGGTAAATTCGCGAAATATTTCAGTGGTTAATTTGCAATATTTACAGTTGTTAATTTAGAATATTTACAGTTGAAAATTTGCAATATTTACAGTGGTTAATTTGCAATATTTACAGTGGTTAATTTGCAATATTTACCGTGAGCAATTTGCAATATTTACCGTGAGCAATTTGCAATAATTTCTGTAGTAAATTTGCGATATTTACAGTGGTTAATTTGTAATATTTACAGTGGTTAATTAGCTTTAATTTCAATAGTAAATTCGCAATAATTTTAGTGATTTATTTGCAGTTTTTACAGTGGTTAATTTCCAATAATTTAAGTGGTAAATATGCAATATTTACAGTGATTAATCTCGAATATTTACGGTTGAAAATTCGCAATATTTGCTGTGGAAAATTTACAATATTTATAGAGGTTAATTAGCAATATTTACAGTGGGTAATTTGCTAAAAATTGAGTGGTAAATTTGCAATATTTTCAGTGGTTAATTTGCAATATTTTTAGTGCTTAATTTCCTTAAATTTCAGTGGTAATTTTGCAATATATTCAGTGGTTAATTTCGAATATTTACAGTTGAATATTTGCAATTTATACAGTGATGATTTTGGTATAATTTCAGTGGTAAATTTGCAATAATTTCAGTGATTAATTTGCAATTTTTACAGTGGTTAATTTCCAATAATTTAAGTGTTAAATTTGCAATATTTACAGTGGTTAATTTGTCATAATTTCAGTGGTAAAATTGCAATATTTTCAGTGGTTAATTTCCAATATTTAGAGTGGTTTATTTGCTATAATTTCAGTGGCAAGTTTGCAATATTTACAGTAGTTAATTTGTTTTAATTTCAGTGGTAAATTTGCAATATTTTCAGTGGTTAATTTGCAATATTTTTAGTGCTTAATTTCCTTAAATTTCAGTGGTTATTTTGCAATATTTACAGTGGTTAATTTGCTACAATTTCAATGGTAAATTTGCAATAATTTCAGTGATTAATTTGCAATATTTACAGTGGTTAATTTGCTATAATTTCAGTGGTAAATTTGCAATATTTATAGTGGTTAATTTGCAATATTTACAGTGGTTAATTTGCCATAATTTCGGTGGTAAAATTTCAATATATTTAGTGGTTAATTTGCAATATTTACTTTGCTTAATTTCCTTCAATTTCAGTGGCAAATTTTGAATATTTATAGTGGAAAATTTTTAATATTTTCAGTGGTTAATTTCCAATATTTAGAGTGGTTAATTTACTATAATTTCAGTGTTAAGTTTGCAATATTTACAGTGGTTAATTTGCTATATTTTCAGTGGTAAATTTGCAATATTTATAGTGGTTAATTTGCAATATTTACAGTGGTTAATTTGCAATATTTACAGTGGTTATTTTGCAATATTTACAGTGAGCAATTTGCATTAATTTCTGCAGTAAATTTGCGATATTTACAATGGTTAATCTGTAATACTTACAGTGGTTAATTAGCTTTAATTTCAATAGTAAATTCGCAATAATTTTAGTGATTAATTTGAAATTTTTACAGTGGTTAATTTGCTATATTTAAAGTGGTAAATTTGCAATATTTTCAGTGGTTAATCTCGAATATTTACAGTTGAAAATTCGCAATATTTACTGTGGAAAATTTACAAAATTTATAGAGGTTTATTAGCAATATTTACAGTGGTTAATTTGCTAAAAATTCGGTGGTAAATCTGCAATATTTTCAGTGGTTAATTTACAATATTTTTACAGCATAATTTCCTTAAATTTCAGTGGTAAAATTGCAAAATTTACAGTGGTTAATTTGCAATATTTTCAGTGTCTATTTTGCATCAATTTTTTTTCGCAAAACAGCGTCGGTTTCGTGTATCAATTTTTTTTTTCGCACGACGAGGATGGTTTCGCGTCTCCATTTTTTTTTCCGCCCACGGACGCCATTTTCCCGTCTCAATTTTTTTTCGCAAAACAGCGTCGGTTTCGTGTATCAATTTTTTCTTTCGCACGACGAGGATGGTTTCGCGTCTCCATTATTTTTTCCGCCCACGGACGCCATTTTCCCGTCTCAATTTTTTTTCGCAAAACAGCGTCGGTTTTGTGTATCAATTTTTTCTTTCGCACGACGAGGACGGTTTCGCGTCTCCATTTTTTTTTCCGCCCATGGACGCCATTTTCCCGTCTCAATTTTTTTTTGCAAAACAGCCTCGGTTTCGTGTATCAATTTTTTTTTTCGCACGACGAGGATGGTTTCGCGTCTCCATTTTTTTTTCCGCCCACGGACGCCATTTTCCCGTCTCCATTTTTTTTCGCAAAACAGCCTCGGTTTCGTGTATCAATTTTTTTTTTCGCACGACGAGGATGGTTTCGCGTCTCCATTTTTTTTTCCGCCCACGGACGCCATTTTCCCGTCTCAATTTTTTTTCGCAAAACAGCCTCGGTTTCGTGTATCAATTTTTTTTTTCGCACGACGAGGATGGTTTCGCGTCTCCATTTTTTTTTCCGCCCACGGACGCCATTTTCCCGTCTCAATTTTTTTTCGCAAAACAGCGTCGGTTTCGTGTATCAATTTTTTTTTCGCACGACGAGGATGGTTTCGCCTCTCCATTTTTTTTTCCGCCCACAGACGCCATTTTCCCATCTCCATTTTCTTTCGCAAAACAGCGTCGGTTTCGTGTATCAATTTTTTTTTTCGCACGACGAGGATGGTTTCGCGTCTCCATTTTTTTTTCCGCCCACGGACGCCATTTTCCCGTCTCCATTTTTTTTCGCAAAACAGCGTCGGTTTCGTGTATCAATTTTTTTTTTCGCACGACGAGGATGGTTTCGCGTCTCCATTTTTTTTTCCGCCCACGGACGCCATTTTCCCGTCTCAATTTTTTTTCGCAAAACAGCCTCGGTTTCGTGTATCAATTTTTTTTTTCGCACGACGAGGATGGTTTCGCGTCTCCATTTTTTTTTCCGCCCACGGACGCCATTTTCCCGTCTCAATTTTTTTTCGCAAAACAGCGTCGGTTTCGTGTATCAATTTTTTTTTTCGCACGACGAGGATGGTTTCGCGTCTCTATTTTTTTTTCCGCCCACAGACGCCATTTTCCCGTCTCAATTATTTTTGCAAAACAGCGTCGGTTTCGTGTATCAATTTTTTTTTTCGCACGACGAGGATGGTTTCGCGTCTCCATTTTTTTTTCCGCCCACGGACGCCATTTTCCCGTCTCCATTTTTTTTCGCAAAACAACGTCGGTTTCGTGTATCAATTTTTTTTTTCACACGACGAGGATGGTTTCGCGTCTCCATTTTTTTTTCCGCCCACGGACGCCATTTTCCCGTCACAATTTTTTTCGCAAAACAGCGTCGGTTTCGTGTATCAATTTTTTTTTTCGCATGACGAGGATGGTTTCACGTCTCCATTTTTTTTTCCGCCCACGGACGCCATTTTCCCGTCTCAATTTTCTTTCGCAAAACAGGGTCGGTTTCGTGTATCAATTTTTTTTTTCGCACGACAAGGATGGTTTCGCGTCTCCTTTTTTTTTCCGCCCACGGACGCCATTTTCCCGTCTCAATTTTTTTCGCAAAACAGCGTCGGTTTCGTGTATCAATTTTTTTTTTCACACGACGAGGATGGTTTCGCGTCTCCATTTTTTTTTCCGCCCACGGACGCCATTTTCCCGTCTCAATTTTTTTTTGCAAAACAGCGTCGGTTTCGTGTATCAATTTTTTTTTCGCACGACGAGGATGGTTTCGCGTCTCCATTTTTTTTTCCGCCCACGGACGCCATTTTCCCGTCTCAATTTTTTTTTCGCAAAACAGCGTCGGTTTCGTGTATCAATTTTTTCTTTCGCACGACGAGGATGGTTTCGCGTCTCCATTTTTTTTTCCGCCCACGGACGCCATTTTCCCGTCTCAATTTTTTTTTCGCAAAACAGCGTCGGTTTCGTGTATCAATTTTTTCTTTCGCACGACGAGGATGGTTTCGCGTCTCCATTTTTTTTTCCGCCCACGGACGCCATTTTCCCGTCTCAATTTTTTTTCGCAAAACAGCCTCGGTTTCGTGTATCAATTTTTTTTTTCGCACGACGAGGATGGTTTCGCGTCTCCATTTTTTTTTCCGCCCACGGACGCCATTTTCCCGTCACAATTTTTTTTCGCAAAACAACGTCGGTTTCGTGTATCGATTTTTTTTTTCGCACGACGAGGATGGTTTCGCGTCTCCATTTTTTTTTCCGCCCACAGACGCCATTTTCCCGTCTCCATTTTCTTTCGCAAAACAGCGTCGGTTTCGTGTATCAATTTTTTTTTTCGCACGACGAGGATGGTTTCGCGTCTCCTTTTTTTTTTCCGCCCACGGACGCCATTTTCCCGTCTCCATTTTTTTTCGCAAAACAGCCGCGGTTTCGTGTATCAATTTTTTTTTCGCACGACGAGGATGGTTTCGCGTCTCCATTTTTTTTTCCGCCCACGGACGCCATTTTCCCGTCTCAATTTTTTTTCGCAAAACAGCGTCGGTTTCGTGTATCAATTTTTTTTTTCGCACGACGAGGATGGTTTCGCGTCTCCATTTTTTTTTCCGCCCACGGACGCCATTTTCCCGTCTCAATTTTTTTTCGCAAAACAGCGTCGGTTTCGTGTATCATTTTTTTTTTTCGCACGACGAGGATGGTTTCGCGTCTCCATTTTTTTTTCCGCCCACAGACGCCATTTTCCCGTCTCCATTTTCTTTCGCAAAACAGCGTCGGTTTCGTGTATCAATTTTTTTTTTCGCACGACGAGGATGGTTTCGCGTCTCATTTTTTTTTCCGCCCACGGACGCCATTTTCCCGTCTCCATTTTTTTTCGCAAAACAGCGTCGGTTTCTTGTATCAATTTTTTTTTTCGCACGACGAGGATGGTTTCGCGTCTCCATTTTTTTTTCCGCCCACGGACGCCATTTTCCCGTCTCAATTTTTTTTCGCAAAACAGCGTCGATTTCGTGTATCAATTTTTTTTTTCGCACGACGAGGATGGTTTCGCGTCTCCATTTTTTTTTCCGCCCACGGACGCCATTTTCCCGTCTCAATTTTTTTTCGCAAAACAGCGTTGGTTTCGTGTATCAATTTTTTTTTCGCACGACGAGGATGGTTTCGCGTCTCCATTTTTTTTTCCGCCCACGGACGCCATTTTCCCGTCTCAATTTTTTTTCGCAAAACAGCGTCGGTTTCGTGTATCAATTTTTTTTTTCGCACGACGAGGATGGTTTCGCGTCTCCATTTTTTTTTCCGCCCACAGACGCCAATTTCCCGTCTCAATTTTTTTTCGCAAAACAGCGTTGGTTTCGTGTATCAATTTTTTTTTCGCACGACGAGGATGGTTTCGCGTCTCCATTTTTTTTTCCGCCCACGGACGCCATTTTCCCGTCTCAATTTTTTTTCGCAAAACAGCGTCGGTTTCGTGTATCAATTTTTTTTTTCGCACGACGAGGATGGTTTCGCGTCTCCATTTTTTTTTCCGCCCACAGACGCCAATTTCCCGTCTCAATTTTTTTTCGCAAAACAGCGTCGGTTTCGTGTATCAATTTTTTTTTCGCACGACGAGGATGGTTTCGCGTCTCCATTTTTTTTTCCGCCCACGGACGTCATTTTCCCGTCTCATTTTTTTTTCGCAAAACAGCGTCGGTTTCGTGTATCAATTTTTTTTTTCGCACGACGAGGATGGTTTCGCGTCTCCATTTTTTTTTCCGCCCACGGACGCCATTTTCCCGTCTCAATTTTTTTTCGCAAAACAGCCTCGGTTTCGTGTATCATTTTTTTTTTTCGCACGACGAGGATGGTTTCGCGTCTCCATTTTTTTTTCTGCCCACAGACGCCATTTTCCCGTCTCATTTTTTTTTCGCAAAACAGCGTCGGTTTCGTGTATCAATTTTTTTTTTCGCACGACGAGGATGGTTTCGCGTCTCCATTTTTTTTTCCGCCCACAGACGCCATTTTCCCGTCTCCATTTTCTTTCGCAAAACAGCGTCGGTTTCGTGTATCAATTTTTTTTTTCGCACGACGAGGATGGTTTCGCGTCTCATTTTTTTTTCCGCCCACGGACGCCATTTTCCCGTCTCCATTTTTTTTCGCAAAACAGCGTCGGTTTCTTGTATCAATTTTTTTTTTCGCACGACGAGGATGGTTTCGCGTCTCCATTTTTTTTTCCGCCCACGGACGCCATTTTCCCGTCTCAATTTTTTTTCGCAAAACAGTGTCGATTTCGTGTATCAATTTTTTTTTTCGCACGACGAGGATGGTTTCACGTCTCCATTTTTTTTTCCGCCCACGGACGCCATTTTCCCGTCTCAATTTTTTTTCGCAAAACAGCGTTGGTTTCGTGTATCAATTTTTTTTTCGCACGACAAGGATGGTTTCGCGTCTCCATTTTTTTTTCCGCCCACGGACGCCATTTTCCCGTCTCAATTTTTTTTCGCAAAACAGCGTCGGTTTCGTGTATCAATTTTTTTTTTCGCACGACGAGGATGGTTTCGCGTCTCCATTTTTTTTTCCGCCCACAGACGCCAATTTCCCGTCTCAATTTTTTTTCGCAAAACAGCGTCGGTTTCGTGTATCAAATTTTTTTTCGCACGACGAGGATGGTTTCGCGTCTCCATTTTTTTTTCCGCCCACGGACGCCATTTTCCCGTCTCAATTTTTTTTCGCAAAACAGCGTCGGTTTCGTGTATCATTTTTTTTTTTCGCACGACGAGGATGGTTTCGCGTCTCCATTTTTTTTTCCGCCCACAGACGCCATTTTCCCGTCTCATTTTTTTTTCGCAAAACAGCGTCGGTTTCGTGTATCAATTTTTTTTTTCGCACGACGAGGATGGTTTCGCGTCTCCATTTTTTTTTCCGCCCACGGACGCCATTTTCCCGTCTCAATTTTTTTTCGCAAAACAGCGTCTGTTTCGTGTATCATTTTTTTTTTTCGCACGACGAGGATGGTTTCGCGTCTCCATTTTTTTTTCCGCCCACAGACGCCATTTTCCCGTCTCCATTTTCTTTCGCAAAACAGCGTCGGTTTCGTGTATCAATTTTTTTTTTCGCACGACGAGGATGGTTTCGCGTCTCATTTTTTTTTCCGCCCACGGACGCCATTTTCCCGTCTCCATTTTTTTTCGCAAAACAGCGTCGGTTTCTTGTATCAATTTTTTTTTTCGCACGACGAGGATGGTTTCGCGTCTCCATTTTTTTTTCCGCCCACGGACGCCATTTTCCCGTCTCAATTTTTTTTCGCAAAACAGCGTCGATTTCGTGTATCAATTTTTTTTTTCGCACGACGAGGATGGTTTCGCGTCTCCATTTTTTTTTCCGCCCACGGACGCCATTTTCCCGTCTCAATTTTTTTTCGCAAAACAGCGTTGGTTTCGTGTATCAATTTTTTTTTCGCACGACGAGGATGGTTTCGCGTCTCCATTTTTTTTTCCGCCCACGGACGCCATTTTCCCGTCTCAATTTTTTTTCGCAAAACAGCGTCGGTTTCGTGTATCAATTTTTTTTTTCGCACGACGAGGATGGTTTCGCGTCTCCATTTTTTTTTCCGCCCACAGACGCCAATTTCCCGTCTCAATTTTTTTTCGCAAAACAGCGTCGGTTTCGTGTATCAATTTTTTTTTCGCACGACGAGGATGGTTTCGCGTCTCCATTTTTTTTTCCGCCCACGGACGCCATTTTCCCGTCTCATTTTTTTTTCGCAAAACAGCGTCGTTTTCGTGTATCAATTTTTTTTTTCGCACGACGAGGATGGTTTCGCGTCTCCATTTTTTTTTCCGCCCACGGACGCCATTTTCCCGTCTCAATTTTTTTTCGCAAAACAGCGTCGGTTTCGTGTATCATTTTTTTTTTTCGCACGACGAGGATGGTTTCGCGTCTCCATTTTTTTTTCCGCCCACAGACGCCATTTTCCCGTCTCCATTTTCTTTCGCAAAACAGCGTCGGTTTCGTGTATCAATTTTTTTTTTCGCACGACGAGGATGGTTTCGCGTCTCATTTTTTTTTCCGCCCACGGACGCCATTTTCCCGTCTCCATTTTTTTTCGCAAAACAGCGTCGGTTTCTTGTATCAATTTTTTTTTTCGCACGACGAGGATGGTTTCGCCTCTCCATTTTTTTTTCCGCCCACGGACGCCATTTTCCCGTCTCAATTTTTTTTCGCAAAACAGCGTCGATTTCGTGTATCAATTTTTTTTTTCGCACGACGAGGATGGTTTCGCGTCTCCATTTTTTTTTCCGCCCACGGACGCCATTTTCCCGTCTCAATTTTTTTTCGCAAAACAGCGTTGGTTTCGTGTATCAATTCTTTTTTCGCACGACGAGGATGGTTTCGCGTCTCCATTTTTTTTTCCGCCCACGGACGCCATTTTCCCGTCTCAATATTTTTTCGCAAAACAGCGTCGGTTTCGTGTATCAATTTTTTTTTTCGCACGACGAGGATGGTTTCGCGTCTCCATTTTTTTTTCCGCCCACAGACGCCAATTTACCGTCTCAATTTTTTTTCGCAAAACAGCGTCGGTTTCGTGTATCAATTTTTTTTTCGCACGACGAGGATGGTTTCGCGTCTCCATTTTTTTTTCCGCCCACGGACGCCATTTTCCCGTCTCCATTTTTTTTCGCAAAACAGCGTCGGTTTCGTGTATCAATTTTTTTTTTCGCACGACGAGGATGGTTTCGCGTCTCCATTTTTTTTTCCGCCCACGGACGCCATTTTCCCGTCTCAATTTTTTTTCGCAAAACAGCGTCGGTTTCGTGTATCAATTTTTTTTTTTGCACGACGAGGATGGTTTCGCGTCTCCATTTTTTTTTCCGCCCACAGACGCCATTTTCCCGTCTCCATTTTCTTTCACAAAACAGCGTCGGTTTCGTGTATCAATTTTTTTTTTCGCACGACGAGGATGGTTTTGCGTCTCCTTTTTTTTTTCCGCCCACAAACGCCATTTTCCCGTCTCAATTTTTTTTCGCAAAACAGCGTCGGTTTCGTGTATCAATTTTTTTTTTCGCACGACGAGGATGGTTTCGCGTCTCCATTTTTTTTTCCGCCCACAGACGCCATTTTCCGGTCTCCATTTTCTTTCGCAAAACAGGGTCGGTTTCGTGTATCATTTTTTTTTTTCTCACGACGAGGATGGTTTCGCGTCTCCATTTTTTTTTCCGCCCACGGACGCCATTTTCCCGTCTCATTTTTTTTTCGCAAAACAGCGTCGGTTTCGTGTATCAATTTTTTTTTTCGCACGACGAGGATGGTTTCGCGTCTCCATTTTTTTTTCCGCCCACGGACGCCATTTTCCCGTCTCAATTTTTTTTCGCAAAACAGCGTCGGTTTCGTGTATCAATTTTTTTTTCGCACGACGAGGATGGTTTCGCGTCTCCATTTTTTTTCCGCCCACGGACGCCATTTTCCCGTCTCCATTTTTTTTCGCAAAACAGCCCCGGTTTCGTGTATCATTTTTTTTTTTCGCACGACGAGGATGGTTTCGCGTCTCCATTTTTTTTCCGCCCACAGACGCCATTTTCCCGTCTCAATTTTTTTTCGCAAAACAGCGTCGGTTTCGTGTATCAATTTTTTTTTTCGCACGACGAGGATGGTTTCGCGTCTCCATTTTTTTTTCCGCCCACGGACGCCATTTTCCCGTCTCCATTTTCTTTCACAAAACAGCGTCGGTTTCGTGTATCAATTTTTTTTTTCGCACGACGAGGATGGTTTCGCGTCTCCATTTTTTTTTCCGCCCACGGACGCCATTTTCCCGTCTCCATTTTTTTTCGCAAAACAGCGTCGGTTTCGTGTATCAATTTTTTTTTTCGCACGACGAGGATGGTTTCGCGTCTCCATTTTTTTTTCCGCCCACGGACGCCATTTTCCCGTCTCAATTTTTTTTCGCAAAACAGCATCGGTTTCGTGTATCAATTTTTTTTTCGCACGACAAGGATGGTTTCGCGTCTCCATTTTTTTTCCGCCCACGGACGCCATTTTCCCGTCTCCATTTTTTTTCGCAAAAAAGCCCCGGTTTCGTGTATCATTTTTTTTTTTCGCACGACGAGGATGGTTTCGCGTCTCCATTTTTTTTCCGCCCACAGACGCCATTTTCCCGTCTCAATTTTTTTTCGCAAAACAGCGTCGGTTTCGTGTATCAATTTTTTTTTTCGCACGACGAGGATGGTTTCGCGTCTCCATTTTTTTTTCCGCCCACGGACGCCATTTTCCCGTCTCATTTTTTTTTCGCAAAACAGCGTCGGTTTCGTGTATCAATTTTTTTTTTCGCACGACGAGGATGGTTTCGCGTCTCCATTTTTTTTTCCGCCCACGGACGCCAATTTCCCATCTCAATTTTTTTTCGCAAAACAGCGTCGGTTTCGTGTATCATTTTTTTTTTTCGCACGACGAGGATGGTTTCGCGTCTCCATTTTTTTTTCCGCCCACAGACGCCATTTTCCCGTCTCCATTTTCTTTCGCAAAACAGTGTCGGTTTCGTGTATCAATTTTTTTTTTCGCACGACGAGGATGGTTTCGCGTCTCATTTTTTTTTCCGCCCACGGACGCCATTTTCCCGTCTCCATTTTTTTTCGCAAAACAGCGTCGGTTTCTTGTATCAATTTTTTTTTTCGCACGACGAGGATGGTTTCGCGTCTCCATTTTTTTTTCCGCCCACGGACGCCATTTTCCCGTCTCATTTTTTGTTCGCAAAACAGCGTCGGTTTCGTGTATCAATTTTTTTTTTCGCACGACGAGGATGGTTTCGCGTCTCCATTTTTTTTTCCGCCCACGGACGCCATTTTCCCGTCTCAATTTTTTTTCGCAAAACAGCGTCGGTTTCGTGTATCAATTTTTTTTTCGCACGACGAGGATGGTTTCGCGTCTCCATTTTTTTTTCCGCCCACGGACGCCATTTTCCCGTCTCATTTTTTGTTCGCAAAACAGCGTCGGTTTCGTGTATCAATTTTTTTTTTCGCACGACGAGGATGGTTTCGCGTCTCCATTTTTTTTTCCGCCCACGGACGCCATTTTCCCGTCTCAATTTTTTTTCGCAAAACAGCGTCGGTTTCGTGTATCAATTTTTTTTTTCGCACGACGAGGATGGTTTCGCGTCTCCATTTTTTTTTCCGCCCACAGACGCCAATTTACCGTCTCAATTTTTTTTCGCAAAACAGCGTCGGTTTCGTGTATCAATTTTTTTTTCGCACGACGAGGATGGTTTCGCGTCTCCATTTTTTTTTCCGCCCACGGACGCCATTTTCCCGTCTCCATTTTTTTTCGCAAAACAGCGTCGGTTTCGTGTATCAATTTTTTTTTTCGCACGACGAGGATGGTTTCGCGTCTCCATTTTTTTTTCCGCCCACGGACGCCATTTTCCCGTCTCAATTTTTTTTCGCAAAACAGCGTCGGTTTCGTGTATCAATTTTTTTTTTTGCACGACGAGGATGGTTTCGCGTCTCCATTTTTTTTTCCGCCCACAGACGCCATTTTCCCGTCTCCATTTTCTTTCACAAAACAGCGTCGGTTTCGTGTATCAATTTTTTTTTTCGCACGACGAGGATGGTTTTGCGTCTCCTTTTTTTTTTCCGCCCACAAACGCCATTTTCCCGTCTCAATTTTTTTTCGCAAAACAGCGTCGGTTTCGTGTATCAATTTTTTTTTTCGCACGACGAGGATGGTTTCGCGTCTCCATTTTTTTTTCCGCCCACAGACGCCATTTTCCCGTCTCCATTTTCTTTCGCAAAACAGGGTCGGTTTCGTGTATCATTTTTTTTTTTCTCACGACGAGGATGGTTTCGCGTCTCCATTTTTTTTTCCGCCCACGGACGCCATTTTCCCGTCTCATTTTTTTTTCGCAAAACAGCGTCGGTTTCGTGTATCAATTTTTTTTTTCGCACGACGAGGATGGTTTCGCGTCTCCATTTTTTTTTCCGCCCACGGACGCCATTTTCCCGTCTCAATTTTTTTTCGCAAAACAGCGTCGGTTTCGTGTATCAATTTTTTTTTCGCACGACGAGGATGGTTTCGCGTCTCCATTTTTTTTCCGCCCACGGACGCCATTTTCCCGTCTCCATTTTTTTTCGCAAAACAGCCCCGGTTTCGTGTATCATTTTTTTTTTTCGCACGACGAGGATGGTTTCGCGTCTCCATTTTTTTTCCGCCCACAGACGCCATTTTCCCGTCTCAATTTTTTTTCGCAAAACAGCGTCGGTTTCGTGTATCAATTTTTTTTTTCGCACGACGAGGATGGTTTCGCGTCTCCATTTTTTTTTCCGCCCACGGACGCCATTTTCCCGTCTCCATTTTCTTTCACAAAACAGCGTCGGTTTCGTGTATCAATTTTTTTTTTCGCACGACGAGGATGGTTTCGCGTCTCCATTTTTTTTTCCGCCCACGGACGCCATTTTCCCGTCTCCATTTTTTTTCGCAAAACAGCGTCGGTTTCGTGTATCAATTTTTTTTTTCGCACGACGAGGATGGTTTCGCGTCTCCATTTTTTTTTCCGCCCACGGACGCCATTTTCCCGTCTCAATTTTTTTTCGCAAAACAGCATCGGTTTCGTGTATCAATTTTTTTTTCGCACGACAAGGATGGTTTCGCGTCTCCATTTTTTTTCCGCCCACGGACGCCATTTTCCCGTCTCCATTTTTTTTCGCAAAAAAGCCCCGGTTTCGTGTATCATTTTTTTTTTTCGCACGACGAGGATGGTTTCGCGTCTCCATTTTTTTTCCGCCCACAGACGCCATTTTCCCGTCTCAATTTTTTTTCGCAAAACAGCGTCGGTTTCGTGTATCAATTTTTTTTTTCGCACGACGAGGATGGTTTCGCGTCTCCATTTTTTTTTCCGCCCACGGACGCCATTTTCCCGTCTCATTTTTTTTTCGCAAAACAGCGTCGGTTTCGTGTATCAATTTTTTTTTTCGCACGACGAGGATGGTTTCGCGTCTCCATTTTTTTTTCCGCCCACGGACGCCAATTTCCCATCTCAATTTTTTTTCGCAAAACAGCGTCGGTTTCGTGTATCATTTTTTTTTTTCGCACGACGAGGATGGTTTCGCGTCTCCATTTTTTTTTCCGCCCACAGACGCCATTTTCCCGTCTCCATTTTCTTTCGCAAAACAGTGTCGGTTTCGTGTATCAATTTTTTTTTTCGCACGACGAGGATGGTTTCGCGTCTCATTTTTTTTTCCGCCCACGGACGCCATTTTCCCGTCTCCATTTTTTTTCGCAAAACAGCGTCGGTTTCTTGTATCAATTTTTTTTTTCGCACGACGAGGATGGTTTCGCGTCTCCATTTTTTTTTCCGCCCACGGACGCCATTTTCCCGTCTCATTTTTTGTTCGCAAAACAGCGTCGGTTTCGTGTATCAATTTTTTTTTTCGCACGACGAGGATGGTTTCGCGTCTCCATTTTTTTTTCCGCCCACGGACGCCATTTTCCCGTCTCAATTTTTTTTCGCAAAACAGCGTCGGTTTCGTGTATCAATTTTTTTTTCGCACGACGAGGATGGTTTCGCGTCTCCATTTTTTTTTCCGCCCACGGACGCCATTTTCCCGTCTCATTTTTTGTTCGCAAAACAGCGTCGGTTTCGTGTATCAATTTTTTTTTTCGCACGACGAGGATGGTTTCGCGTCTCCATTTTTTTTTCCGCCCACGGACGCCATTTTCCCGTCTCAATTTTTTTTCGCAAAACAGCGTCGGTTTCGTGTATCAATTTTTTTTTTCGCACGACGAGGATGGTTTCGCGTCTCCATTTTTTTTTCCGCCCACAGACGCCAATTTCCCGTCTCAATTTTTTTATGCAAAACAGCCTCGGTTTCGTGTATCAATTTTTTTTTTCGCACGACGAGGATGGTTTCGCGTCTCCATTTTTTTTTCCGCCCACGGACGCCATTTTCCCGTCTCCATTTTTTTTCGCAAAACAGCGTCGGTTTCTTGTATCAATTTTTTTTTTCGCACGACGAGGATGGTTTCGCGTCTCCATTTTTTTTTCCGCCCACGGACGCCATTTTCCCGTCTCATTTTTTTTTCGCAAAACAGCGTTGGTTTCGTGTATCAATTTTTTTTTTCGCACGACGAGGATGGTTTCGCGTCTCCATTTTTTTTTCCGCCCACGGACGCCATTTTCCCGACTCAATTTTTTTTCGCAAAACTGCGTCGGTTTCGTGTATCAATTTTTTTTTTCGCACGACGAGGATGGTTTCGCGTCTCCATTTTTTTTTCCGCCCACGGACGCCATTTTCCCGTCTCCATTTTCTTTCACAAAACAGCGTCGGTTTCGTGTATCAATTTTTTTTTTCGCACGACGAGGATGGTTTCGCGTCTCCATTTTTTTTTCCGCCCACGGACGCCATTTTCCCGTCTCCATTTTTTTTCGCAAAACAGCGTCGGTTTCGTGTATCAATTTTTTTTTTCGCACGACGAGGATGGTTTCGCGTCTCCATTTTTTTTTCCGCCCACGGACGCCATTTTCCCGTCTCAATTTTTTTTCGCAAAACAGCATCGGTTTCGTGTATCAATTTTTTTTTCGCACGATGAGGATGGTTTCGCGTCTCCATTTTTTTTTCCGCCCACGGACGCCATTTTCCCGTCTCATTTTTTTTTCGCAAAACAGCGTCGGTTTCGTGTATCAATTTTTTTTTTCGCACGACGAGGATGGTTTCGCGTCTCCATTTTTTTTTCCGCCCACGGACGCCATTTTCCCATCTCAATTTTTTTTCGCAAAACAGCGTCGGTTTCGTGTATCATTTTTTTTTTTCGCACGACGAGGATGGTTTCGCGTCTCCATTTTTTTTTCCGCCCACGGACGCCATTTTCCCGTCTCATTTTTTGTTCGCAAAACAGCGTCGGTTTCGTGTATCAATTTTTTTTTTCGCACGACGAGGATGGTTTCGCGTCTCCATTTTTTTTTCCGCCCACGGACGCCATTTTCCCGTCTCAATTTTTTTTCGCAAAACAGCGTCGGTTTCGTGTATCAATTTTTTTTTCGCACGACGAGGATGGTTTCGCGTCTCCATTTTTTTTTCCGCCCACGGACGCCATTTTCCCGTCTCAATTTTTTTTCGCAAAACAGCGTCGGTTTCGTGTATCAATTTTTTTTTTCGCACGACGAGGATGGTTTCGCGTCTCCATTTTTTTTTCCGCCCACAGACGCCAATTTCCCGTCTCAATTTTTTTTCGCAAAACAGCCTCGGTTTCGTGTATCAATTTTTTTTTTCGCACGACGAGGATGGTTTCGCGTCTCCATTTTTTTTTCCGCCCACGGACGCCATTTTCCCGTCTCAATTTTTTTTTCGCAAAACAGCGTCGGTTTCGTGTATCAATTTTTTTTTTCGCACGACGAGGATGGTTTCGCGTCTCCATTTTTTTTTCCGCCCACGGACGCCATTTTCCCGTCTCAATTTTTTTTCGCAAAACAGCGTCGGTTTCGTGTATCAATTTTTTTTTTCGCACGACGAGGATGGTTTCGCGTCTCCATTTTTTTTTCCGCCCACAGACGCCATTTTCCCGTCTCAATTTTTTTTCGCAAAACAGCGTCGGTTTCGTGTATCAATTTTTTTTTCGCACGACGAGGATGGTTTCGCGTCTCCATTTTTTTTTCCGCCCACGGACGCCATTTTCCCGTCTCCATTTTTTTTCGCAAAACAGCGTCGGTTTCGTGTATCATTTTTTTTTTTCGCACGACGAGGATGGTTTCGCGTCTCCATTTTTTTTTCCGCCCACGGACGCCATTTTCCCCTCTCCATTTTTTTTCGCAAAACAGCGTCGGTTTCTTGTATCAATTTTTTTTTTCGCACGACGAGGATGGTTTCGCGTCTCCATTTTTTTTTCCGCCCACAGACGCCATTTTCCCGTCTCAATTTTTTTTCGCAAAACAGCGTCGGTTTCGTGTATCAATTTTTTTTTCGCACGACGAGGATGGTTTCGCGTCTCCATTTTTTTTTCCGCCCACGGACGCCATTTTCCCGTCTCCATTTTTTTTCGCAAAACAGCGTCGGTTTCGTGTATCAATTTTTTTTTTCGCACGACGAGGATGGTTTCGCGTCTCCATTTTTTTTTCCGCCCACGGACGCCATTTTCCCCTCTCCATTTTTTTTCGCAAAACAGCGTCGGTTTCTTGTATCAATTTTTTTTTTCGCACGACGAGGATGGTTTCGCGTCTCCATTTTTTTTTCCGCCCACGGACGCCATTTTCCCGTCTCATTTTTTTTTCGCAAAACAGCGTCGGTTTCGTGTATCAATTTTTTTTTTCGCACGACGAGGATGGTTTCGCGTCTCCATTTTTTTTTCCGCCCACGGACGCCATTTTCCCGTCTCAATTTTTTTTCGCAAAACAGCGTCGGTTTCGTGTATCAATTTTTTTTTCGCACGACGAGGATGGTTTCGCGTCTCCATTTTTTTTTCCGCCCACGGACGCCATTTTCCCGTCTCAATTTTTTTTCGCAAAACAGCGTCGGTTTCGTGTATCAATTTTTTTTTTCGCACGACGAGGATGGTTTCGCGTCTCCATTTTTTTTTCCGCCCACAGACGCCAATTTCCCGTCTCAATTTTTTTTCGCAAAACAGCCTCGGTTTCGTGTATCAATTTTTTTTTTCGCACGACGAGGATGGTTTCGCGTCTCCATTTTTTTTTCCGCCCACGGACGCCATTTTCCCGTCTCAATTTTTTTTTCGCAAAACAGCGTCGGTTTCGTGTATCAATTTTTTTTTTCGCACGACGAGGATGGTTTCGCGTCTCCATTTTTTTTTCCGCCCACGGACGCCATTTTCCCGTCTCAATTTTTTTTCGCAAAACAGCGTCGGTTTCGTGTATCAATTTTTTTTTTCGCACGACGAGGATGGTTTCGCGTCTCCATTTTTTTTTCCGCCCACAGACGCCATTTTCCCGTCTCAATTTTTTTTCGCAAAACAGCGTCGGTTTCGTGTATCAATTTTTTTTTCGCACGACGAGGATGGTTTCGCGTCTCCATTTTTTTTTCCGCCCACGGACGCCATTTTCCCGTCTCCATTTTTTTTCGCAAAACAGCGTCGGTTTCGTGTATCAATTTTTTTTTTCGCACGACGAGGATGGTTTCGCGTCTCCATTTTTTTTTCCGCCCACGGACGCCATTTTCCCCTCTCCATTTTTTTTCGCAAAACAGCGTCGGTTTCTTGTATCAATTTTTTTTTTCGCACGACGAGGATGGTTTCGCGTCTCCATTTTTTTTTCCGCCCACAGACGCCATTTTCCCGTCTCAATTTTTTTTCGCAAAACAGCGTCGGTTTCGTGTATCAATTTTTTTTTCGCACGACGAGGATGGTTTCGCGTCTCCATTTTTTTTTCCGCCCACGGACGCCATTTTCCCGTCTCCATTTTTTTTCGCAAAACAGCGTCGGTTTCGTGTATCAATTTTTTTTTTCGCACGACGAGGATGGTTTCGCGTCTCCATTTTTTTTTCCGCCCACGGACGCCATTTTCCCCTCTCCATTTTTTTTCGCAAAACAGCGTCGGTTTCTTGTATCAATTTTTTTTTTCGCACGACGAGGATGGTTTCGCGTCTCCATTTTTTTTTCCGCCCACGGACGCCATTTTCCCGTCTCATTTTTTTTTCGCAAAACAGCGTCGGTTTCGTGTATCAATTTTTTTTTTCGCACGACGAGGATGGTTTCGCGTCTCCATTTTTTTTTCCGCCCACGGACGCCATTTTCCCGACTCAATTTTTTTTCGCAAAACAGCGTCGGTTTCGTGTATCAATTTTTTTTTCGCACGACGAGGATGGTTTCGCGTCTCCATTTTTTTTTCCGCCCACGGACGCCATTTTCCCGTCTCAATTTTTTTTCGCAAAACAGCGTCGGTTTCGTGTATCAATTTTTTTTTTCGCACGACGAGGATGGTTTCGCGTCTCCATTTTTTTTTCCGCCCACAGACGCCAATTTCCCGTCTCAATTTTTTTTCGCAAAACAGCCTCGGTTTCGTGTATCAATTTTTTTTTTCGCACGACGAGGATGGTTTCGCGTCTCCATTTTTTTTTCCGCCCACGGACGCCATTTTCCCGTCTCAATTTTTTTTTCGCAAAACAGCGTCGGTTTCGTGTATCAATTTTTTTTTTCGCACGACGAGGATGGTTTCGCGTCTCCATTTTTTTTTCCGCCCACGGACGCCATTTTCCCGTCTCAATTTTTTTTCGCAAAACAGCGTCGGTTTCGTGTATCAATTTTTTTTTTCGCACGACGAGGATGGTTTCGCGTCTCCATTTTTATTTCCGCCCACAGACGCCATTTTCCCGTCTCCATTTTTTTTCGCAAAACAGCGTCGGTTTCGTGTATCAATTTTTTTTTCGCACGACGAGGATGGTTTCGCGTCTCCATTTTTTTTCCGCCCACGGACGCCATTTTCCAGTCTCCATTTTTTTTCACAAAACAGCGTCGGTTTCGTGTATCAATTTTTTTTTTCGCACGACGAGGATGGTTTCGCGTCTCCATTTTTTTTTCCGCCCACGGACGCCATTTTCCCGTCTCAATTTTTTTTCGCAAAACAGCGTCGGTTTCGTGTATCAATTTTTTTTTTCGCACGACGAGGATGGTTTCGCGTCTCCATTTTTTTTTCCGCCCACAGACGCCATTTTCCCGTCTCCATTTTCTTTCACAAAACAGCGTCGGTTTCGTGTATCAATTTTTTTTTTCGCACGACGAGGATGGTTTCGCGTCTCCTTTTTTTTCTCCGCCCACGGACGCCATTTTCCCGTCTCAATTTTTTTTCGCAAAACAGCGTCGGTTTCGTGTATCAATTTTTTTTTTCGCACGACGAGGATGGTTTCGCGTCTCCATTTTTTTTTCCGCCCACGGACGCCATTTTCCCGTCTCAATTTTCTTTCGCATAACAGCGTTGGTTTCGTGTATCAATTTTTTTTTTCGCACGACGAGGATGGTTTCGCGTCTCCATTTTTTTTTCCGCCCACAGACGCCATTTTCCCGTCTCCATTTTCTTTCGCAAAACAGCGTCGGTTTCGTGTATCATTTTTTTTTTTCTCACGACGAGGATGGTTTCGCGTCTCCATTTTTTTTTCCGCCCACGGACGCCATTTTCCCGTCTCAATTTTTTTTCGCAAAACAGCGTCGGTTTCGTGTATCAATTTTTTTTTCGCACGACGAGGATGGTTTCGCGTCTCCATTTTTTTTCCGCCCACGGACGCCATTTTCCCGTCTCCATTTTTTTTCGCAAAACAGCCCCGGTTTCGTGTATCAATTTTTTTTTTCGCACGACGAGGATGGTTTCGCGTCTTCATTTTTTTTTCCGCCCACGGACGCCATTTTCCCGTCTCAATTTTTTTTCGCAAAACAGCGTCTATTTCGTGTATCATTTTTTTTTTTCGCACGACGAGGATGGTTTCGCGTCTCCATTTTTTTTTCCGCCCACGGACGCCATTTTCCCGTCTCATTTTTTTTTCGCAAAACAGCGTCGGTTTCGTGTATCAATTTTTTTTTTCGCACGACGAGGATGGTTTCGCGTCTCCATTTTTTTTTCCGCCCACAGACGCCAATTTCCCGTCTCAATTTTTTTTCGCAAAACAGCGTCGGTTTCGTGTATCAATTTTTTTTTCGCACGACGAGGATGGTTTCGCGTCTCCATTTTTTTTTCCGCCCACGGACGCCATTTTCCCGTCTCCATTTTTTTTCGCAAAACAGCGTCGGTTTCGTGTATCAATTTTTTTTTTCGCACGACGAGGATGGTTTCGCGTCTCCATTTTTTTTTCCGCCCACGGACGCCATTTTCCCGTCTCATTTTTTTTTCGCAAAACAGCGTCGGTTTCGTGTATCAATTTTTTTTTTCGCACGACGAGGATGGTTTCGCGTCTCCATTTTTTTTTCCGCCCACAGACGCCAATTTCCCGTCTCAATTTTTTTTCGCAAAACAGCGTCGGTTTCGTGTATCAATTTTTTTTTCGCACGACGAGGATGGTTTCGCGTCTCCATTTTTTTTTCCGCCCACGGACGCCATTTTCCCGTCTCCATTTTTTTTCGCAAAACAGCGTCGGTTTCGTGTATCAATTTTTTTTTTCGCACGACGAGGATGGTTTCGCGTCTCCATTTTTTTTTCCGCCCACGGACGCCATTTTCCCGTCTCCATTTTTTTTCGCAAAACAGCCCCGGTTTCGTGTATCATTTTTTTTTTTCGCACGACGAGGATGGTTTCGCGTCTCCATTTTTTTTTCCGCCCACAGACGCCATTTTCCCGTCTCCATTTTCTTTCACAAAACAGCGTCGGTTTCGTGTATCAATTTTTTTTTTCGCACGACGAGGATGGTTTCGCGTCTCCTTTTTTTTCTCCGCCCACGGACGCCATTTTCCCGTCTCAATTTTTTTTCGCAAAACAGCGTCGGTTTCGTGTATCAATTTTTTTTTTCGCACGACGAGGATGGTTTCGCGTCTCCATTTTTTTTTCCGCCCACGGACGCCATTTTCCCGTCTCAATTTTTTTTTCGCAAAACAGCGTCGGTTTCGTGTATCAATTTTTTTTTTCGCACGACGAGGATGGTTTCGCGTCTCCATTTTTTTTTCCGCCCACGGACGCCATTTTCCCGTCTCAATTTTTTTTCGCAAAACAGCGTCGGTTTCGTGTATCAATTTTTTTTTTCACACGACGAGGATGGTTTCGCGTCTCCATTTTTTTTTCCGCCCACAGACGCCATTTTCCCGTCTCAATTTTTTTTCGCAAAACAGCGTCGGTTTCGTGTATCAATTTTTTTTTCGCACGACGAGGATGGTTTCGCGTCTCCATTTTTTTTTCCGCCCACGGACGCCATTTTCCCGTCTCCATTTTTTTTCGCAAAACAGCGTCGGTTTCGTGTATCAATTTTTTTTTTCGCACGACGAGGATGGTTTCGCGTCTCCATTTTTTTTTCCGCCCACGGACGCCATTTTCCCCTCTCCATTTTTTTTCGCAAAACAGCGTCGGTTTCTTGTATCAATTTTTTTTTTCGCACGACGAGGATGGTTTCGCGTCTCCATTTTTTTTTCCGCCCACGGACGCCATTTTCCCGTCTCATTTTTTTTTCGCAAAACAGCGTCGGTTTCGTGTATCAATTTTTTTTTTCGCACGACGAGGATGGTTTCGCGTCTCCATTTTTTTTTCCGCCCACGGACGCCATTTTCCCGACTCAATTTTTTTTCGCAAAACAGCGTCGGTTTCGTGTATCAATTTTTTTTTCGCACGACGAGGATGGTTTCGCGTCTCCATTTTTTTTTCCGCCCACGGACGCCATTTTCCCGTCTCAATTTTTTTTCGCAAAACAGCGTCGGTTTCGTGTATCAATTTTTTTTTTCGCACGACGAGGATGGTTTCGCGTCTCCATTTTTTTTTCCGCCCACAGACGCCAATTTCCCGTCTCAATTTTTTTTCGCAAAACAGCCTCGGTTTCGTGTATCAATTTTTTTTTTCGCA
Organism: Podargus strigoides; assembly: GCA_028020825.1. NCBI lineage: Eukaryota > Metazoa > Chordata > Aves > Caprimulgiformes > Podargidae > Podargus > Podargus strigoides. The sequence goes on along the minus strand of CM051635.1, from coordinate 113,775 downwards.
CGACGAGGATGGTTTCGCGTCTCCATTTTTTTTTCCGCCCACGGACGCCATTTTCCCGTCTCAATTTTTTTTTCGCAAAACAGCGTCGGTTTCGTGTATCAATTTTTTTTTTCGCACGACGAGGATGGTTTCGCGTCTCCATTTTTTTTTCCGCCCACGGACGCCATTTTCCCGTCTCAATTTTTTTTCGCAAAACAGCGTCGGTTTCGTGTATCAATTTTTTTTTTCGCACGACGAGGATGGTTTCGCGTCTCCATTTTTATTTCCGCCCACAGACGCCATTTTCCCGTCTCCATTTTTTTTCGCAAAACAGCGTCGGTTTCGTGTATCAATTTTTTTTTCGCACGACGAGGATGGTTTCGCGTCTCCATTTTTTTTCCGCCCACGGACGCCATTTTCCAGTCTCCATTTTTTTTCACAAAACAGCGTCGGTTTCGTGTATCAATTTTTTTTTTCGCACGACGAGGATGGTTTCGCGTCTCCATTTTTTTTTCCGCCCACGGACGCCATTTTCCCGTCTCAATTTTTTTTCGCAAAACAGCGTCGGTTTCGTGTATCAATTTTTTTTTTCGCACGACGAGGATGGTTTCGCGTCTCCATTTTTTTTTCCGCCCACAGACGCCATTTTCCCGTCTCCATTTTCTTTCACAAAACAGCGTCGGTTTCGTGTATCAATTTTTTTTTTCGCACGACGAGGATGGTTTCGCGTCTCCTTTTTTTTCTCCGCCCACGGACGCCATTTTCCCGTCTCAATTTTTTTTCGCAAAACAGCGTCGGTTTCGTGTATCAATTTTTTTTTTCGCACGACGAGGATGGTTTCGCGTCTCCATTTTTTTTTCCGCCCACGGACGCCATTTTCCCGTCTCAATTTTCTTTCGCATAACAGCGTTGGTTTCGTGTATCAATTTTTTTTTTCGCACGACGAGGATGGTTTCGCGTCTCCATTTTTTTTTCCGCCCACAGACGCCATTTTCCCGTCTCCATTTTCTTTCGCAAAACAGCGTCGGTTTCGTGTATCATTTTTTTTTTTCTCACGACGAGGATGGTTTCGCGTCTCCATTTTTTTTTCCGCCCACGGACGCCATTTTCCCGTCTCAATTTTTTTTCGCAAAACAGCGTCGGTTTCGTGTATCAATTTTTTTTTCGCACGACGAGGATGGTTTCGCGTCTCCATTTTTTTTCCGCCCACGGACGCCATTTTCCCGTCTCCATTTTTTTTCGCAAAACAGCCCCGGTTTCGTGTATCAATTTTTTTTTTCGCACGACGAGGATGGTTTCGCGTCTTCATTTTTTTTTCCGCCCACGGACGCCATTTTCCCGTCTCAATTTTTTTTCGCAAAACAGCGTCTATTTCGTGTATCATTTTTTTTTTTCGCACGACGAGGATGGTTTCGCGTCTCCATTTTTTTTTCCGCCCACGGACGCCATTTTCCCGTCTCATTTTTTTTTCGCAAAACAGCGTCGGTTTCGTGTATCAATTTTTTTTTTCGCACGACGAGGATGGTTTCGCGTCTCCATTTTTTTTTCCGCCCACAGACGCCAATTTCCCGTCTCAATTTTTTTTCGCAAAACAGCGTCGGTTTCGTGTATCAATTTTTTTTTCGCACGACGAGGATGGTTTCGCGTCTCCATTTTTTTTTCCGCCCACGGACGCCATTTTCCCGTCTCCATTTTTTTTCGCAAAACAGCGTCGGTTTCGTGTATCAATTTTTTTTTTCGCACGACGAGGATGGTTTCGCGTCTCCATTTTTTTTTCCGCCCACGGACGCCATTTTCCCGTCTCATTTTTTTTTCGCAAAACAGCGTCGGTTTCGTGTATCAATTTTTTTTTTCGCACGACGAGGATGGTTTCGCGTCTCCATTTTTTTTTCCGCCCACAGACGCCAATTTCCCGTCTCAATTTTTTTTCGCAAAACAGCGTCGGTTTCGTGTATCAATTTTTTTTTCGCACGACGAGGATGGTTTCGCGTCTCCATTTTTTTTTCCGCCCACGGACGCCATTTTCCCGTCTCCATTTTTTTTCGCAAAACAGCGTCGGTTTCGTGTATCAATTTTTTTTTTCGCACGACGAGGATGGTTTCGCGTCTCCATTTTTTTTTCCGCCCACGGACGCCATTTTCCCGTCTCCATTTTTTTTCGCAAAACAGCCCCGGTTTCGTGTATCATTTTTTTTTTTCGCACGACGAGGATGGTTTCGCGTCTCCATTTTTTTTTCCGCCCACAGACGCCATTTTCCCGTCTCCATTTTCTTTCACAAAACAGCGTCGGTTTCGTGTATCAATTTTTTTTTTCGCACGACGAGGATGGTTTCGCGTCTCCTTTTTTTTCTCCGCCCACGGACGCCATTTTCCCGTCTCAATTTTTTTTCGCAAAACAGCGTCGGTTTCGTGTATCAATTTTTTTTTTCGCACGACGAGGATGGTTTCGCGTCTCCATTTTTTTTTCCGCCCACGGACGCCATTTTCCCGTCTCATTTTTTTTTCGCAAAACAGCGTCGGTTTCGTGTATCAATTTTTTTTTTCGCACGACGAGGATGGTTTCGCGTCTCCATTTTTTTTTCCGCCCACGGACGCCATTTTCCCGTCTCAATTTTTTTTCGCAAAACAGCGTCGGTTTCGTGTATCATTTTTTTTTTTCGCACGACGAGGATGGTTTCGCGTCTCCATTTTTTTTTCCGCCCACAGACGCCATTTTCCCGTCTCCATTTTCTTTCGCAAAACAGCGTCGGTTTCGTGTATCAATTTTTTTTTTCGCACGACGAGGATGGTTTCGCGTCTCATTTTTTTTTCCGCCCACGGACGCCATTTTCCCGTCTCCATTTTTTTTCGCAAAACAGCGTCGGTTTCTTGTATCAATTTTTTTTTTCGCACGACGAGGATGGTTTCGCGTCTCCATTTTTTTTTCCGCCCACGGACGCCATTTTCCCGTCTCAATTTTTTTTCGCAAAACAGCGTCGATTTCGTGTATCAATTTTTTTTTTCGCACGACGAGGATGGTTTCGCGTCTCCATTTTTTTTTCCGCCCACGGACGCCATTTTCCCGTCTCCATTTTTTTTCGCAAAACAGCGTCGGTTTCGTGTATCAATTTTTTTTTCGCACGACGAGGATGGTTTCGCGTCTCCATTTTTTTTTCCGCCCACGGACGCCATTTTCCCGTCTCAATTTTTTTTCGCAAAACAGCGTCGGTTTCGTGTATCAATTTTTTTTTTCGCACGACGAGGATGGTTTCGCGTCTCCATTTTTTTTTCCGCCCACAGACGCCAATTTCCCGTCTCAATTTTTTTTCGCAAAACAGCGTCGGTTTCGTGTATCAATTTTTTTTTCGCACGACGAGGATGGTTTCGCGTCTCCATTTTTTTTTCCGCCCACGGACGCCATTTTCCCGTCTCCATTTTTTTTCGCAAAACAGCCTCGGTTTCGTGTATCAATTTTTTTTTTCGCACGACGAGGATGGTTTCGCGTCTCCATTTTTTTTTCCGCCCACGGACGCCATTTTCCCGTCTCAATTTTTTTTTCGCAAAACAGCGTCGGTTTCGTGTATCAATTTTTTTTTTCGCACGACGAGGATGGTTTCGCGTCTCCATTTTTTTTTCCGCCCACGGACGCCATTTTCCCGTCTCAATTTTTTTTCGCAAAACAGCGTCGGTTTCGTGTATCAATTTTTTTTTTCGCACGACGAGGATGGTTTCGCGTCTCCATTTTTATTTCCGCCCACAGACGCCATTTTCCCGTCTCCATTTTTTTTCGCAAAACAGCGTCGGTTTCGTGTATCAATTTTTTTTTCGCACGACGAGGATGGTTTCGCGTCTCCATTTTTTTTCCGCCCACGGACGCCATTTTCCAGTCTCCATTTTTTTTCACAAAACAGCGTCGGTTTCGTGTATCAATTTTTTTTTTCGCACGACGAGGATGGTTTCGCGTCTCCATTTTTTTTTCCGCCCACGGACGCCATTTTCCCGTCTCAATTTTTTTTCGCAAAACAGCGTCGGTTTCGTGTATCAATTTTTTTTTTCGCACGACGAGGATGGTTTCGCGTCTCCATTTTTTTTTCCGCCCACAGACGCCATTTTCCCGTCTCCATTTTCTTTCACAAAACAGCGTCGGTTTCGTGTATCAATTTTTTTTTTCGCACGACGAGGATGGTTTCGCGTCTCCTTTTTTTTCTCCGCCCACGGACGCCATTTTCCCGTCTCAATTTTTTTTCGCAAAACAGCGTCGGTTTCGTGTATCAATTTTTTTTTTCGCACGACGAGGATGGTTTCGCGTCTCCATTTTTTTTTCCGCCCACGGACGCCATTTTCCCGTCTCAATTTTCTTTCGCATAACAGCGTTGGTTTCGTGTATCAATTTTTTTTTTCGCACGACGAGGATGGTTTCGCGTCTCCATTTTTTTTTCCGCCCACAGACGCCATTTTCCCGTCTCCATTTTCTTTCGCAAAACAGCGTCGGTTTCGTGTATCATTTTTTTTTTTCTCACGACGAGGATGGTTTCGCGTCTCCATTTTTTTTTCCGCCCACGGACGCCATTTTCCCGTCTCAATTTTTTTTCGCAAAACAGCGTCGGTTTCGTGTATCAATTTTTTTTTCGCACGACGAGGATGGTTTCGCGTCTCCATTTTTTTTCCGCCCACGGACGCCATTTTCCCGTCTCCATTTTTTTTCGCAAAACAGCCCCGGTTTCGTGTATCAATTTTTTTTTTCGCACGACGAGGATGGTTTCGCGTCTTCATTTTTTTTTCCGCCCACGGACGCCATTTTCCCGTCTCAATTTTTTTTCGCAAAACAGCGTCTATTTCGTGTATCATTTTTTTTTTTCGCACGACGAGGATGGTTTCGCGTCTCCATTTTTTTTTCCGCCCACGGACGCCATTTTCCCGTCTCATTTTTTTTTCGCAAAACAGCGTCGGTTTCGTGTATCAATTTTTTTTTTCGCACGACGAGGATGGTTTCGCGTCTCCATTTTTTTTTCCGCCCACAGACGCCAATTTCCCATCTCAATTTTTTTTCGCAAAACAGCGTCGGTTTCGTGTATCAATTTTTTTTTCGCACGACGAGGATGGTTTCGCGTCTCCATTTTTTTTTCCGCCCACGGACGCCATTTTCCCGTCTCCATTTTTTTTCGCAAAACAGCGTCGGTTTCGTGTATCAATTTTTTTTTTCGCACGACGAGGATGGTTTCGCGTCTCCATTTTTTTTTCCGCCCACGGACGCCATTTTCCCGTCTCATTTTTTTTTCGCAAAACAGCGTCGGTTTCGTGTATCAATTTTTTTTTTCGCACGACGAGGATGGTTTCGCGTCTCCATTTTTTTTTCCGCCCACAGACGCCAATTTCCCGTCTCAATTTTTTTTCGCAAAACAGCGTCGGTTTCGTGTATCAATTTTTTTTTCGCACGACGAGGATGGTTTCGCGTCTCCATTTTTTTTTCCGCCCACGGACGCCATTTTCCCGTCTCCATTTTTTTTCGCAAAACAGCGTCGGTTTCGTGTATCAATTTTTTTTTTCGCACGACGAGGATGGTTTCGCGTCTCCATTTTTTTTTCCGCCCACGGACGCCATTTTCCCGTCTCCATTTTTTTTCGCAAAACAGCCCCGGTTTCGTGTATCATTTTTTTTTTTCGCACGACGAGGATGGTTTCGCGTCTCCATTTTTTTTTCCGCCCACAGACGCCATTTTCCCGTCTCCATTTTCTTTCACAAAACAGCGTCGGTTTCGTGTATCAATTTTTTTTTTCGCACGACGAGGATGGTTTCGCGTCTCCTTTTTTTTCTCCGCCCACGGACGCCATTTTCCCGTCTCAATTTTTTTTCGCAAAACAGCGTCGGTTTCGTGTATCAATTTTTTTTTTCGCACGACGAGGATGGTTTCGCGTCTCCATTTTTTTTTCCGCCCACGGACGCCATTTTCCCGTCTCAATTTTTTTTTCGCAAAACAGCGTCGGTTTCGTGTATCAATTTTTTTTTTCGCACGACGAGGATGGTTTCGCGTCTCCATTTTTTTTTCCGCCCACGGACGCCATTTTCCCGTCTCAATTTTTTTTCGCAAAACAGCGTCGGTTTCGTGTATCAATTTTTTTTTTCACACGACGAGGATGGTTTCGCGTCTCCATTTTTTTTTCCGCCCACAGACGCCATTTTCCCGTCTCAATTTTTTTTCGCAAAACAGCGTCGGTTTCGTGTATCAATTTTTTTTTCGCACGACGAGGATGGTTTCGCGTCTCCATTTTTTTTTCCGCCCACGGACGCCATTTTCCCGTCTCCATTTTTTTTCGCAAAACAGCGTCGGTTTCGTGTATCAATTTTTTTTTTCGCACGACGAGGATGGTTTCGCGTCTCCATTTTTTTTTCCGCCCACGGACGCCATTTTCCCCTCTCCATTTTTTTTCGCAAAACAGCGTCGGTTTCTTGTATCAATTTTTTTTTTCGCACGACGAGGATGGTTTCGCGTCTCCATTTTTTTTTCCGCCCACGGACGCCATTTTCCCGTCTCATTTTTTTTTCGCAAAACAGCGTCGGTTTCGTGTATCAATTTTTTTTTTCGCACGACGAGGATGGTTTCGCGTCTCCATTTTTTTTTCCGCCCACGGACGCCATTTTCCCGACTCAATTTTTTTTCGCAAAACAGCGTCGGTTTCGTGTATCAATTTTTTTTTCGCACGACGAGGATGGTTTCGCGTCTCCATTTTTTTTTCCGCCCACGGACGCCATTTTCCCGTCTCAATTTTTTTTCGCAAAACAGCGTCGGTTTCGTGTATCAATTTTTTTTTTCGCACGACGAGGATGGTTTCGCGTCTCCATTTTTTTTTCCGCCCACAGACGCCAATTTCCCGTCTCAATTTTTTTTCGCAAAACAGCCTCGGTTTCGTGTATCAATTTTTTTTTTCGCACGACGAGGATGGTTTCGCGTCTCCATTTTTTTTTCCGCCCACGGACGCCATTTTCCCGTCTCAATTTTTTTTTCGCAAAACAGCGTCGGTTTCGTGTATCAATTTTTTTTTTCGCACGACGAGGATGGTTTCGCGTCTCCATTTTTTTTTCCGCCCACGGACGCCATTTTCCCGTCTCAATTTTTTTTCGCAAAACAACGTCGGTTTCGTGTATCAATTTTTTTTTTCGCACGACGAGGATGGTTTCGCGTCTCCATTTTTATTTCCGCCCACAGACGCCATTTTCCCGTCTCCATTTTTTTTCGCAAAACAGCGTCGGTTTCGTGTATCAATTTTTTTTTCGCACGACGAGGATGGTTTCGCGTCTCCATTTTTTTTCCGCCCACGGACGCCATTTTCCAGTCTCCATTTTTTTTCACAAAACAGCGTCGGTTTCGTGTATCAATTTTTTTTTTCGCACGACGAGGATGGTTTCGCGTCTCCATTTTTTTTTCCGCCCACAGACGCCATTTTCCCGTCTCCATTTTCTTTCACAAAACAGCGTCGGTTTCGTGTATCAATTTTTTTTTTCGCACGACGAGGATGGTTTCGCGTCTCCTTTTTTTTCTCCGCCCACGGACGCCATTTTCCCGTCTCAATTTTTTTTCGCAAAACAGCGTCGGTTTCGTGTATCAATTTTTTTTTTCGCACGACGAGGATGGTTTCGCGTCTCCATTTTTTTTTCCGCCCACGGACGCCATTTTCCCGTCTCAATTTTCTTTCGCATAACAGCGTTGGTTTCGTGTATCAATTTTTTTTTTCGCACGACGAGGATGGTTTCGTGTCTCCATTTTTTTTTCCGCCCACAGACGCCATTTTCCCGTCTCCATTTTCTTTCGCAAAACAGCGTCGGTTTCGTGTATCATTTTTTTTTTTCTCACGACGAGGATGGTTTCGCGTCTCCATTTTTTTTTCCGCCCACGGACGCCATTTTCCCGTCTCAATTTTTTTTCGCAAAACAGCGTCGGTTTCGTGTATCAATTTTTTTTTCGCACGACGAGGATGGTTTCGCGTCTCCATTTTTTTTCCGCCCACGGACGCCATTTTCCCGTCTCCATTTTTTTTCGCAAAACAGCCCCGGTTTCGTGTATCAATTTTTTTTTTCGCACGACGAGGATGGTTTCGCGTCTTCATTTTTTTTTCCGCCCACGGACGCCATTTTCCCGTCTCAATTTTTTTTCGCAAAACAGCGTCTATTTCGTGTATCATTTTTTTTTTTCGCACGACGAGGATGGTTTCGCGTCTCCATTTTTTTTTCCGCCCACGGACGCCATTTTCCCGTCTCATTTTTTTTTCGCAAAACAGCGTCGGTTTCGTGTATCAATTTTTTTTTTCGCACGACGAGGATGGTTTCGCGTCTCCATTTTTTTTTCCGCCCACAGACGCCAATTTCCCGTCTCAATTTTTTTTCGCAAAACAGCGTCGGTTTCGTGTATCAATTTTTTTTTCGCACGACGAGGATGGTTTCGCGTCTCCATTTTTTTTTCCGCCCACGGACGCCATTTTCCCGTCTCCATTTTTTTTCGCAAAACAGCGTCGGTTTCGTGTATCAATTTTTTTTTTCGCACGACGAGGATGGTTTCGCGTCTCCATTTTTTTTTCCGCCCACGGACGCCATTTTCCCGTCTCATTTTTTTTTCGCAAAACAGCGTCGGTTTCGTGTATCAATTTTTTTTTTCGCACGACGAGGATGGTTTCGCGTCTCCATTTTTTTTTCCGCCCACAGACGCCAATTTCCCGTCTCAATTTTTTTTCGCAAAACAGCGTCGGTTTCGTGTATCAATTTTTTTTTCGCACGACGAGGATGGTTTCGCGTCTCCATTTTTTTTTCCGCCCACGGACGCCATTTTCCCGTCTCCATTTTTTTTCGCAAAACAGCGTCGGTTTCGTGTATCAATTTTTTTTTTCGCACGACGAGGATGGTTTCGCGTCTCCATTTTTTTTTCCGCCCACGGACGCCATTTTCCCGTCTCCATTTTTTTTCGCAAAACAGCCCCGGTTTCGTGTATCATTTTTTTTTTTCGCACGACGAGGATGGTTTCGCGTCTCCATTTTTTTTTCCGCCCACAGACGCCATTTTCCCGTCTCCATTTTCTTTCACAAAACAGCGTTGGTTTCGTGTATCAATTTTTTTTTTCGCACGACGAGGATGGTTTCGCGTCTCCTTTTTTTTCTCCGCCCACGGACGCCATTTTCCCGTCTCAATTTTTTTTCGCAAAACAGCGTCGGTTTCGTGTATCAATTTTTTTTTTCGCACGACGAGGATGGTTTCGCGTCTCCATTTTTTTTTCCGCCCACGGACGCCATTTTCCCGTCTCATTTTTTTTTCGCAAAACAGCGTCGGTTTCGTGTATCAATTTTTTTTTTCGCACGACGAGGATGGTTTCGCGTCTCCATTTTTTTTTCCGCCCACGGACGCCATTTTCCCGTCTCAATTTTTTTTCGCAAAACAGCGTCGGTTTCGTGTATCATTTTTTTTTTTCGCACGACGAGGATGGTTTCGCGTCTCCATTTTTTTTTCCGCCCACAGACGCCATTTTCCCGTCTCCATTTTCTTTCGCAAAACAGCGTCGGTTTCGTGTATCAATTTTTTTTTTCGCACGACGAGGATGGTTTCGCGTCTCATTTTTTTTTCCGCCCACGGACGCCATTTTCCCGTCTCCATTTTTTTTCGCAAAACAGCGTCGGTTTCTTGTATCAATTTTTTTTTTCGCACGACGAGGATGGTTTCGCGTCTCCATTTTTTTTTCCGCCCACGGACGCCATTTTCCCGTCTCAATTTTTTTTCGCAAAACAGCGTCGATTTCGTGTATCAATTTTTTTTTTCGCACGACGAGGATGGTTTCGCGTCTCCATTTTTTTTTCCGCCCACGGACGCCATTTTCCCGTCTCCATTTTTTTTCGCAAAACAGCGTCGGTTTCGTGTATCAATTTTTTTTTCGCACGACGAGGATGGTTTCGCGTCTCCATTTTTTTTTCCGCCCACGGACGCCATTTTCCCGTCTCAATTTTTTTTCGCAAAACAGCGTCGGTTTCGTGTATCAATTTTTTTTTTCGCACGACGAGGATGGTTTCGCGTCTCCATTTTTTTTTCCGCCCACAGACGCCAATTTCCCGTCTCAATTTTTTTTCGCAAAACAGCGTCGGTTTCGTGTATCAATTTTTTTTTCGCACGACGAGGATGGTTTCGCGTCTCCATTTTTTTTTCCGCCCACGGACGCCATTTTCCCGTCTCCGTTTTTTTTCGCAAAACAGCGTCGGTTTCGTGTATCAATTTTTTTTTTCGCACGACGAGGATGGTTTCGCGTCTCCATTTTTTTTTCCGCCCACGGACGCCATTTTCCCGTCTCAATTTTTTTTCGCAAAACAGCGTCGGTTTCGTGTATCAATTTTTTTTTTCGCACGACGAGGATGGTTTTGCGTCTCCATTTTTTTTTCCGCCCACGGACGCCATTTTCCCGTCTCCATTTTCTTTCACAAAACAGCGTCGGTTTCGTGTATCAATTTTTTTTTTCGCACGACGAGGATGGTTTTGCGTCTCCTTTTTTTTCTCCGCCCACAGACGCCATTTTCCCGTCTCAATTTTTTTTCGCAAAACAGCGTCTGTTTCGTGTATCAATTTTTTTTTTCGCACGACGAGGATGGTTTCGCGTCTCCATTTTTTTTTCCGCCCACGGACGCCATTTTCCCGTCTCAATTTTCTTTCGCAAAACAGCGTTGGTTTCGTGTATCAATTTTTTTTTTCGCACGACGAGGATTGTTTCGCGTCTCCATTTTTTTTTCCGCCCACGGACGCCATTTTCCCGTCTCAATTTTTTTTCGCAAAACAGCGTCGGTTTCGTGTATCAAGTTTTTTTTTTCTCACGACGAGGATGGTTTCGCGTCTCCATTTTTTTTTCCACCCACAGACGCCATTTTCCCGTCTCCATTTTCTTTCGCAAAACAGCGTCGGTTTCGTGTATCATTTTTTTTTTTCTCACGACGAGGATGGTTTCGCGTCTCCATTTTTTTTTCCGCCCACGGACGCCATTTTCCCGTCTCATTTTTTTTTCGCAAAACAGCGTCGGTTTCGTGTATCAATTTTTTTTTTCGCACGACGAGGATGGTTTCGCGTCTCCATTTTTTTTTCCGCCCACGGACGCCATTTTACCGTCTCAATTTTTTTTCGCAAAACAGCGTCGGTTTCGTGTATCATTTTTTTTTTTCGCACGACGAGGATGGTTTCGCGTCTCCATTTTTTTTTCCGCCCACAGACGCCATTTTCCCGTCTCCATTTTCTTTCGCAAAACAGCGTCGGTTTCGTGTATCAATTTTTTTTTTCGCACGACGAGGATGGTTTCGCGTCTCATTTTTTTTTCCGCCCACGGACGCCATTTTCCCGTCTCCATTTTTTTTCGCAAAACAGCGTCGGTTTCTTGTATCAATTTTTTTTTTCGCACGACGAGGATGGTTTCGCGTCTCCATTTTTTTTTCCGCCCACGGACGCCATTTTCCCGTCTCAATTTTTTTTCGCAAAACAGCGTCGATTTCGTGTATCAATTTTTTTTTTCCCACGACGAGGATGGTTTCGCGTCTCCATTTTTTTTTCCGCCCACGGACGCCATTTTCCCGTCTCAATTTTTTTTCGCAAAACAGCGTCGGTTTCGTGTATCAATTTTTTTTTCGCACGACGAGGATGGTTTCGCGTCTCCATTTTTTTTTCCGCCCACGGACGCCATTTTCCCGTCTCAATTTTTTTTCGCAAAACTGCGTCGGTTTCGTGTATCAATTTTTTTTTTCGCACGACGAGGATGGTTTCGCGTCTCCATTTTTTTTTCCGCCCACAGACGCCAATTTCCCGTCTCAATTTTTTTTCGCAAAACAGCGTCGGTTTCGTGTATCAATTTTTTTTTCGCACGACGAGGATGGTTTCGCGTCTCCATTTTTTTTTCCGCCCACGGACGCCATTTTCCCGTCTCAGTTTTTTTTCGCAAAACAGCGTCGGTTTCGTGTATCAATTTTTTTTTTCGCACGACGAGGATGGTTTCGCGTCTCCATTTTTTTTTCCGCCCACGGACGCCATTTTCCCGTCTCAATTTTTTTTCGCAAAACAGCGTCGGTTTCGTGTATCAATTTTTTTTTTCGCACGATGAGGATGGTTTCGCGTCTCCATTTTTTTTTCCGCCCACAGACGCCATTTTCCCGTCTCAATTTTTTTTCGCAAAACAGCGTCGGTTTCGTGTATCAATTTTTTTTTCGCACGACGAGGATGGTTTCGCGTCTCCATTTTTTTTTCCGCCCACGGACGCCATTTTCCCGTCTCCATTTTTTTTCGCAAAACAGCGTCGGTTTCGTGTATCAATTTTTTTTTTCGCACGACGAGGATGGTTTCGCGTCTCCATTTTTTTTTCCGCCCACGGACGCCATTTTCCCGTCTCCATTTTTTTTCGCAAAACAGCGTCGGTTTCGTGTATCAATTTTTTTTTTCGCACGACGAGGATGGTTTTGCGTCTCCATTTTTTTTTCCACCCACAGACGCCATTTTCCCGTCTCCATTTTCTTTCGCAAAACAGCGTCGGTTTCGTGTATCATTTTTTTTTTTCTCACGACGAGGATGGTTTCGCGTCTCCATTTTTTTTTCCGCCCACGGACGCCATTTTCCCGTCTCATTTTTTTTTCGCAAAACAGCGTCGGTTTCGTGTATCAATTTTTTTTTTCGCACGACGAGGATGGTTTCGCGTCTCCATTTTTTTTTCCGCCCACGGACGCCATTTTACCGTCTCAATTTTTTTTCGCAAAACAGCGTCGGTTTCATGTATCATTTTTTTTTTTCGCACGACGAGGATGGTTTCGCGTCTCCATTTTTTTTTCCGCCCACAGACGCCATTTTCCCGTCTCCATTTTCTTTCGCAAAACAGCGTCGGTTTCGTGTATCAATTTTTTTTTTCGCACGACGAGGATGGTTTCGCGTCTCATTTTTTTTTCCGCCCACGGACGCCATTTTCCCGTCTCCATTTTTTTTCGCAAAACAGCGTCGGTTTCTTGTATCAATTTTTTTTTTCGCACGACGAGGATGGTTTCGCGTCTCCATTTTTTTTTCCGCCCACGGACGCCATTTTCCCGTCTCAATTTTTTTTCGCAAAACAGCGTCGATTTCGTGTATCAATTTTTTTTTTCGCACGACGAGGATGGTTTCGCGTCTCCATTTTTTTTTCCGCCCACGGACGCCATTTTCCCGTCTCAATTTTTTTTCGCAAAACAGCGTCGGTTTCGTGTATCAATTTTTTTTTCGCACGACGAGGATGGTTTCGCGTCTCCATTTTTTTTTCCGCCCACGGACGCCATTTTCCCGTCTCAATTTTTTTTCGCAAAACAGCGTCGGTTTCGTGTATCAATTTTTTTTTTCGCACGACGAGGATGGTTTCGCGTCTCCATTTTTTTTTCCGCCCACAGACGCCAATTTCCCGTCTCAATTTTTTTTCGCAAAACAGCGTCGGTTTCGTGTATCAATTTTTTTTTCGCACGACGAGGATGGTTTCGCGTCTCCATTTTTTTTTCCGCCCACGGACGCCATTTTCCCGTCTCAGTTTTTTTTCGCAAAACAGCGTCGGTTTCGTGTATCAATTTTTTTTTTCGCACGACGAGGATGGTTTCGCGTCTCCATTTTTTTTTCCGCCCACGGACGCCATTTTCCCGTCTCAATTTTTTTTCGCAAAACAGCGTCGGTTTCGTGTATCAATTTTTTTTTTCGCACGATGAGGATGGTTTCGCGTCTCCATTTTTTTTTCCGCCCACAGACGCCATTTTCCCGTCTCAATTTTTTTTCGCAAAACAGCGTCGGTTTCGTGTATCAATTTTTTTTTCGCACGACGAGGATGGTTTCGCGTCTCCATTTTTTTTTCCGCCCACGGACGCCATTTTCCCGTCTCCATTTTTTTTCGCAAAACAGCGTCGGTTTCGTGTATCAATTTTTTTTTTCGCACGACGAGGATGGTTTCGCGTCTCCATTTTTTTTTCCGCCCACGGACGCCATTTTCCCGTCTCCATTTTTTTTCGCAAAACAGCGTCGGTTTCGTGTATCAATTTTTTTTTTCGCACGACGAGGATGGTTTTGCGTCTCCATTTTTTTTTCCGCCCACGGACGCCATTTTCCCGTCTCCATTTTCTTTCACAAAACAGCGTCGGTTTCGTGTATCAATTTTTTTTTTCGCACGACGAGGATGGTTTTGCGTCTCCTTTTTTTTCTCCGCCCACAGACGCCATTTTCCCGTCTCAATTTTTTTTCGCAAAACAGCGTCTGTTTCGTGTATCAATTTTTTTTTTCGCACGACGAGGATGGTTTCGCGTCTCCATTTTTTTTTCCGCCCACGGACGCCATTTTCCCGTCTCAATTTTCTTTCGCAAAACAGCGTTGGTTTCGTGTATCAATTTTTTTTTTCGCACGACGAGGATTGTTTCGCGTCTCCATTTTTTTTTCCGCCCACGGACGCCATTTTCCCGTCTCAATTTTTTTTCGCACAACAGCGTCGGTTTCGTGTATCAAGTTTTTTTTTTCTCACGACGAGGATGGTTTCGCGTCTCCATTTTTTTTTCCACCCACAGACGCCATTTTCCCGTCTCCATTTTCTTTCGCAAAACAGCGTCGGTTTCGTGTATCATTTTTTTTTTTCTCACGACGAGGATGGTTTCGCGTCTCCATTTTTTTTTCCGCCCACGGACGCCATTTTCCCGTCTCATTTTTTTTTCGCAAAACAGCGTCGGTTTCGTGTATCAATTTTTTTTTTCGCACGACGAGGATGGTTTCGCGTCTCCATTTTTTTTTCCGCCCACAGACGCCATTTTACCGTCTCAATTTTTTTTCGCAAAACAGCGTCGGTTTCGTGTATCAATTTTTTTTTCGCACGACGAGGATGGTTTCGCGTCTCCATTTTTTTTCCGCCCACGGACGCCATTTTCCCGTCTCCATTTTTTTTCGCAAAACAGCCCCGGTTTCGTGTATCATTTTTTTTTTTCGCACGACGAGGATGGTTTCGCGTCTCCATTTTTTTTCCGCCCACAGACGCCATTTTCCCGTCTCAATTTTTTTTCGCAAAACAGCGTCGGTTTCGTGTATCAATTTTTTTTTTCGCACGACGAGGATGGTTTCGCGTCTCCATTTTTTTTTCCGCCCACGGACGCCATTTTCCCGTCTCATTTTTCTTTCGCAAAACAGCGTCGGTTTCGTGTATCAATTTTTTTTTTCGCACGACGAGGATGGTTTCGCGTCTCCATTTTTTTTTCCGCCCACGGACGCCATTTTCCCGTCTCCATTTTTTTTCGCAAAACAGCGTCGGTTTCGTGTATCAATTTTTTTTTTCGCACGACGAGGATGGTTTCGCGTCTCCATTTTTTTTTCCGCCCACGGACGCCATTTTCCCGTCTCAATTTTTTTTCGCAAAACAGCGTCGGTTTCGTGTATCAATTTTTTTTTTCGCACGACGAGGATGGTTTCGCGTCTCCATTTTTTTTTCCGCCCACAGACGCCATTTTCCCGTCTCCATTTTCTTTCACAAAACAGCGTCGGTTTCGTGTATCAATTTTTTTTTTCGCACGACGAGGATGGTTTCGCGTCTCCATTTTTTTTTCCGCCCACGGACGCCATTTTCCCGTCTCAATTTTTTTTCGCAAAACAGCGTCGGTTTCGTGTATCAATTTTTTTTTTCGCACGACGAGGATGGTTTCGCGTCTCCATTTTTTTTTCCGCCCACGGACGCCATTTTCCCGTCTCCATTTTTTTTCGCAAAACAGCGTCGGTTTCGTGTATCAATTTTTTTTTTCGCACGACGAGGATGGTTTCGCGTCTCCATTTTTTTTTCCGCCCACGGACGCCATTTTCCCGTCTCCATTTTTATTCACAAAACAGCGTCGGTTTCGTGTATCAATTTTTTTTTTCGCACGACGAGGATGGTTTCGCGTCTCCATTTTTTTTTCCGCCCACGGACGCCATTTTCCCGTCTCAATTTTTTTTCGCAAAACAGCGTCGGTTTCGTGTATCAATTTTTTTTTTCGCACGACGAGGATGGTTTCGCGTCTTCATTTTTTTTTCCGCCCACAGACGCCATTTTCCCGTCTCCATTTTCTTTCACAAAACAGCGTCGGTTTCGTGTATCAATTTTTTTTTTCGCACGACGAGGATGGTTTTGCGTCTCCTTTTTTTTCTCCGCCCACGGACGCCATTTTCCCGTCTCAATTTTTTTTTCGCAAAACAGCGTCGGTTTCGTGTATCAATTTTTTTTTTCGCACGACGAGGATGGTTTCGCGTCTCCATTTTTTTTTCCGCCCACGGACGCCATTTTCCCGTCTCAATTTTCTTTCGCAAAACAGCGTTGGTTTCGTGTATCAATTTTTTTTTTCGCACGACGAGGATTGTTTCGCGTCTCCATTTTTTTTTCCGCCCACGGACGCCATTTTCCCGTCTCAATTTTTTTTCGCAAAACAGCGTCGGTTTCGTGTATCAATTTTTTTTTTCGCACGACGAGGATGATTTCGCGTCTCCATTTTTTTTTCCGCCCACAGACGCCATTTTCCCGTCTCCATTTTCTTTCGCAAAACAGCGTCGGTTTCGTGTATCATTTTTTTTTTTCTCACGACGAGGATGGTTTCGCGTCTCCATTTTTTTTTCCGCCCACGGACGCCATTTTCCCGTCTCAATTTTTTTTCGCAAAACAGCGTCGGTTTCGTGTATCAATTTTTTTTTCGCACGACGAGGATGGTTTCGCGTCTCCATTTTTTTTCCGCCCACGGACGCCATTTTCCCGTCTCCATTTTCTTTCGCAAAACAGTGTCGGTTTCGTGTATCATTTTTTTTTTTCTCACGACGAGGATGGTTTCGCGTCTCCATTTTTTTTTCCGCCCACGGACGCCATTTTCCCGTCTCAATTTTTTTTCGCAAAACAGCGTCGGTTTCGTGTATCAATTTTTTTTTCGCACGACGAGGATGGTTTCGCGTCTCCATTTTTTTTCCGCCCACGGACGCCATTTTCCCGTCTCCATTTTTTTTCGCAAAACAGCCCCGGTTTCGTGTATCAATTTTTTTTTTCGCACGACGAGGATGGTTTCGCGGCTCCATTTTTTTTTCCGCCCACGGACGCCATTTTCCCGTCTCAATTTTTTTTCGCAAAACAGCGTCTGTTTCGTGTATCATTTTTTTTTTTCGCACGACGAGGATGGTTTCGCGTCTCCATTTTTTTTTCCGCCCACAGATGCCATTTTCCCGTCTCCATTTTCTTTCGCAAAACAGCGTCGGTTTCGTGTATCAATTTTTTTTTTCGCACGACGAGGATGGTTTCGCGTCTCCTTTTTTTTTTCCGCCCACGGACGCCATTTTCCCGTCTCAATTTTTTTTCGCAAAACAGCGTCGGTTTCGTGTATCAATTTTTTTTTTCGCACGACGAGGATGGTTTCGCGTCTCCATTTTTTTTTCCGCCCACAGACGCCATTTTCCCGTCTCCATTTTCTTTCGCAAAACAGCGTTGGTTTCGTGTATCAATTTTTTTTTTCGCACGACGAGGATTGTTTCGCGTCTCAATTTTTTTTTCCGCCCACGGACGCCATTTTCCCGTCTCAATTTTTTTTCGCAAAACAGCGTCGGTTTCGTGTATCAATTTTTTTTTTCGCACGACGAGGATGGTTTCGCGTCTCCATTTTTTTTTCCGCCCACAGACGCCATTTTCCCGTCTCCATTTTCTTTCGCAAAACAGCGTTGGTTTCGTGTATCAATTTTTTTTTTCGCACGACGAGGATGGTTTCGCGTCTCAATTTTTTTTTCCGCCCACGGACGCCATTTTCCCGTCTCAATTTTTTTTCGCAAAACAGCGTCGGTTTCGTGTATCAATTTTTTTTTTCGCACGACGAGGATGGTTTCGCGTCTCCATTTTTTTTTCCGCCCACAGACGCCATTTTCCCGTCTCCATTTTCTTTCGCAAAACAGCGTCGGTTTCGTGTATCAATTTTTTTTTTCGCACGACGAGGATGGTTTCGCGTCTCCTTTTTTTTTCCGCCCACGGACGCCATTTTCCCGTCTCAATTTTTTTTCGCAAAACAGCGTCGGTTTCGTGTATCAATTTTTTTTTTCACACGACGAGGATGGTTTCGCGTCTCCATTTTTTTTTCCGCCCACGGACGCCATTTTCCCGTCTCAATTTTTTTTCGCAAAACAGCGTCTGTTTCGTGTATCATTTTTTTTTTTCGCACGACGAGGATGGTTTCGCGTCTCCATTTTTTTTTTCGCCCACAGACGCCATTTTCCCGTCTCCATTTTTTTTCGCAAAACAGCGTCGGTTTCGTGTATCAATTTTGTTTTTCGCACGACGAGGATGGTTTCGCGTCTCCTTTTTTTTTTCCGCCCACGGACGCCATTTTCCCGTCTCAATTTTCTTTCGCAAAACAGCGTTGGTTTCGTGTATCAATTTTTTTTTTCGCACGACGAGGATTGTTTCGCGTCTCCATTTTTTTTTCCGCCCACGGACGCCATTTTCCCGTCTCCATTTTTTTTCACAAAACAGCGTCGGTTTCGTGTATCAATTTTTTTTTTCGCACGACGAGGATGGTTTCGCGTCTCCATTTTTTTTTCCGCCCACAGACGCCATTTTCCCGTCTCCATTTTTTTTCGCAAAACAGCGTCGGTTTCGTGTATCAATTTTTTTTTTCGCATGACAAGGATGGTTTCGCGTCTCCATTTTTTTTTCCGCCCACGGACGCCATTTTCCCGTCTCATTTTTTTTTCGCAAAACAGCGTCGGTTTCGTGTATCAATTTTTTTTTTCGCACGACGAGGATGGTTTCGCGTCTCCATTTTTTTTTCCGCCCACGGACGCCATTTTCCCGTCTCCATTTTTTTTCGCAAAACAGCCCCGGTTTCGTGTATCAATTTTTTTTTTCGCACGACGAGGATGGTTTCGCGTCTCCATTTTTTTTTCCGCCCACGGACGCCATTTTCCCGTCTCAATTTTTTTTCGCAAAACAGCGTCGGTTTCGTGTATCAATTTTTTTTTTCTCACGACGAGGATGGTTTCGCGTCTCCATTTTTTTTTCCACCCACAGACGCCATTTTCCCGTCTCCATTTTCTTTCGCAAAACAGCGTCGGTTTCGTGTATCATTTTTTTTTTTCTCACGACGAGGATGGTTTCGCGTCTCCATTTTTTTTTCCGCCCACGGACGCCATTTTCCCGTCTCATTTTTTTTTCGCAAAACAGCGTCGGTTTCGTGTATCAATTTTTTTTTTCGCACGACGAGGATGGTTTCGCGTCTCCATTTTTTTTTCCGCCCACGGACGCCATTTTACCGTCTCAATTTTTTTTCGCAAAACAGCGTCGGTTTCGTGTATCAATTTTTTTTTCGCACGACGAGGATGGTTTCGCGTCTCCATTTTTTTTCCGCCCACGGACGCCATTTTCCCGTCTCCATTTTTTTTCGCAAAACAGCCCCGGTTTCGTGTATCATTTTTTTTTTTCGCACGACGAGGATGGTTTCGCGTCTCCATTTTTTTTCCGCCCACAGACGCCATTTTCCCGTCTCAATTTTTTTTCGCAAAACAGCGTCGGTTTCGTGTATCAATTTTTTTTTTCGCACGACGAGGATGGTTTCGCGTCTCCATTTTTTTTTCCGCCCACGGACGCCATTTTCCCGTCTCATTTTTTTTTCGCAAAACAGCGTCGGTTTCGTGTATCAATTTTTTTTTTCGCACGACGAGGATGGTTTCGCGTCTCCATTTTTTTTTCCGCCCACGGACGCCATTTTCCCGTCTCCATTTTTTTTCGCAAAACAGCGTCGGTTTCGTGTATCAATTTTTTTTTTCGCACGACGAGGATGGTTTCGCGTCTCCTTTTTTTTCTCCGCCCACGGACGCCATTTTCCCGTCTCAATTTTTTTTCGCAAAACAGCGTCGGTTTCGTGTATCAATTTTTTTTTTCGCACGACGAGGATGGTTTCGCGTCTCCATTTTTTTTTCCGCCCACGGACGCCATTTTCCCGTCTCAATTTTCTTTCGCAAAACAGCGTTGGTTTCGTGTATCAATTTTTTTTTTCGCACGACGAGGATTGTTTCGCGTCTCCATTTTTTATTCCGCCCACGGACGCCATTTTCCAGTCTCCATTTTTTTTCACAAAACAGCGTCGGTTTCGTGTATCAATTTTTTTTTTCGCACGACGAGGATGGTTTCGCGTCTCCATTTTTTTTTCCGCCCACGGACGCCATTTTCCCGTCTCAATTTTTTTTCGCAAAACAGCGTCGGTTTCGTGTATCAATTTTTTTTTTCGCACGACGAGGATGGTTTCGCGTCTTCATTTTTTTTTCCGCCCACAGACGCCATTTTCCCGTCTCCATTTTCTTTCACAAAACAGCGTCGGTTTCGTGTATCAATTTTTTTTTTCGCACGACGAGGATGGTTTTGCGTCTCCTTTTTTTTCTCCGCCCACGGACGCCATTTTCCCGTCTCAATTTTTTTTCGCAAAACAGCGTCGGTTTCGTGTATCAATTTTTTTTTTCGCACGACGAGGATGGTTTCGCGTCTCCATTTTTTTTTCCGCCCACGGACGCCATTTTCCCGTCTCAATTTTCTTTCGCAAAACAGCGTTGGTTTCGTGTATCAATTTTTTTTTTCGCACGACGAGGATTGTTTCGCGTCTCCATTTTTTTTTCCGCCCACGGACGCCATTTTCCCGTCTCAATTTTTTTTCGCAAAACAGCGTCGGTTTCGTGTATCAATTTTTTTTTTCGCACGACGAGGATGATTTCGCGTCTCCATTTTTTTTTCCGCCCACAGACGCCATTTTCCCGTCTCCATTTTCTTTCGCAAAACAGCGTCGGTTTCGTGTATCATTTTTTTTTTTCTCACGACGAGGATGGTTTCGCGTCTCCATTTTTTTTTCCGCCCACGGACGCCATTTTCCCGTCTCAATTTTTTTTCGCAAAACAGCGTCGGTTTCGTGTATCAATTTTTTTTTCGCACGACGAGGATGGTTTCGCGTCTCCATTTTTTTTCCGCCCACGGACGCCATTTTCCCGTCTCCATTTTCTTTCGCAAAACAGTGTCGGTTTCGTGTATCATTTTTTTTTTTCTCACGACGAGGATGGTTTCGCGTCTCCATTTTTTTTTCCGCCCACGGACGCCATTTTCCCGTCTCAATTTTTTTTCGCAAAACAGCGTCGGTTTCGTGTATCAATTTTTTTTTCGCACGACGAGGATGGTTTCGCGTCTCCATTTTTTTTCCGCCCACGGACGCCATTTTCCCGTCTCCATTTTTTTTCGCAAAACAGCGTCGGTTTCGTGTATCAATTTTTTTTTTCGCACGACGAGGATGGTTTCGCGTCTCCATTTTTTTTTCCGCCCACGGACGCCATTTTCCCGTCTCAATTTTTTTTCGCAAAACAGCGTCTGTTTCGTGTATTTTTTTTTTTTTTCGCACGACGAGGATGGTTTCGCGTCTCCATTTTTTTTTCCGCCCACAGATGCCATTTTCCCGTCTCCATTTTCTTTCGCAAAACAGCGTCGGTTTCGTGTATCAATTTTTTTTTTCGCACGACGAGGATGGTTTCGCGTCTCCTTTTTATTTCCGCCCACGGACGCCATTTTCCCGTCTCAATTTTTTTTCGCAAAACAGCGTCGGTTTCGTGTATCAATTTTTTTTTTCGCACGACGAGGATGGTTTCGCGTCTCCATTTTTTTTTCCGCCCACAGACGCCATTTTCCCGTCTCCATTTTCTTTCGCAAAACAGCGTTGGTTTCGTGTATCAATTTTTTTTTTCGCACGACGAGGATTGTTTCGCGTCTCAATTTTTTTTTCCGCCCACGGACGCCATTTTCCCGTCTCAATTTTTTTTCGCAAAACAGCGTCGGTTTCGTGTATCAATTTTTTTTTTCGCACGACGAGGATGGTTTCGCGTCTCCATTTTTTTTTCCGTCCACAGACGCCATTTTCCCGTCTCCATTTTCTTTCGCAAAACAGCGTCGGTTTCGTGTATCAATTTTTTTTTTCGCACGACGAGGATGGTTTCGCGTCTCCTTTTTTTTTCCGCCCACGGACGCCATTTTCCCGTCTCAATTTTTTTTCGCAAAACAGCGTCGGTTTCGTGTATCAATTTTTTTTTTCACACGACGAGGATGGTTTCGCGTCTCCATTTTTTTTTCCGCCCACGGACGCCATTTTCCCGTCTCAATTTTTTTTCGCAAAACAGCGTCTGTTTCGTGTATCATTTTTTTTTTTCGCACGACGAGGATGGTTTCGCGTCTCCATTTTTTTTTTTGCCCACAGACGCCATTTTCCCGTCTCCATTTTCTTTCGCAAAACAGCGTCGGTTTCGTGTATCAATTTTGTTTTTCGCACGACGAGGATGGTTTCGCGTCTCCTTTTTTTTTTCCGCCCACGGACGCCATTTTCCCGTCTCAATTTTCTTTCGCAAAACAGCGTTGGTTTCGTGTATCAATTTTTTTTTTCGCACGACGAGGATAGTTTCGCGTCTCCATTTTTTTTTCCGCCCACGGACGCCATTTTCCCGTCTCCATTTTTTTTCACAAAACAGCGTCGGTTTCGTGTATCAATTTTTTTTTTCGCACGACGAGGATGGTTTCGCGTCTCCATTTTTTTTTCCGCCCACAGACGCCATTTTCCCGTCTCCATTTTTTTTCGCAAAACAGCGTCGGTTTCGTGTATCAATTTTTTTTTTCGCATGACGAGGATGGTTTCGCGTCTCCATTTTTTTTTCCGCCCACGGACGCCATTTTCCCGTCTCATTTTTTTTTCGCAAAACAGCGTCGGTTTCGTGTATCAATTTTTTTTTTCGCACGACGAGGATGGTTTCGCGGCTCCATTTTTTTTTCCGCCCACGGACGCCATTTTCCCGTCTCCATTTTTTTTCGCAAAACAGCCCCGGTTTCGTGTATCAATTTTTTTTTCGCACGACGAGGATGGTTTCGCGTCTCCATTTTTTTTTCCGCCCACAGACGCCATTTTCCCGTCTCAATTTTTTTTCGCAAAACAGCGTCTGTTTCGTGTATCATTTTTTTTTTTCGCACGACGAGGATGGTTTCGCGTCTCCATTTTTTTTTCCGCCCACAGACGCCATTTTCCCGTCTCCATTTTCTTTCGCAAAACAGCGTCGGTTTCGTGTATCAATTTTTTTTTTCGCACGACGAGGATGGTTTCGCGTCTCCTTTTTTTTTTCCGCCCACGGACGCCATTTTCCCGTCTCATTTTTTTTTCGCAAAACAGCGTCGGTTTCGTGTATCAATTTTTTTTTTCGCACGACGAGGATGGTTTCGCGTCTCCATTTTTTTTTCCGCCCACGGACGCCATTTTCCCGTCTCAATTTTTTTTCGCAAAACAGCGTCGGTTTCGTGTATCAATTTTTTTTTTCGCACGACGAGGATGGTTTCGCGTCTCCATTTTTTTTTCCGCCCACAGACGCCATTTTCCCGTCTCCATTTTCTTTCGCAAAACAGCGTCGGTTTCGTGTATCAATTTTTTTTTTCGCATGACGAGGATGGTTTCGCGTCTCCATTTTTTTTTCCGCCCACGGACGCCATTTTCCCGTCTCATTTTTTTTTCGCAAAACAGCGTCGGTTTCGTGTATCAATTTTTTTTTTCGCACGACGAGGATGGTTTCGCGTCTCCATTTTTTTTTCCGCCCACGGACGCCATTTTCCCGTCTCAATTTTTTTTCGCAAAACAGCGTCGGTTTCGTGTATCAATTTTTTTTTTCGCACGACGAGGATGGTTTCGCCTCTCCATTTTTTTTTCCGCCCACGGACGCCATTTTCCCGTCTCAGTTTTTTTTCGCAAAACAGCGTCGGTTTCGTGTATCAATTTTTTTTTTCGCACGACGAGGATGGTTTCGCGTCTCCATTTTTTTTTCCGCCCACGGACGCCATTTTCCCGTCTCAATATTTTTTCGCAAAATAGCCCCGGTTTCGTGTATCAATTTTTTTTTCGCACGACGAGGATGGTTTCGCGTCTCCATTTTTTTTTCCGCCCACGGACGCCATTTTCCCGTCTCAATTTTTTTTCGCAAAACAGCGTCGGTTTCGTGTATCAATTTTTTTTTTCGCACGACGAGGATGGTTTCGCGTCTCCATTTTTTTTTCCGCCCACAGACGCCATTTTCCCGTCTCAATTTTTTTTCGCAAAACAGCGTCGGTTTCGTGTATCAATTTTTTTTTTCGCACGACGAGGATGGTTTCGCCTCTCCATTTTTTTTTCCGCCCACGGACTCCAATTTCCCGTCTCAATTTTTTTTCGCAAAACAGCGTCGGTTTCGTGTATCAATTTTGTTTTTCGCACGACGAGGATGGTTTCGCGTCTCCTTTTTTTTTTCCGCCCACGGACGCCATTTTCCCGTCTCAATTTTTTTTCGCAAAACAGCGTCTGTTTCGTGTATCATTTTTTTTTTTCGCACGACGAGGATGGTTTCGCGTCTCCATTTTTTTTTTCGCCCACAGACGCCATTTTCCCGTCTCCATTTTCTTTCGCAAAACAGCGTCGGTTTCGTGTATCAATTTTGTTTTTCGCACGACGAGGATGGTTTCGCGTCTCCTTTTTTTTTTCCGCCCACGGACGCCATTTTCCCGTCTCCATTTTCTTTCGCAAAACAGCGTTGGTTTCGTGTATCAATTTTTTTTTTCGCACGACGAGGATTGTTTCGCGTCTCCATTTTTTTTTCCGCCCACGGACGCCATTTTCCCGTCTCCATTTTTTTTCACAAAACAGCGTCGGTTTCGTGTATCAATTTTTTTTTTCGCACGACGAGGATGGTTTCGCGTCTCCATTTTTTTTTCCGCCCACAGACGCCATTTTCCCGTCTCCATTTTTTTTCGCAAAACAGCGTCGGTTTCGTGTATCAATTTTTTTTTTCGCATGACGAGGATGGTTTCGCGTCTCCATTTTTTTTTCCGCCCACGGACGCCATTTTCCCGTCTCATTTTTTTTTCGCAAAACAGCGTCGGTTTCGTGTATCAATTTTTTTTTTCGCACGACGAGGATGGTTTCGCGTCTCCATTTTTTTTTCCGCCCACGGACGCCATTTTCCCGTCTCCATTTTTTTTCGCAAAACAGCCCCGGTTTCGTGTATCAATTTTTTTTTCGCACGACGAGGATGGTTTCGCGTCTCCTTTTTTTTTTCCGCCCACGGACGCCATTTTCCCGTCTCATTTTTTTTTCGCAAAACAGCGTCGGTTTCGTGTATCAATTTTTTTTTTCGCACGACGAGGATGGTTTCGCGTCTCCATTTTTTTTTCCGCCCACGGACGCCATTTTCCCGTCTCAATTTTTTTTCGCAAAACAGCGTCGGTTTCGTGTATCAATTTTTTTTTTCGCACGACGAGGATGGTTTCGCGTCTCCATTTTTTTTTCCGCCCACAGACGCCATTTTCCCGTCTCCATTTTCTTTCGCAAAACAGCGTCGGTTTCGTGTATCAATTTTTTTTTTCGCATGACGAGGATGGTTTCGCGTCTCCATTTTTTTTTCCGCCCACGGACGCCATTTTCCCGTCTCATTTTTTTTTCGCAAAACAGCGTCGGTTTCGTGTATCAATTTTTTTTTTCGCACGACGAGGATGGTTTCGCGTCTCCATTTTTTTTTCCGCCCACGGACGCCATTTTCCCGTCTCAATTTTTTTTCGCAAAACAGCGTCGGTTTCGTGTATCAATTTTTTTTTTCGCACGACGAGGATGGTTTCGCCTCTCCATTTTTTTTTCCGCCCACGGACGCCATTTTCCCGTCTCAGTTTTTTTTCGCAAAACAGCGTCGGTTTCGTGTATCAATTTTTTTTTTCGCACGACGAGGATGGTTTCGCGTCTCCATTTTTTTTTCCGCCCACGGACGCCATTTTCCCGTCTCAATATTTTTTCGCAAAATAGCCCCGGTTTCGTGTATCAATTTCTTTTTTCGCACGACGAGGATGGTTTCGCGTCTCCATTTTTTTTTCCGCCCACGGACACCATTTTCCCGTCTCAATTTTTTTTCGCAAAACAGCGTCGGTTTCGTGTATCAATTTTTTTTTTCGCACGACGAGGATGGTTTCGCCTCTCCATTTTTTTTTCCGCCCACGGACTCCAATTTCCCGTCTCAATTTTTTTTCGCAAAACAGCGTCGGTTTCGTGTATCAATTTTGTTTTTCGCACGACGAGGATGGTTTCGCGTCTCCTTTTTTTTTTCCGCCCACGGACGCCATTTTCCCGTCTCATTTTTTTTTCGCAAAACAGCGTCGGTTTCGTGTATCAATTTTTTTTTTCGCACGACGAGGATGGTTTCGCGTCTCCATTTTTTTTTCCGCCCACGGACGCCATTTTCCCGTCTCAATTTTTTTTCGCAAAACAGCGTCGGTTTCGTGTATCAATTTTTTTTTTCGCACGACGAGGATGGTTTCGCGTCTCCATTTTTTTTTCCGCCCACAGACGCCATTTTCCCGTCTCCATTTTCTTTCACAAAACAGCGTCGGTTTCGTGTATCAATTTTTTTTTTCGCACGACGAGGATGGTTTCGCGTCTCATTTTTTTTTCCGCCCACGGACGCCATTTTCCCGTCTCCATTTTTTTTCGCAAAACAGCGTCGGTTTCGTGTATCAATTTTTTTTTTCGCACGACGAGGATGGTTTCGTGTCTCCATTTTTTTTTCCGCCCACGGACGCCATTTTCCCGTCTCCATTTTTTTTCGCAAAACAGCCCCGGTTTCGTGTATCAATTTTTTTTTTCGCACGACGAGGATGGTTTCGCGTCTCCATTTTTTTTTCCGCCCACAGACGCCATTTTCCCGTCTCCATTTTCTTTCGCAAAACAGCGTCGGTTTCGTGTATCATTTTTTTTTTCGCACGACGAGGATGGTTTCGCGTCTCCTTTTTTTTTTCCGCCCACGGACGCCATTTTCCCGTCTCATTTTTTTTTCGCAAAACAGCGTCGGTTTCGTGTATCAATTTTTTTTTTCGCACGACGAGGATGGTTTCGCGTCTCCTTTTTTTTTTCCGCCCACAGACGCCATTTTCCCGTCTCCATTTTCTTTCGCAAAACAGCGTCGGTTTCGTGTATCAATTTTTTTTTTCGCATGACGAGGATGGTTTCGCGTCTCCATTTTTTTTTCCGCCCACGGACGCCATTTTCCCGTCTCATTTTTTTTTCGCAAAACAGCGTCGGTTTCGTGTATCAATTTTTTTTTTCGCACGACGAGGATGGTTTCGCGTCTCCTTTTTTTTTTCCGCCCACGGACGCCATTTTCCCGTCTCAATTTTTTTTCGCAAAACAGCGTCGGTTTCGTGTATCAATTTTTTTTTTCGCACGACGAGGATGGTTTCGCCTCTCCATTTTTTTTTCCGCCCACGGACGCCATTTTCCCGTCTCAGTTTTTTTTCGCAAAACAGCGTCGGTTTCGTGTATCAATTTTTTTTTTCGCACGACGAGGATGGTTTCGCGTCTCCATTTTTTTTTCCGCCCACAGACGCCATTTTCCCGTCTCCATTTTCTTTCGCAAAACAGCGTCGGTTTCGTGTATCAATTTTTTTTTCGCACGACGAGGATGGTTTCGCGTCTCCATTTTTTTTTCCGCCCACGGACGCCATTTTCCCGTCTCCATTTTTTTTCGCAAAACAGCGTCGGTTTCGTGTATCAATTTTTTTTTTCGCACGACGAGGATGGTTTCGCGTCTCCATTTTTTTTTCCGCCCACGGACGCCATTTTCCCGTCTCAATTTTTTTTCGCAAAACAGCGTCTATTTCGTGTATCAATTTTTTTTTTCGCACGACGAGGATGGTTTCGCGTCTCCATTTTTTTTTCCGCCCACGGACGCCATTTTCCCGTCTCCATTTTTTTTCGCAAAACAGCCCCGGTTTCGTGTATCAATTTTTTTTTCGCACGACGAGGATGGTTTCGCGTCTCCATTTTTTTTTCCGCCCACGGACGCCATTTTCCCGTCTCCATTTTTTTTCGCAAAACAGCCCCGGTTTCGTGTATCAATTTTTTTTTTCGCACGACGAGGATGGTTTCGCGTCTCCATTTTTTTTTCCGCCCACGGACGCCATTTTCCCGTCTCAATTTTTTTTCGCAAAACAGCGTCGGTTTCGTGTATCAATTTTTTTTTTCGCACGACGAGGATGGTTTCGCGTCTCCATTTTTTTTTCCGCCCACGGACGCCATTTTCCCGTCTCAATTTTTTTTCGCAAAACAGCGTCGGTTTCGTGTATCAATTTTTTTTTTCGCACGACGAGGATGGCTTCGCCTCTCCATTTTTTTTTCCGCCCACGGACTCCAATTTCCCGTCTCAATTTTTTTTCGCAAAACAGCGTCGGTTTCGTGTATCAATTTTTTTTTTCGCATGACGAGGATGGTTTCGCGTCTCCATTTTTTTTTCCGCCCACGGACGCCATTTTCCCGTCTCAATTTTTTTTCGCAAAACAGCGTCGGTTTCGTGTATCAATTTTTTTTTTCGCATGACGAGGATGGTTTCGCGTCTCCATTTTTTTTTCCGCCCACGGACGCCATTTTCCCGTCTCATTTTTTTTTCGCAAAACAGCGTCGGTTTCGTGTATCAATTTTTTTTTTCGCACGACGAGGATGGTTTCGCGTCTCCATTTTTTTTTCCGCCCACGGACGCCATTTTCCCGTCTCCATTTTTTTTCGCAAAACAGCCCCGGTTTCGTGTATCAATTTTTTTTTTCGCACGACGAGGATTGTTTCGCGTCTCAATTTTTTTTTCCGCCCACGGACGCCATTTTCCCGTCTCAATTTTTTTTCGCAAAACAGCGTCGGTTTCGTGTATCAATTTTTTTTTCGCACGACGAGGATGGTTTCGCGTCTCCATTTTTTTTTCCGCCCACAGACGCCATTTTCCCGTCTCCATTTTCTTTCGCAAAACAGCGTCGGTTTCGTGTATCAATTTTTTTTTTCGCACGACGAGGATGGTTTCGCGTCTCCTTTTTTTTTCCGCCCACGGACGCCATTTTCCCGTCTCAATTTTTTTTCGCAAAACAGCGTCGGTTTCGTGTATCAATTTTTTTTTTCACACGACGAGGATGGTTTCGCGTCTCCATTTTTTTTTCCGCCCACAGACGCCATTTTCCCGTCTCAATTTTTTTTCGCAAAACAGCGTCTGTTTCGTGTATCAATTTTGTTTTTCGCACGACGAGGATGGTTTCGCGTCTCCTTTTTTTTTTCCGCCCACGGACGCCATTTTCCCGTCTCAATTTTCTTTCGCAAAACAGCGTTGGTGTCGTGTATCAATTTTTTTTTTCGCACGACGAGGATTGTTTCGCGTCTCCATTTTTTTTTCCGCCCACGGACGCCATTTTCCAGTCTCCATTTTTTTTCACAAAACAGCGTCGGTTTCGTGTATCAATTTTTTTTTTCGCACGACGAGTATGGTTTCGCGTCTCCATTTTTTTTTCCGCCCACAGACGCCATTTTCCCGTCTCCATTTTTTTTCGCAACACAGCGTCGGTTTCGTGTATCAATTTTTTTTTTCGCATGACGAGGATGGTTTCGCGTCTCCATTTTTTTTTCCGCCCACGGACGCCATTTTCCCGTCTCATTTTTTTTTCGCAAAACAGCGTCGGTTTCGTGTATCAATTTTTTTTTTCGCACGACGAGGATGGTTTCGCGTCTCCATTTTTTTTTCCGCCCACAGACGCCATTTTCCCGTCTCAATTTTTTTTCGCAAAACAGCGTCTGTTTCGTGTATCATTTTTTTTTTCGCACGACGAGGATGGTTTCGCGTCTCCATTTTTTTTTCCGCCCACAGACGCCATTTTCCCGTCTCCATTTTCTTTCGCAAAACAGCGTCGGTTTCGTGTATCAATTTTTTTTTTCGCACGACGAGGATGGTTTCGCGTCTCCTTTTTTTTTTCCGCCCACGGACGCCATTTTCCCGTCTCATTTTTTTTTCGCAAAACAGCGTCGGTTTCGTGTATCAATTTTTTTTTTCGCACGACGAGGATGGTTTCGCGTCTCCATTTTTTTTTCCGCCCACGGACGCCATTTTCCCGTCTCAATTTTTTTTCGCAAAACAGCGTCGGTTTCGTGTATCAATTTTTTTTTTCGCACGACGAGGATGGTTTCGCGTCTCCATTTTTTTTTCCGCCCACAGACGCCATTTTCCCGTCTCCATTTTCTTTCGCAAAACAGCGTCGGTTTCGTGTA
Organism: Podargus strigoides; assembly: GCA_028020825.1. Taxonomy (NCBI): domain Eukaryota; kingdom Metazoa; phylum Chordata; class Aves; order Caprimulgiformes; family Podargidae; genus Podargus; species Podargus strigoides. The sequence goes on along the minus strand of CM051635.1, from coordinate 83,717 downwards.
TCAATTTTTTTTTTCGCATGACGAGGATGGTTTCGCGTCTCCATTTTTTTTTCCGCCCACGGATGCCATTTTCCCGTCTCATTTTTTTTTCGCAAAACAGCGTCGGTTTCGTGTATCAATTTTTTTTTTCGCACGACGAGGATGGTTTCACGTCTCCACTTTTTTTTCCGCCCACGGACGCCATTTTCCCGTCTCAATTTTTTTTCGCAAAACAGCGTCGGTTTCGTGTATCAATTTTTTTTTTCGCACGACGAGGATGGTTTCGCCTCTCCATTTTTTTTTCCGCCCACAGACGCCATTTTCCCGTCTCCATTTTCTTTCGCAAAACAGCGTCGGTTTCGTGTATCAATTTTTTTTTTCGCACGACGAGGATGGTTTCGCGTCTCCTTTTTTTTTTCCGCCCACGGACGCCATTTTCCCGTCTCATTTTTTTTTCGCAAAACAGCGTCGGTTTCGTGTATCAATTTTTTTTTTCGCACGACGAGGATGGTTTCGCGTCTCCATTTTTTTTTCCGCCCACGGACGCCATTTTCCCGTCTCAATTTTTTTTCGCAAAACAGCGTCGGTTTCGTGTATCAATTTTTTTTTTCGCACGACGAGGATGGTTTCGCGTCTCCATTTTTTTTTCCGCCCACAGACGCCATTTTCCCGTCTCCATTTTCTTTCGCAAAACAGCGTCGGTTTCGTGTATCAATTTTTTTTTTCGCATGACGAGGATGGTTTCGCGTCTCCATTTTTTTTTCCGCCCACGGATGCCATTTTCCCGTCTCATTTTTTTTTCGCAAAACAGCGTCGGTTTCGTGTATCAATTTTTTTTTTCGCACGACGAGGATGGTTTCACGTCTCCACTTTTTTTTCCGCCCACGGACGCCATTTTCCCGTCTCAATTTTTTTTCGCAAAACAGCCCCGGTTTCGTGTATCAATTTTTTTTTTCGCACGACGAGGATGGTTTCGCGTCTCCATTTTTTTTTCCGCCCACGGACGCCATTTTCCCGTCTCAATATTTTTTCGCAAAACAGCCCCGGTTTCGTGTATCAATTTTTTTTTTCGCACGACGAGGATGGTTTCGCGTCTCCATTTTTTTTTCCGCCCACGGACGCCATTTTCCCGTCTCAATATTTTTTCGCAAAACAGCCCCGGTTTCGTGTATCAATTTTTTTTTTCGCACGACGAGGATGGTTTCGCGTCTCCATTTTTTTTTCCGCCCACGGACGCCATTTTCCCGTCTCAATTTTTTTTCGCAAAACAGCGTCGGTTTCGTGTATCAATTTTTTTTTTCGCACGACGAGGATGGTTTCGCGTCTCCATTTTTTTTTCCGCCCACAGACGCCATTTTCCCGTCTCAATTTTTTTTCGCAAAACAGCGTCGGTTTCGTGTATCAATTTTTTTTTTCGCACGACGAGGATGGTTTCGCCTCTCCATTTTTTTTTCCGCCCACGGACTCCAATTTCCCGTCTCAATTTTTTTTCGCAAAACAGCGTCGGTTTCGTGTATCAATTTTGTTTTTCGCACGACGAGGATGGTTTCGCGTCTCCTTTTTTTTTTCCGCCCACGGACGCCATTTTCCCGTCTCATTTTTTTTTCACAAAACAGCGTCGGTTTCGTGTATCAATTTTTTTTTTCGCACGACGAGGATGGTTTCGCGTCTCCATTTTTTTTTCCGCCCACGGACGCCATTTTCCCGTCTCAATTTTTTTTCGCAAAACAGCGTCGGTTTCGTGTATCAATTTTTTTTTTCGCACGACGAGGATGGTTTCGCGTCTCCATTTTTTTTTCCGCCCACGGACGCCATTTTCCCGTCTCAATATTTTTTCGCAAAACAGCCCCGGTTTCGTGTATCAATTTTTTTTTTCGCACGACGAGGATGGTTTCGCCTCTCCATTTTTTTTTCCACCCACGGACGCCATTTTCCCGTCTCAATTTTTTTTCGCAAAACAGCGTCGGTTTCGTGTATCAATTTTTTTTTTCGCACGACGAGGATGGTTTCGCGTCTCCATTTTTTTTTCCGCCCACAGACGCCATTTTCCCGTCTCAATTTTTTTTCGCAAAACAGCGTCGGTTTCGTGTATCAATTTTTTTTTTCGCACGACGAGGATGGTTTCGCCTCTCCATTTTTTTTTCCGCCCACGGACTCCAATTTCCCGTCTCAATTTTTTTTCGCAAAACAGCGTCGGTTTCGTGTATCAATTTTGTTTTTCGCACGACGAGGATGGTTTCGCGTCTCCTTTTTTTTTTCCGCCCACGGACGCCATTTTCCCGTCTCATTTTTTTTTCGCAAAACAGCGTCGGTTTCGTGTATCAATTTTTTTTTTCGCACGACGAGGATGGTTTCGCGTCTCCATTTTTTTTTCCGCCCACGGACGCCATTTTCCCGTCTCAATTTTTTTTCGCAAAACAGCGTCGGTTTCGTGTATCAATTTTTTTTTTCGCACGACGAGGATGGTTTCGCGTCTCCATTTTTTTTTCCGCCCACAGACGCCATTTTCCCGTCTCCATTTTCTTTCACAAAACAGCGTCGGTTTCGTGTATCAATTTTTTTTTTCGCACGACGAGGATGGTTTCGCGTCTCATTTTTTTTTCCGCCCACGGACGCCATTTTCCCGTCTCCATTTTTTTTCGCAAAACAGCGTCGGTTTCGTGTATCAATTTTTTTTTTCGCACGACGAGGATGGTTTCGCGTCTCCATTTTTTTTTCCGCCCACGGACGCCATTTTCCCGTCTCCATTTTTTTTCGCAAAACAGCCCCGGTTTCGTGTATCAATTTTTTTTTTCGCACGACGAGGATGGTTTCGCGTCTCCATTTTTTTTTCCGCCCACAGACGCCATTTTCCCGTCTCAATTTTTTTTCGCAAAACAGCGTCTGTTTCGTGTATCATTTTTTTTTTCGCACGACGAGGATGGTTTCGCGTCTCCATTTTTTTTTCCGCCCACAGACGCCATTTTCCCGTCTCCATTTTCTTTCGCAAAACAGCGTCGGTTTCGTGTATCAATTTTTTTTTTCGCACGACGAGGATGGTTTCGCGTCTCCTTTTTTTTTTCCGCCCACGGACGCCATTTTCCCGTCTCATTTTTTTTTCGCAAAACAGCGTCGGTTTCGTGTATCAATTTTTTTTTTCGCACGACGAGGATGGTTTCGCGTCTCCTTTTTTTTTTCCGCCCACAGACGCCATTTTCCCGTCTCCATTTTCTTTCGCAAAACAGCGTCGGTTTCGTGTATCAATTTTTTTTTTCGCATGACGAGGATGGTTTCGCGTCTCCATTTTTTTTTCCGCCCACGGACGCCATTTTCCCGTCTCATTTTTTTTTCGCAAAACAGCCTGGGTTTCGTGTATCAATTTTTTTTTTCGCACGACGAGGATGGTTTCGCGTCTCCATTTTTTTTTCCTCCCACGGACGCCATTTTCCCGTCGCTATTTTTTTTCGCAAAACAGCCGCGGTTTCGTGTATCAATTTTTTTTTTCGCACGACGAGGATGGTTTCGCCTCTCCATTTTTTTTTCCGCCCACGGACGCCATTTTCCCGTCTCCATTTTCTTTCGCAAAACAGCGTCGGTTTCGTGTATCAATTTTTTTTTCGCACGACGAGGATGGTTTCGCGTCTCCATTTTTTTTTCCGCCCACGGACGCCATTTTCCCGTCTCAATATATTTTCGCAAAACAGCCCCGGTTTCGTGTATCAATTTTTTTTTTCGCACGACGAGGATGGTTTCGCGTCTCCATTTTTTTTTCCGCCCACGGACGCCATTTTCCCGTCTCAATTTTTTTTCGCAAAACAGCGTCGGTTTCGTGTATCAATTTTTTTTTTCGCACGACGAGGATGGTTTCGCGTCTCCATTTTTTTTTCCGCCCACGGACGCCATTTTCCCGTCTCAATTTTTTTTCGCAAAACAGCCTCGGTTTCGTGTATCAATTTTTTTTTTCGCATGACGAGGATGGCTTCGCCTCTCCATTTTTTTTTCCGCCCACGGACTCCAATTTCCCGTCTCAATTTTTTTTCGCAAAACAGCGTCGGTTTCGTGTATCAATTTTTTTTTTCGCATGACGAGGATGGTTTCGCGTCTCCATTTTTTTTTCCGCCCACGGACGCCATTTTCCCGTCTCATTTTTTTTTCGCAAAACAGCGTCGGTTTCGTGTATCAATTTTCTTTTTCGCACGACGAGGATGGTTTCGCGTCTCCATTTTTTTTTCCGCCCACGGACGCCATTTTCCCGTCTCAATTTTTTTTCGCAAAACAGCGTCTGTTTCTTGGATCAATTTTTTTTTTCGCACGACGAGGATGGTTTCGCGTCTCCATTTTTTTTTCCGCCCACAGACGCCATTTTCCCGTCTCAATTTTTTTTCGCAAAACAGCGTCTGTTTCGTGTATCATTTTTTTTTTTCGCACGACGAGGATGGTTTCGCGTCTCCATTTTTTTTTCCGCCCACAGACGCCATTTTCCCGTCTCAATTTTTTTTCGCAAAACAGCGTCGGTTTCGTGTATCAATTTTTTTTTTCGCACGACGAGGATGGTTTCGCGTCTCCATTTTTTTGTCCGCCCACGGACGCCATTTTCCCGTCTCATTTTTTTTTCGCAAAACAGCGTCGGTTTCGTGTATCAATTTTTTTTTTCGCACGACGAGGATGGTTTCGCGTCTCCATTTTTTTTTCCGCCCACGGACGCCATTTTCCCGTCTCAATTTTTTTTCGCAAAACAGCGTCGGTTTCGTGTATCAATTTTTTTTTTCGCACGACGAGGATGGTTTCGCGTCTCCATTTTTTTTTCCGCCCACGGACGCCATTTTCCCGTCTCCATTTTTTTTCGCAAAACAGCGTCGGTTTCGTGTATCAATTTTTTTTTTCGCACGACGAGGATGGTTTCGCGTCTCCATTTTTTTTTCCGCCCACGGACGCCATTTTCCCGTCTCAATTTTTTTTCGCAAAACAGTGTCGGTTTCGTGTATCAATTTTTTTTTTCGCACGACGAGGATGGTTTCGCGTCTCCATTTTTTTTTCCGCCCACGGACGCCATTTTCCCGTCTCAATTTTTTTTCGCAAAACAGCGTCGGTTTCGTGTATCAATTTTTTTTTTCGCACGACGAGGATGGTTTCGCCTCTCCATTTTTTTTTCCGCCCACGGACGCCATTTTCCCGTCTCAGTTTTTTTTCGCAAAACAGCGTCGGTTTCGTGTATCAATTTTTTTTTTCGCACGACGAGGATGGTTTCGCGTCTCCATTTTTTTTTCCACCCACGGACGCCATTTTCCCGTCTCAATTTTTTTTCGCAAAACAGCGTCGGTTTCGTGTATCAATTTTTTTTTTCGCACGACGAGGATGGTTTCGCCTCTCCATTTTTTTTTCCGCCCACGGACGCCATTTTCCCGTCTCAGTTTTTTTTCGCAAAACAGCGTCGGTTTCGTGTATCAATTTTTTTTTTCGCACGACGAGGATGGTTTCGCGTCTCCATTTTTTTTTCCGCCCACAGACGCCATTTTCCCGTCTCCATTTTCTTTCGCAAAACAGCGTCGGTTTCGTGTATCAATTTTTTTTTCGCACGACGAGGATGGTTTCGCGTCTCCATTTTTTTTTCCGCCCACGGACGCCATTTTCCCGTCTCAATATTTTTTCGCAAAACAGCCCCGGTTTCGTGTATCAATTTTTTTTTTCGCACGACGAGGATGGTTTCGCGTCTCCATTTTTTTTTCCGCCCACGGACGCCATTTTCCCGTCTCCATTTTTTTTCGCAAAACAGCGTCGGTTTCGTGTATCAATTTTTTTTTTCGCACGACGAGGATGGTTTCGCGTCTCCATTTTTTTTTCCGCCCACAGACGCCATTTTCCCGTCTCAATTTTTTTTCGCAAAACAGCGTCGGTTTCGTGTATCAATTTTTTTTTTCGCATGACGAGGATGGCTTCGCCTCTCCATTTTTTTTTCCGCCCACGGACTCCAATTTCCCGTCTCAATTTTTTTTCGCAAAACAGCGTCGGTTTCGTGTATCAATTTTTTTTTTCGCATGACGAGGATGGTTTCGCGTCTCCATTTTTTTTTCCGCCCACGGACGCCATTTTCCCGTCTCATTTTTTTTTCGCAAAACAGCGTCGGTTTCGTGTATCAATTTTTTTTTTCGCACGACGAGGATGGTTTCGCGTCTCCATTTTTTTTTCCGCCCACGGACGCCATTTTCCCGTCTCCATTTTTTTTCGCAAAACAGCCCCGGTTTCGTGTATCAATTTTTTTTTTCGCACGACGAGGATGGTTTCGCGTCTCCATTTTTTTTTCCGCCCACGGACGCCATTTTCCCGTCTCAATTTTTTTTCGCAAAACAGCGTCTGTTTCGTGGATCATTTTTTTTTTTCGCACGACGAGGATGGTTTCGCGTCTCCATTTTTTTTTCCGCCCACAGACGCCATTTTCCCGTCTCAATTTTTTTTCGCAAAACAGCGTCGGTTTCGTGTATCAATTTTTTTTTTCGCACGACGAGGATGGTTTCGCGTCTCCATTTTTTTTTCCGCCCACGGACGCCATTTTCCCGTCTCATTTTTTTTTCGCAAAACAGCGTCGGTTTCGTGTATCAATTTTTTTTTTCGCACGACGAGGATGGTTTCGCGTCTCCATTTTTTTTTCCGCCCACGGACGCAATTTTCCCGTCTCAATTTTTTTTCGCAAAACAGCGTCGGTTTCGTGTATCATTTTTTTTTTTCGCACGACGAGGATGGTTTCGCGTCTCCATTTTTTTTTCCGCCCACAGATGCCATTTTCCCGTCTCCATTTTCTTTCGCAAAACAGCGTCGGTTTCGTGTATCAATTTTTTTTTTCGCACGACGAGGATGGTTTCGCGTCTCATTTTTTTTTCCGCCCACGGACGCCATTTTCCCGTCTCCATTTTTTTTCGCAAAACAGCCTCAGTTTCTTGTATCAATTTTTTTTTTCGCACGACGAGGATGGTTTCGCGTCTCCATTTTTTTTTCCGCCCACAGATGCTATTTTCCCGTCTCCATTTTCTTTCGCAAAACAGCGTCGGTTTCGTGTATCAATTTTTTTTTTCGCACGACGAGGATGGTTTCGCGTCTCATTTTTTTTTCCGCCCACGGACGCCATTTTCCCGTCTCCATTTTTTTTCGCAAAACAGCCTCGGTTTCGTGTATCAATTTTTTTTTTCGCACGACGAGGATGGTTTCGCCTCTCCATTTTTTTTTCCGCCCACGGACGCCATTTTCCCGTCTCAGTTTTTTTTCGCAAAACAGCGTCGGTTTCGTGTATCAATTTTTTTTTTCGCACGACGAGGATGGTTTCGCGTCTCCATTTTTTTTTCTGCCCACAGACGCCATTTTCCCGTCTCAATTTTTTTTCGCAAAACAGCCCCGGTTTCGTGTATCAATTTTTTTTTCGCACGACGAGGATGGTTTCGCGTCTCCATTTTTTTTTCCGCCCACAGATGCCATTTTCCCGTCTCCATTTTCTTTCGCAAAACAGCGTCGGTTTCGTGTATCAATTTTTTTTTTCGCACGACGAGGATGGTTTCGCGTCTCATTTTTTTTTCCGCCCACGGACGCCATTTTCCCGTCTCCATTTTTTTTCGCAAAACAGCCTCGGTTTCTTGTATCAATTTTTTTTTTCGCACGACGAGGATGGTTTCGCGTCTCATTTTTTTTTCCGCCCACGGACGCCATTTTCCCGTCTCCATTTTTTTTCGCAAAACAGCGTCGGTTTCGTGTATCAATTTTTTTTTTCGCACGACGAGGATGGTTTCGCGTCTCCATTTTTTTTTCCGCCCACGGACGCCATTTTCCCGTCTCCATTTTTTTTCGCAAAACAGCGTCGGTTTCGTGTATCAATTTTTTTTTTCGCACGACGAGGATGGTTTCGCGTCTCCATTTTTTTTTCCGCCCACGGACGCCATTTTCCCGTCTCAATTTTTTTTCGCAAAACATCCTCGGTTTCGTGTGTCAATTTTTTTTTTCGCACGACGAGGATGGTTTCGCGTCTCCATTTTTTTTTCCGCCCACGGACGCCATTTTCCCGTCTCCATTTTTTTTCGCAAAACAGCGTCGGTTTCGTGTATCAATTTTTTTTTTCGCACGACGAGGATGGTTTCGCGTCTCCATTTTTTTTTCCGCCCACGGACGCCATTTTCCCGTCTCCATTTTCTTTCGCAAAACAGCGTCGGTTTCGTGTATCAATTTTTTTTTTCGCACGACGAGGATGGTTTCGCGTCTCCATTTTTTTTTCCGCCCACGGACGCCATTTTCCCGTCTCAATTTTTTTTCGCAAAACAGCGTCGGTTTCGTGTATCAATTTTTTTTTTCGCACGACGAGGATGGTTTCGCGTCTCCATTTTTTTTTCCGCCCACGGACGCCATTTTCCCGTCTCCATTTTTTTTCGCAAAACAGCGTCGGTTTCGTGTATCAATTTTTTTTTTCGCACGACGAGGATGGTTTCGCGTCTCCATTTTTTTTTCCGCCCACGGACGCCATTTTCCCGTCTCAATTTTTTTTCGCAAAACAGCCGCGGTTTCGTGTATCAATTTTTTTTTTCGCACGACGAGGATGGTTTCGCCTCTCCATTTTTTTTTCCGCCCACAGACGCCATTTTCCCGTCTCCATTTTCTTTCGCAAAACAGCCGCGGTTTCGTGTATCAATTTTTTTTTCGCACGACGAGGATGGTTTCGCGTCTCCTTTTTTTTCTCCGCCCACAGACGCCATTTTCCCGTCTCAATTTTTTTTCGCAAAACAGCGTCGGTTTCGTGTATCATTTTTTTTTTTCGCACGACGAGAATGGTTTCGCGTCTCCATTTTTTTTTCCGCCCACAGACGCCATTTTCCCGTCTCCATTTTCTTTCGCAAAACAGCGTTGGTTTCGTGTATCAATTTTTTTTTCGCACGACGAGGATTGTTTCGCGTCTCCATTTTTTTTTCCGCCCACAGAAGCCATTTTCCCGTCTCAATTTTTTTTCGCAAAACAGCGTCGGTTTCGTGTATCAATTTTTTTTTTCATACAACGAGGATGGTTTCGCGTCTCCATTTTTTTTTCCGCCCACGGACGCCATTTTCCCGTCTCAATTTTTTTTCGCAAAACAGCGTCGGTTTCGTTTATCAATTTTTTTTTCGCACGACGAGGATGGTTTCGCGTCTCCTTTTTTTTCTCTGCCCATGGACGCCATTTTCCCGTCTCCATTTTTTTTCGCAAAACAGCGTCGGTTTCGTGTATCATTTTTTTTTTTCGCACGACGAGAATGGTTTCGCGTCTCCATTTTTTTTTCCGCCCACAGACGCCATTTTCCCGTCTCCATTTTCTTTCGCAAAACAGCGTTGGTTTCGTGTATCAATTTTTTTTTCGCACGACGAGGATGGTTTCGCGTCTCCATTTTTTTTTCCGCCCACGGACGCCAATTTCCCGTCTCAATTTTTTTTCGCAAAACAGCGTCGGTTTCGTGTATCAATTTTTTTTTTCGCATGACGAGGATGGTTTCGCGTCTCCATTTTTTTTTCCGCCCACGGACGCCATTTTCCCGTCGCCATTTTTTTTCGCAAAACAGCGTCGGTTTCGTGTATCAATTTTTTTTTTCGCACGACGAGGATGGTTTCGCCTCTCCATTTTTTTTTCCGCCCACGGACGCCATTTTCCCGTCTCCATTTTCTTTCGCAAAACAGCGTCGGTTTCGTGTATCAATTTTTTTTTTCGCACGACGAGGATGGTTTCGCGTCTCCTTTTTTTTCTCCGCCCACAGACGCCATTTTCCCGTCTCAATTTTTTTTCGCAAAACAGCGTCGGTTTCGTGTATCATTTTTTTTTTTCGCACGACGAGAATGGTTTCGCGTCTCCATTTTTTTTTCCGCCCACAGACGCCATTTTCCCGTCTCCATTTTCTTTCGCAAAACAGCGTTGGTTTCGTGTATCAATTTTTTTTTCGCACGACGAGGATGGTTTCGCGTCTCCATTTTTTTTTCCGCCCACAGACGCCATTTTCCCGTCTCAATTTTTTTTCGCAAAACAGCGTCGGTTTCGTGTATCAATTTTTTTTTTCATACAACGAGGATGGTTTCGCGTCTCCATTTTTTTTTCCACCCACGGACGCCATTTTCCCGTCTCAATTTTTTTTCGCAAAACAGCGTCGGTTTCGTGTATCAATTTTTTTTTTCGCACGACGAGGATGGTTTCGCGTCTCCATTTTTTTTTCCGCCCACAGACGCCATTTTCCCGTCTCCATTTTCTTTCACAAAACAGCGTCGGTTTCGTGTATCAATTTTTTTTTTCGCATGACGAGGATGGTTTCGCGTCTCCATATTTTTTTCCGCCCACGGACGCCATTTTCCCGTCTCATTTTTTTTTCGCAAAACAGCGTCGGTTTCGTGTATCAATTTTTTTTTTCGCACGACGAGGATGGTTTCGCGTCTCCATTTTTTTTTCCGCCCACAGACGCCATTTTCCCGTCTCAATTTTTTTTCGCAAAACAGCGTCGGTTTCGTGTATCAATTTTTTTTTTCGCACGACGAGGATGGTTTCGCCTCTCCATTTTTTTTTCCGCCCACGGACGCCATTTTCCCGTCTCCATTTTCTTTCGCAAAACAGCGTCGGTTTCGTGTATCAATTTTTTTTTTCGCACGACGAGGATGGTTTCGCGTCTCCATTTTTTTTTCCGCCCACAGACGCCATTTTCCCGTCTCCATTTTCTTTCGCAAAACAGCGTCGGTTTCGTGTATCAATTTTTTTTTTCGCACGACGAGGATGGTTTCGCGTCTCCTTTTTTTTCTCCGCCCACTGACGCCATTTTTCCGTCTCAATTTTTTTTCGCAAAACAGCGTCGGTTTCGTGTATCATTTTTTTTTTTCGCACGACGAGAATGGTTTCGCGTCTCCATTTTTTTTTCCGCCCACAGACGCAATTTTCCCGTCTCCATTTTCTTTCGCAAAACAGCGTTGGTTTCGTGTATCAATTTTTTTTTCGCACGACGAGGATGGTTTCGCGTCTCCATTTTTTTTTCCGCCCACAGACGCCATTTTCCCGTCTCAATTTTTTTTCGCAAAACAGCGTCGGTTTCGTGTATCAATTTTTTTTTTCGCACGACGAGGATGGTTTCGCGTCTCCATTTTTTTTTCCACCCACGGACGCCATTTTCCCGTCTCCATTTTCTTTCGCAAAACAGCGTCGGTTTCGTGTATCAATTTTTTTTTTCGCACGACGAGGATGGTTTCGCGTCTCCATTTTTTTCTCCGCCCACTGACGCCATTTTTCCGTCTCAATTTTTTTTCGCAAAACAGCGTCGGTTTCGTGTATCATTTTTTTTTTTCGCACGACGAGAATGGTTTCGCGTCTCCATTTTTTTTTCCGCCCACAGACGCCATTTTCCCGTCTCCATTTTCTTTTGCAAAACAGCGTTGGTTTCGTGTATCAATTTTTTTTTCGCACGACGAGGATGGTTTCGCGTCTCCATTTTTTTTTCCGCCCACAGACGCCATTTTCCGGTCTCCATTTTCTTTCGCAAAACAGCGTCGGTTTCGTGTATCAATTTTTTTTTTCATACAACGAGGATGGTTTCGCGTCTCCATTTTTTTTTACACCGACGGACGCCATTTTCCCGTCTCAATTTTTTTTCGCAAAACAGCGTCGGTTTCGTGTATCAATTTTCTTTTTCGCATGACGAGGATGGTTTCGCGTCTCCATTTTTTTTTCCGCCCACGGACGCCATTTTCCCGTCTCATTTTTTTTTCGCAAAACAGCGTCGGTTTCGTGTATCAATTTTTTTTTTCACACAACGAGGATGGTTTCGCGTCTCCATTTTTTTTTCCGCCCACGGACGCCATTTTCCCGTCTCCATTTTCTAACGCAAAACAGCGTCGGTTTCGTGTATCAATTTTTTTTTTCGCATGACGAGGATGGTTTCGCGTCTCCATTTTTTTTTCCGCCCACGGACGCCATTTTCCCGTCTCATTTTTTTTTCGCAAAACAGCATCGGTTTCGTGTATCATTTTTTTTTTTCGCACGACGAGGATGGTTTCGCGTCTCCATTTTTTTTTCCGCCCACGGACGCCATTTTCCCGTCTCCATTTTCTTTCGCAAAACAGCGTCGGTTTCGTGTATCAATTTTTTTTTTCGCACGACGAGGATGGTTTCGCGTCTCCATTTTTTTCTCCGCCCACTGACGCCATTTTTCCGTCTCAATTTTTTTTCGCAAAACAGCGTCGGTTTCGTGTATCATTTTTTTTTTCGCACGACGAGAATGGTTTCGCGTCTCCATTTTTTTTTCCGCCCACAGACGCCATTTTCCCGTCTCCATTTTCTTTCGCAAAACAGCGTTGGTTTCGTGTATCAATTTTTTTTTCGCACGACGAGGATGGTTTCGCGTCTCCATTTTTTTTTCCGCCCACAGACGCCATTTTCCGGTCTCCATTTTCTTTCGCAAAACAGCGTCGGTTTCGTGTATCAATTTTTTTTTTCATACAACGAGGATGGTTTCGCGTCTCCATTTTTTTTTACACCGACGGACGCCATTTTCCCGTCTCAATTTTTTTTCGCAAAACAGCCTCGGTTTCGTGTATCAATTTTCTTTTTCGCACGACGAGGATGGTTTCGCCTCTCCATTTTTTTTTTCCGCCCACGGACGCCATTTTCCCGTCTCAATTTTTTTTCGCAAAACAGCCTCGGTTTCGTGTATCAATTTTTTTTTTCGCACGACGAGGATGGTTTCGCCTCTCCATTTTTTTTTCCGCCCACGGACGCCATTTTCCCGTCTCAATTTTTTTTCGCAAAACAGCGTCGGTTTCGTGTATCAATTTTTTTTTTCGCACGACGAGGATGGTTTCGCGTCTCCATTTTTTTTTCCGCCCACGGACGCCATTTTCCCGTCTCAATTTTTTTTCGCAAAACAGCGTCGGTTTCGTGTATCAATTTTTTTTTTCGCACGACGAGGATGGTTTCGCGTCTCCATTTTTTTTTCCGCCCACGGACGCCATTTTCCCGTCTCCATTTTCTAACGCAAAACAGCGTCGGTTTCGTGTATCAATTTTTTTTTTCGCATGACGAGGATGGTTTCGCGTCTCCATTTTTTTTTCCGCCCACGGACGCCATTTTCCCGTCTCATTTTTTTTTCGCAAAACAGCATCGGTTTCGTGTATCATTTTTTTTTTTCGCACGACGAGGATGGTTTCGCGTCTCCATTTTTTTTTCCGCCCACAGACGCCATTTTCCCGTCTCAATTTTTTTTCGCAAAACAGCGTCGGTTTCGTGTATCATGTTTTTTTTTCGCACGACGAGGATGGTTTCGCGTCTCCATTTTTTTTTCCGCCCACAGACGCCATTTTCCCGTCTCAATTTTTTTTCGCAAAACAGCGTCGGTTTCGTGTATCAATTTTTTTTTTCGCACGACGAGGATGGTTTCGCGTCTCCATTTTTTTTTCCGCCCACAGACGCCATTTTCCCGTCTCAATTTTTTTTCGCAAAACAGCGTCGGTTTCGTGTATCAATTTTTTTTTTCGCACGACGAGGATGGTTTCGCCTCTCCATTTTTTTTTCCGCCCACGGACGCCATTTTCCCGTCTCCATTTTCTTTCGCAAAACAGCGTCGGTTTCGTGTATCAATTTTTTTTTTCGCATGACGAGGATGGTTTCGCATCTCCATTTTTTTTTCCGCCCACGGACGCCATTTTCCCGTCTCCATTTTCTTTCGCAAAACAGCGTCGGTTTCGTGTATCAATTTTTTTTTTCGCATGACGAGGATGGTTTCGCGTCTCCATTTTTTTTTCCGCCCACGGACGCCATTTTCCCGTCTCATTTTTTTTTCGCAAAACAGCGTCGGTTTCGTGTATCAATTTTTTTTTTCGCACGACGAGGATGGTTTCGCGTCTCCTTTTTTTTCTCCGCCCACTGACGCCATTTTTCCGTCTCAATTTTTTTTCGCAAAACAGCGTCGGTTTCGTGTATCATTTTTTTTTTTCGCACGACGAGAATGGTTTCGCGTCTCCATTTTTTTTTCCGCCCACAGACGCAATTTTCCCGTCTCCATTTTCTTTCGCAAAACAGCTTTGGTTTCGTGTATCAATTTTTTTTTCGCACGACGAGGATGGTTTCGCGTCTCCATTTTTTTTTCCGCCCACAGACGCCATTTTCCCGTCTCAATTTTTTTTCGCAAAACAGCGTCGGTTTCGTGTATCAATTTTTTTTTTCGCACGACGAGGATGGTTTCGCGTCTCCATTTTTTTTTCCACCCACGGACGCCATTTTCCCGTCTCCATTTTCTTTCGCAAAACAGCGTCGGTTTCGTGTATCAATTTTTTTTTTCGCACGACGAGGATGGTTTCGCGTCTCCATTTTTTTCTCCGCCCACTGACGCCATTTTTCCGTCTCAATTTTTTTTCGCAAAACAGCGTCGGTTTCGTGTATCATTTTTTTTTTTCGCACGACGAGAATGGTTTCGCGTCTCCATTTTTTTTTCCGCCCACAGACGCCATTTTCCCGTCTCCATTTTCTTTCGCAAAACAGCGTTGGTTTCGTGTATCAATTTTTTTTTCGCACGACGAGGATGGTTTCGCGTCTCCATTTTTTTTTCCGCCCACAGACGCCATTTTCCCGTCTCAATTTTTTTTCGCAAAACAGCGTCGGTTTCGTGTATCAATTTTTTTTTTCATACAACGAGGATGGTTTCGCGTCTCCATTTTTTTTTCCACCCACGGACGCCATTTTCCCGTCTCAATTTTTTTTCGCAAAACAGCGTCGGTTTCGTGTATCAATTTTTTTTTTCGCATGACGAGGATGGTTTCGCGTCTCCATTTTTTTTTCCGCCCACGGACGCCATTTTCCCGTCTCATTTTTTTTTCGCAAAACAGCGTCGGTTTCGTGTATCAATTTTTTTTTTCACACAACGAGGATGGTTTCGCGTCTCCATTTTTTTTTCCGCCCACAGACGCCATTTTCCCGTCTCAATTTTTTTTCGCAAAACAGCGTCGGTTTCGTGTATCAATTTTTTTTTTCGCACGACGAGGATGGTTTCGCCTCTCCATTTTTTTTTCCGCCCACGGACGCCATTTTCCCGTCTCCATTTTCTTTCGCAAAACAGCGTCGGTTTCATGTATCAATTTTTTTTTTCGCATGACGAGGATGGTTTCGCGTCTCCATTTTTTTTTCCGCCCACGGACGCCATTTTCCCGTCTCCATTTTCTTTCGCAAAACAGCGTCGGTTTCGTGTATCAATTTTTTTTTTCGCATGACGAGGATGGTTTCGCGTCTCCATTTTTTTTTCCGCCCACGGACGCCATTTTCCCGTCTCATTTTTTTTTCGCAAAACAGCGTCGGTTTCGTGTATCAATTTTGTTTTTCGCACGACGAGGATGGTTTCGCGTCTCCATTTTTTTTTCCGCCCACAGACGCCATTTTCCCGTCTCCATTTTTTTTCGCAAAACAGCGTCGGTTTCGTGTATCAATTTTTTTTTTCGCACGACGAGGATGGTTTCGCCTCTCCATTTTTTTTTCCGCCCACGGACGCCATTTTCCCGTCTCCATTTTCTTTCGCAAAACAGCGTCGGTTTCGTGTATCAATTTTTTTTTTCGCACGACGAGGATGGTTTCGCGTCTCCATTTTTTTTTCCGCCCACAGACGCCATTTTCCCGTCTCAATTTTTTTTCGCAAAACAGCGTCGGTTTCGTGTATCATGTTTTTTTTTCGCACGACGAGGATGGTTTCGCGTCTCCATTTTTTTTTCCGCCCACAGACGCCATTTTCCCGTCTCAATTTTTTTTCGCAAAACAGCGTCGGTTTCGTGTATCAATTTTTTTTTTCGCACGACGAGGATGGTTTCGCCTCTCCATTTTTTTTTCCGCCCACGGACGCCATTTTCCCGTCTCCATTTTCTTTCGCAAAACAGCGTCGGTTTCGTGTATCAATTTTTTTTTTCGCACGACGAGGATGGTTTCGCGTCTCCATTTTTTTTTCCGCCCACAGACGCCATTTTCCCGTCTCAATTTTTTTTCGCAAAACAGCGTCGGTTTCGTGTATCATGTTTTTTTTTCGCACGACGAGGATGGTTTCGCGTCTCCATTTTTTTTTCCGCCCACAGACGCCATTTTCCCGTCTCAATTTTTTTTCGCAAAACAGCGTCGGTTTCGTGTATCAATTTTTTTTTTCGCACGACGAGGATGGTTTCGCGTCTCCATTTTTTTTTCCGCCCACAGACGCCATTTTCCCGTCTCAATTTTTTTTCGCAAAACAGCGTCGGTTTCGTGTATCAATTTTTTTTTTCGCACGACGAGGATGGTTTCGCCTCTCCATTTTTTTTTCCGCCCACGGACGCCATTTTCCCGTCTCCATTTTCTTTCGCAAAACAGCGTCGGTTTCGTGTATCAATTTTTTTTTTCGCATGACGAGGATGGTTTCGCATCTCCATTTTTTTTTCCGCCCACGGACGCCATTTTCCCGTCTCCATTTTCTTTCGCAAAACAGCGTCGGTTTCGTGTATCAATTTTTTTTTTCGCATGACGAGGATGGTTTCGCGTCTCCATTTTTTTTTCCGCCCACGGACGCCATTTTCCCGTCTCATTTTTTTTTCGCAAAACAGCGTCGGTTTCGTGTATCAATTTTTTTTTTCGCACGACGAGGATGGTTTCGCGTCTCCTTTTTTTTCTCCGCCCACTGACGCCATTTTTCCGTCTCAATTTTTTTTCGCAAAACAGCGTCGGTTTCGTGTATCATTTTTTTTTTTCGCACGACGAGAATGGTTTCGCGTCTCCATTTTTTTTTCCGCCCACAGACGCAATTTTCCCGTCTCCATTTTCTTTCGCAAAACAGCTTTGGTTTCGTGTATCAATTTTTTTTTCGCACGACGAGGATGGTTTCGCGTCTCCATTTTTTTTTCCGCCCACAGACGCCATTTTCCCGTCTCAATTTTTTTTCGCAAAACAGCGTCGGTTTCGTGTATCAATTTTTTTTTTCGCACGACGAGGATGGTTTCGCGTCTCCATTTTTTTTTCCACCCACGGACGCCATTTTCCCGTCTCCATTTTCTTTCGCAAAACAGCGTCGGTTTCGTGTATCAATTTTTTTTTTCGCACGACGAGGATGGTTTCGCGTCTCCATTTTTTTCTCCGCCCACTGACGCCATTTTTCCGTCTCAATTTTTTTTCGCAAAACAGCGTCGGTTTCGTGTATCATTTTTTTTTTTCGCACGACGAGAATGGTTTCGCGTCTCCATTTTTTTTTCCGCCCACAGACGCCATTTTCCCGTCTCCATTTTCTTTCGCAAAACAGCGTTGGTTTCGTGTATCAATTTTTTTTTCGCACGACGAGGATGGTTTCGCGTCTCCATTTTTTTTTCCGCCCACAGACGCCATTTTCCCGTCTCAATTTTTTTTCGCAAAACAGCGTCGGTTTCGTGTATCAATTTTTTTTTTCATACAACGAGGATGGTTTCGCGTCTCCATTTTTTTTTCCACCCACGGACGCCATTTTCCCGTCTCAATTTTTTTTCGCAAAACAGCGTCGGTTTCGTGTATCAATTTTTTTTTTCGCATGACGAGGATGGTTTCGCGTCTCCATTTTTTTTTCCGCCCACGGACGCCATTTTCCCGTCTCATTTTTTTTTCGCAAAACAGCGTCGGTTTCGTGTATCAATTTTTTTTTTCACACAACGAGGATGGTTTCGCGTCTCCATTTTTTTTTCCGCCCACAGACGCCATTTTCCCGTCTCAATTTTTTTTCGCAAAACAGCGTCGGTTTCGTGTATCAATTTTTTTTTTCGCACGACGAGGATGGTTTCGCCTCTCCATTTTTTTTTCCGCCCACGGACGCCATTTTCCCGTCTCCATTTTCTTTCGCAAAACAGCGTCGGTTTCATGTATCAATTTTTTTTTTCGCATGACGAGGATGGTTTCGCGTCTCCATTTTTTTTTCCGCCCACGGACGCCATTTTCCCGTCTCCATTTTCTTTCGCAAAACAGCGTCGGTTTCGTGTATCAATTTTTTTTTTCGCATGACGAGGATGGTTTCGCGTCTCCATTTTTTTTTCCGCCCACGGACGCCATTTTCCCGTCTCATTTTTTTTTCGCAAAACAGCGTCGGTTTCGTGTATCAATTTTGTTTTTCGCACGACGAGGATGGTTTCGCGTCTCCATTTTTTTTTCCGCCCACAGACGCCATTTTCCCGTCTCCATTTTTTTTCGCAAAACAGCGTCGGTTTCGTGTATCAATTTTTTTTTTCGCACGACGAGGATGGTTTCGCCTCTCCATTTTTTTTTCCGCCCACGGACGCCATTTTCCCGTCTCCATTTTCTTTCGCAAAACAGCGTCGGTTTCGTGTATCAATTTTTTTTTTCGCACGACGAGGATGGTTTCGCGTCTCCATTTTTTTTTCCGCCCACAGACGCCATTTTCCCGTCTCAATTTTTTTTCGCAAAACAGCGTCGGTTTCGTGTATCATTTTTTTTTTTCGCACGACGAGGATGGTTTTGCGTCTCCATTTTTTTTTCCGCCCACAGACGCCATTTTCCCGTCTCAATTTTTTTTCGCAAAACAGCGTCGGTTTCGTGTATCAATTTTTTTTTTCGCACGACGAGGATGGTTTCGCGTCTCCATTTTTTTTTCCGCCCACGGACGCCATTTTCCCGTCTCCATTTTTTTTCGCAAAACAGCGTCGGTTTCGTGTATCAATTTTTTTTTTTCGCACGACGAGGATGGTTTCGCGTCTCCATTTTTTTTTCCGCCCACGGACGCCATTTTCCCGTCTCAATTTTTTTTCGCAAAACAGCGTCGGTTTCGTGTATCAATTTTTTTTTTCGCACGACGAGGATGGTTTCGCGTCTCCATTTTTTTTTCCGCCTACAGACGCCATTTTCCCGTCTCCATTTTCTTTCGCAAAACAGCGTCGGTTTCGTGTATCAATTTTTTTTTTCGCACGACGAGGATGGTTTCGCGTCTCCATTTTTTTTTCCGCCCACAGACGCCATTTTCCCGTCTCAATTTTTTTTCGCAAAACAGCGTCGGTTTCGTGTATCATTTTTTTTTTTCGCACGACGAGGATGGTTTCGCGTCTCCATTTTTTTTTCCGCCCACGGACGCCATTTTCCCGTCTCCATTTTTTTTCGCAAAACAGCGTCGGTTTCGTGTATCAATTTTTTTTTTCGCACGACGAGGATGGTTTCGCGTCTCCATTTTTTTTTCCGCCCACGGACGCCATTTTCCCGTCTCAATTTTTTTTCGCAAAACAGCCTCGGTTTTGTGTATCAATTTTTTTTTTCGCACGACGAGGATGGTTTCGCGTCTCCATTTTTTTTTCCGCCCACAGACGCCATTTTCCCGTCTCAATTTTTTTTCGCAAAACAGCGTCGGTTTCGTGTATCATTTTTTTTTTTCGCACAACGAGGATGGTTTCGCGTCTCCATTTTTTTTTCCGCCCACAGACGCCATTTTCCCGTCTCAATTTTTTTTCGCAAAACAGCGTCGGTTTCGTGTATCAATTTTTTTTTTCGCACGACGAGGATGGTTTCGCGTCTCCATTTTTTTTTCCGCCCACGGACGCCATTTTCCCGTCTCCATTTTTTTTCGCAAAACAGTGTCGGTTTCGTGTATCAATTTTTTTTTTTCGCACGACGAGGATGGTTTCGCGTCTCCATTTTTTTTTCCGCCCACGGACGCCATTTTCCCGTCTCAATTTTTTTTCGCAAAACAGCGTCGGTTTCGTGTATCAATTTTTTTTTTCGCACGACGAGGATGGTTTCGCGTCTCCATTTTTTTTTCCGCCCACAGACGCCATTTTCCCGTCTCCATTTTCTTTCGCAAAACAGCGTCGGTTTCGTGTATCAATTTTTTTTTTCGCACGACGAGGATGGTTTCGCGTCTCCATTTTTTTTTCCGCCCACGGACGCCATTTTCCCGTCTCCATTTTTTTTCGCAAAACAGCGTCGGTTTCGTGTATCAATTTTTTTTTTCGCACGACGAGGATGGTTTCGCGTCTCCATTTTTTTTTCCGCCCACGGACGCCATTTTCCCGTCTCCATTTTTTTTCGCAAAACAGCGTCGGTTTCATGTATCAATTTTTTTTTTCACACAACGAGGATGGTTTCGCGTCTCCATTTTTTTTTCCGCCCACGGACGCCATTTTCCCGTCTCAATTTTTTTTCGCAAAACAGCGTCGGTTTCGTGTATCAATTTTTTTTTTCGCACGACGAGGATGGTTTCGCGTCTCCATTTTTTTTTCCGCCCACAGACGCCATTTTCCCGTCGCCATTTTCTTTCGCAAAACAGCGTCGGTTTCGTGTATCATTTTTTTTTTTCGCACGACGAGGATGGTTTCGCGTCTCCATTTTTTTTTCCGCCCACGGACGCCATTTTCCCGTCTCCATTTTTTTTCGCAAAACAGCGTCGGTTTCGTGTATCCATTTTTTTTTTCGCACGACGAGGATGGTTTCGCGTCTCCATTTTTTTTCATCCCACGGACGCCATTTTCCCGTCTCCATTTTTTTTCGCAAAACAGCGTCGGTTTCGTGTATCAATTTTTTTTTTCGCACGACGAGGATGGTTTCGCGTCTCCATTTTTTTTTCCGCCCACGGACGCCATTTTCCCGTCTCAATTTTTTTTCGCAAAACAGCGTCGGTTTCGTGTATCGATTTTTTTTTTCGCACGACGAGGATGGTTTCGCGTCTCCATTTTTTTTTCCGCCCACGGACGCCATTTTCCCGTCTCAATTTTTTTTCGCAAAACAGCCTCGGTTTCGTGTATCGATTTTTTTTTTCGCACGACGAGGATGGTTTCGCGTCTCCATTTTTTTTTCCGCCCACGGACGCCATTTTCCCGTCTCAATTTTTTTTCGCAAAACAGCCTCGGTTTCGTGTATCAATTTTTTTTTCGCACAACGAGGATGGTTTCGCCTCTCCATTTTTTTTTCCGCCCACGGACGCCATTTTCCCGTCTCAATTTTTTTTCGCAAAACAGCCTCGGTTTCGTGTATCAATTTTTTTTTTCGCACAACGAGGATGGTTTCGCGTCTCCATTTTTTTTTCCGCCCACGGACGCCATTTTCCCGTCTCCATTTTTTTTCGCAAAACAGCCTAGGTTTCGTGTATCAATTTTTTTTTTCGCAGGACGAGGATGGTTTCGCCTCTACATTTTTTTTTCCGCCCACGGACGCCATTTTCCCATCTCCATTTTTTTTCGCAAAACAGCCTCGGTTTCGTGTATCAATTTTTTTTTTCGCACGACGAGGATGGTTTCGCGTCTCCATTTTTTTTTCCGCCCAGGGACGCCATTTTCCCGTCTCAATTTTTTTTCGCAAAACAGCCTCGGTTTCGTGTATCAATTTTTTTTTTCGCACGACGAGGATGGTTTCGCCTCTCCATTTTTTTTTCCGCCCACGGACGCCATTTTCCCGTCTCAATTTTTTTTCGCAAAACAGCGTCAGTTTCGTGTATCAATTTTTTTTTTCGCACGACGAGGATGGTTTCGCCTCTCCATTTTTTTTTCCGCCCACGGACGCCGTTTTCCCGTCTCAATTTTTTTTCGCAAAACAGCCTCGGTTTCGTGTATCAATTTTTTTTTTCGCACGACGAGGATGGTTTCGCCTCTCCATTTTTTTTTCCGCCCACGGACGCCATTTTCCCGTCTCAATTTTTTTTCGCAAAACAGCGTCGGTTTCGTGTATCAATTTTTTTTTTCGCACGACGAGGATGGTTTCGCCTCTCCATTTTTTTTTCCGCCCACGGACGCCGTTTTCCCGTCTCAATTTTTTTTCGCAAAACAGCCTCGGTTTCGTGTATCAATTTTTTTTTTTCGCACGACGAGGATGGTTTCGCCTCTCCATTTTTTTTTCCGCCCAGGGACGCACTTTTCCCGTCTCAATTTTTTTTCGCAAAACAGCGTCGGTTTCGTGTATCAATTTTTTTTTTCGCACGACGAGGATGGTTTCGCCTCTCCATTTTTTTTTCCGCCCACGGACGCCATTTTCCCGTCTCAATTTTTTTTCGCAAAACAGCGTCGGTTTCGTGTATCAATTTTTTTTTTCGCACGACGAGGATGGTTTCGCCTCTCCATTTTTTTTTCCGCCCACGGACGCCATTTTCCCGTCTCAATTTTTTTTCGCAAAACAGCCTCGGTTTCGTGTATCAATTTTTTTTTTCGCACGACGAGGATGGTTTCGCGGCTCCATTTTTTTTCCGCCCACGGACGCCATTTTCCCGTCTCATTTTTTTTTCGCAAAACAGCGTCGGTTTCGTGTATCAATTTTTTTTTTCCGCACGACGAGGATGGTTTTGCCTCTCCATTTTTTTTTCCGCCCAGGGACGCACTTTTCCCGTCTCAATTTTTTTTCGCAAAACAGCCTCGGTTTCGTGTATCAATTTTTTTTTTCGCACGACGAGGATGGTTTCGCCTCTCCATTTTTTTTTTCCGCCCACGGACGCCATTTTCCCGTCTCAATTTTTTTTCGCAAAACAGCCTCGGTTTCGTGTATCAATTTTTTTTTTCGCACGACGAGGATGGTTTCGCCTCTCCATTTTTTTTTCCGCCCACGGACGCCATTTTCCCGTCTCAATTTTTTTTCGCAAAACAGCGTCGGTTTCGTGTATCAATTTTTTTTTTCGCACGACGAGGATGGTTTCGCGTCTCCATTTTTTTTTCCGCCCACGGACGCCATTTTCCCGTCTCAATTTTTTTTCGCAAAACAGCGTCGGTTTCGTGTATCAATTTTTTTTTTCGCACGACGAGGATGGTTTCGCGTCTCCATTTTTTTTCATCCCACGGACGCCATTTTCCCGTCTCCATTTTTTTTCGCAAAACAGCGTCGGTTTCGTGTATCAATTTTTTCTTTCGCACGACGAGGATGGTTTCGCGTCTCCATTTTTTTTTCCGCCCACGGACGCCATTTTCCCGTCTCAATTTTTTTTCGCAAAACAGCGTCGGTTTCGTGTATCGATTTTTTTTTTCGCACGACGAGGATGGTTTCGCGTCTCCATTATTTTTTCCGCCCACGGACGCCATTTTCCCGTCTCCATTTTTTTTCGCAAAACAGCGTCGGTTTCGTGTATCAATTTTTTTTTTCGCACGACGAGGATGGTTTCGCGTCTCCATTTTTTTTTCCGCCCACGGACGCCATTTTCCCGTCTCAATTTTTTTTCGCAAAACAGCGTCGGTTTCGTGTATCGATTTTTTTTTTCGCACGACGAGGATGGTTTCGCGTCTCCATTTTTTTTTCCGCCCACGGACGCCATTTTCCCGTCTCCATTTTTTTTCGCAAAACAGCGTCGGTTTCGTGTATCGATTTTTTTTTTCGCACGACGAGGATGGTTTCGCGTCTCCATTTTTTTTTCCGCCCACGGACGCCATTTTCCCGTCTCAATTTTTTTTCGCAAAACAGCCTCGGTTTCGTGTATCGATTTTTTTTTTCGCACGACGAGGATGGTTTCGCGTCTCCATTTTTTTTTCCGCCCACGGACGCCATTTTCCCGTCTCCATTTTTTTTCGCAAAACAGCCTCGGTTTCGTGTATCAATTTTTTTTTTCGCACAACGAGGATGGTTTCGCGTCTCCATTTTTTTTTCCGCCCACGGACGCCATTTTCCCGTCTCAATTTTTTTTCGCAAAACAGCGTCGGTTTCGTGTATCAATTTTTTTTTTCGCACGACGAGGATGGTTTCGCGTTTCCATTTTTTTTTCCGCCCACAGACGCCATTTTCCCGTCTCAATTTTTTTCGCAAAACAGCGTCGGTTTCGTGTATCAATTTTTTTTTTCGCACGACGAGGATGGTTTCGCGTTTCCATTTTTTTCTCCGCCCACAGACGCCATTTTCCTGTCTCCATTTTTTTTCGCAAAACAGCGTCGGTTTCGTGTATCATTTTTTTTTTTCGCACGACGAGGATGGTTTCGCGTCTCCATTTTTTTTTCCGCCCACGGACGCCATTTTCCCGTCTCAATTTTTTTTCGCAAAACAGCGTCGGTTTCGTGTATCAATTTTTTTTTTCGCACGACGAGGATGGTTTCGCGTCTCCATTTTTTTTCATCCCACGGACGCCATTTTCCCGTCTCCATTTTTTTTCGCAAAACAGCGTCGGTTTCGTGTATCAATTTTTTTTTTCGCACGACGAGGATGGTTTCGCGTCTCCATTTTTTTTTCCGCCCACGGACGCCATTTTCCCGTCTCAATTTTTTTTCGCAAAACAGCGTCGGTTTCGTGTATCGATTTTTTTTTTCGCACGACGAGGATGGTTTCGCGTCTCCATTATTTTTTCCGCCCACGGACGCCATTTTCCCGTCTCCATTTTTTTTCGCAAAACAGCGTCGGTTTCGTGTATCAATTTTTTTTTTCGCACGACGAGGATGGTTTCGCGTCTCCATTTTTTTTTCCGCCCACGGACGCCATTTTCCCGTCTCAATTTTTTTTCGCAAAACAGCGTCGGTTTCGTGTATCGATTTTTTTTTTTCGCACGACGAGGATGGTTTCGCGTCTCCATTTTTTTTTCCGCCCACGGACGCCATTTTCCCGTCTCAATTTTTTTTCGCAAAACAGCCTCGGTTTCGTGTATCGATTTTTTTTTTCGCACGACGAGGATGGTTTCGCGTCTCCATTTTTTTTTCCGCCCACGGACGCCATTTTCCCGTCTCAATTTTTTTTCGCAAAACAGCCTCGGTTTCGTGTATCAATTTTTTTTTTCGCACAACGAGGATGGTTTCGCCTCTCCATTTTTTTTTCCGCCCACGGACGCCATTTTCCCGTCTCAATTTTTTTTCGCAAAACAGCCTCGGTTTCGTGTATCAATTTTTTTTTTCGCACAACGAGGATGGTTTCGCCTCTCCATTTTTTTTTCCGCCCACGGACGCCATTTTCCCGTCTCATTTTTTTTTCGCAAAACAGCCTCGGTTTCGTGTATCAATTTTTTTTTTTCGCACGACGAGGATGGTTTCGCCTCTCCATTTTTTTTTCCGCCCACGGACGCACTTTTCCCGTCTCAATTTTTTTTCGCAAAACAGCCTCGGTTTCGTGTATCAATTTTTTTTTTCGCACAACGAGGATGGTTTCGCCTCTCCATTTTTTCTTTCCGCCCACGGACGCCATTTTCCCGTCTCCATTTTTTTTCGCAAAACAGCCTAGGTTTCATGTATCAATTTTTTTTTTCGCAGGACGAGGATGGTTTCGCCACTACATTTTTTTTTCCGCCCACGGACGCCATTTTCCCGTCTCAATTTTTTTTCGCAAAACAGCGTCGGTTTCGTGTATCAATTTTTTTTTTCGCACGACGAGGATGGTTTCGCGTCTCCATTTTTTTTTCCGCCCACGGACGCCTTTTTCCCGTCTCAATTTTTTTTCGCAAAACAGCCTCGGTTTCGTGTATCAATTTTTTTTTTCGCACGACGAGGATGGTTTCGCGGCTCCATTTTTTTTCCGCCCACGGACGCCATTTTCCCGTCTCATTTTTTTTTCGCAAAACAGCCTCGGTTTCCTGTATCAATTTTTTTTTTCCGCACGACGAGGATGGTTTCGCGTCTCCATTTTTTTTTCCGCCCACGGACGCCATTTTCCCATCTCCATTTTTTTTCGCAAAACAGCCTCGGTTTCGTGTATCAATTTTTTTTTTCGCACGACGAGGATGGTTTCGCGTCTCCATTTTTTTTTCCGCCCAGGGACGCCATTTTCCCGTCTCAATTTTTTTTCGCAAAACAGCCTCGGTTTCGTGTATCAATTTTTTTTTTCGCACGACGAGGATGGTTTCGCCTCTCCATTTTTTTTTCCGCCCACGGACACCATTTTCCCGTCTCAATTTTTTTTCGCAAAACAGCGTCGGTTTCGTGTATCAATTTTTTTTTTCGCACGACGAGGATGGTTTCGCCTCTCCATTTTTTTTTCCGCCCACGGACGCCGTTTTCCCGTCTCCATTTTTTTTCGCAAAACAGCCTCGGTTTCGTGTATCAATTTTTTTTTTCGCACGACGAGGATGGTTTCGCGGCTCCATTTTTTTTTCCGCCCACGGACGCCATTTTCCCGTCTCAATTTTTTTTCGCAAAACAGCCTCGGTTTCGTGTATCAATTTTTTTTTTTCCGCACGACGAGGATGGTTTCGCCTCTCCATTTTTTTTTCCGCCCACGGACGCCATTTTCCCGTCTCAATTTTTTTTCGCAAAACAGCGTCGATTTCGTGTATCAATTTTTTTTTTCGCATGACGAGGATGGTTTCGCCACTCCATTTTTTTTTCCGCCCACGGACGCCTTTTTCCCGTCTCAATTTTTTTTCGCAAAACAGCCTCGGTTTCGTGTATCAATTTTTTTTTTCGCACGACGAGGATGGTTTCGCGGCTCCATTTTTTTTCCGCCCACGGACGCCATTTTCCCGTCTCATTTTTTTTTCGCAAAACAGCGTCGGTTTCGTGTATCAATTTTTTTTTTCCGCACGACGAGGATGGTTTCGCCTCTCCATTTTTTTTTCCGCCCAGGGACGCCATTTTCCCGTCTCAATTTTTTTTCGCAAAACAGCGTCGGTTTCGTGTATCAATTTTTTTTTTCGCACGACGAGGATGGTTTCGCGTCTCCATTTTTTTTTCCGCCCACGGACGCCATTTTCCCGTCTCAATTTTTTTTCGCAAAACAGCGTCGGTTTCGTGTATCGATTTTTTTTTTCGCACGACGAGGATGGTTTCGCGTCTCCATTATTTTTTCCGCCCACGGACGCCATTTTCCCGTCTCAATTTTTTTTCGCAAAACAGCCTGGGTTTCGTGTATCAATTTTTTTTTTCGCACGACGAGGATGGTTTCGCGTCTCCATTTTTTTTTCCGCCCACGGACGCCATTTTCCCGTCTCAATTTTTTTTCGCAAAACAGCGTCGGTTTCGTGTATCGATTTTTTTTTTCGCACGACGAGGATGGTTTCGCGTCTCCATTTTTTTTTCCGCCCACGGACGCCATTTTCCCGTCTCCATTTTTTTTCGCAAAACAGCGTCGGTTTCGTGTATCGATTTTTTTTTTCGCACGACGAGGATGGTTTCGCGTTTCCATTTTTTTTTCCGCCCACAGACGCCATTTTCCCGTCTCAATTTTTTTCGCAAAACAGCGTCGGTTTCGTGTATCAATTTTTTTTTTCGCACGACGAGGATGGTTTCGCGTTTCCATTTTTTTCTCCGCCCACAGACGCCATTTTCCCGTCTCCATTTTTTTTCGCAAAACAGCCTCGGTTTCGTGTATCATTTTTTTTTTTCGCACGACGAGGATGGTTTCGCGTCTCCATTTTTTTTTCCGCCCACAGACGCCATTTTCCCGTCTCCATTTTCTTTCGCAAAACAGCGTTGGTTTCGTGTATCAATTTTTTTTTTCGCACGACGAGGATGGTTTCGCCTCTCCATTTTTTTTTCCGCCCACGGACGCCATTTTCCCGTCTCAATTTTTTTTCGCAAAACAGCGTCGGTTTCGTGTATCAATTTTTTTTTTCACACGACGAGGATGGTTTCGCGTCTCCATTTTTTTTTCCGCCCACGGACGCCATTTTCCCGTCTCAATTTTTTTTCGCAAAACAGCCCCGGTTTCGTGTATCATTTTTTTTTTTCGCACGACGAGGATGGTTTCGCGTCTCCATTTTTTTTTCCGCCCACGGACGCCATTTTCCCGTCTCCATTTTTTTTTCGCAAAACAGCGTCGGTTTCGTGTATCAATTTCTTTTTTTCGCACGACGAGGATGGTTTCGTGTCTCCATTTTTTTTTCCGCCCACGGACGCCATTTTCCCGTCTCAATTTTTTTTCGCAAAACAGCGTCGGTTTCGTGTATCAATTTTTTTTTTTCGCACGACGAGGATGGTTTCGCGTCTCCATTTTTTTTTCCGCCCACGGACGCCATTTTCCCGTCTCCATTTTCTTTCGCAAAACAGCGTCGGTTTCGTGTATCAATTTTTTTTTTCGCACGACGAGGATGGTTTCGCGTCTCCATTTTTTTTTCCGCCCACGGACGCCATTTTCCCGTCTCCATTTTTTTTCGCAAAACAGCGTCGGTTTCGTGTATCAATTTTTTTTTTCGCACGACGAGGATGGTTTCGCGTTTCCATTTTTTTTTCCGCCCACAGACGCCATTTTCCCGTCTCCATTTTCTTTCGCAAAACAGTGTCGGTTTCGTGTATCAATTTTTTTTTTCGCACGACGAGGATGGTTTCGCGTCTCCTTTTTTTTCTCCGCCCACAGACGCCATTTTCCCGTCTCAATTTTTTTTCGCAAAACAGCGTCGGTTTCGTGTATCATTTTTTTTTTTCGCACGACGAGGATGGTTTCGCGTCTCCATTTTTTTTTCCGCCCACGGACGCCATTTTCCCGTCTCCATTTTTTTTTCGCAAAACAGCGTCGGTTTCGTGTATCAATTTCTTTTTTTCGCACGACGAGGATGGTTTCGTGTCTCCATTTTTTTTTCCGCCCACGGACGCCATTTTCCCGTCTCCATTTTTTTTCGCAAAACAGCGTCGGTTTCGTGTATCAATTTTTTTTTTCGCACGACGAGGATGGTTTCGCGTCTCCATTTTTTTTTCCGCCCACGGACGCCATTTTCCCGTCTCCATTTTCTTTCGCAAAACAGCGTCGGTTTCGTGTATCAATTTTTTTTTTCGCACGACGAGGATGGTTTCGCGTCTCCATTTTTTTTTCCGCCCACGGACGCCATTTTCCCGTCTCCATTTTTTTTCGCAAAACAGCGTCGGTTTCGTGTATCAATTTTTTTTTTCGCACGACGAGGATGGTTTCGCGTTTCCATTTTTTTTTCCGCCCACAGACGCCATTTTCCCGTCTCCATTTTCTTTCGCAAAACAGTGTCGGTTTCGTGTATCAATTTTTTTTTTCGCACGACGAGGATGGTTTCGCGTCTCCTTTTTTTTCTCCGCCCACAGACGCCATTTTCCCGTCTCAATTTTTTTTCGCAAAACAGCGTCGGTTTCGTGTATCATTTTTTTTTTTCGCACGACGAGGATGGTTTCGCGTCTCCATTTTTTTTTCCGCCCACAGACGCCATTTTCCCGTCTCCATTTTCTTTCGCAAAACAGCGTTGGTTTCGTGTATCAATTTTTTTTTTCGCACGACGAGGATGGTTTCGCGTCTCCATTTTTTTTTCCGCCCACGGACGCCATTTTCCCGTCTCAATTTTTTTTCGCAAAACAGCGTCGGTTTCGTGTACCAATTTTTTTTTTCGCACGACGAGGATGGTTTCGCCTCTCCATTTTTTTTTCCGCCCACGGACGCCATTTTCCCGTCTCAATTTTTTTTCGCAAAACAGCGTCGGTTTCGTGTATCAATTTTTTTTTTCGCACGACGAGGATGGTTTCGCGTCTCCATTTTTTTTTCCGCCCACGGACGCCATTTTCCCGTCTCATTTTTTTTTCGCAAAACAGCGTCGGTTTCGTGTATCATTTTTTTTTTTCGCACGACGAGGATGGTTTCGCGTCTCCATTTTTTCTTCCGCCCACGGACGCCATTTTCCCGTCTCCATTTTTTTTTCGCAAAACAGCGTCGGTTTCGTGTATCAATTTTTTTTTTTCGCACGACGAGGATGGTTTCGCGTCTCCATTTTTTTTTCCGCCCACAGACGCCATTTTCCCGTCTCAATTTTTTTTCGCAAAACAGCGTCGGTTTCGTGTATCAATTTTTTTTTTCGCACGACGAGGATGGTTTCGCGTCTCCATTTTTTTTTCCGCCCACGGACGCCATTTTCCCGTCTCCATTTTTTTTCGCAAAACAGCGTCGGTTTCGTGTATCAATTTTTTTTTTTCGCACGACGAGGATGGTTTCGCGTCTCCATTTTTTTTTCCGCCCACGGACGCCATTTTCCCGTCTCAATTTTTTTTCGCAAAACAGCGTCGGTTTCGTGTATCAATTTTTTTTTTCGCACGACGAGGATGGTTTCGCGTCTCCATTTTTTTTTCCGCCCACAGACGCCATTTTCCCGTCTCCATTTTCTTTCGCAAAACAGCGTCGGTTTCGTGTATCAATTTTTTTTTTCGCACGACGAGGATGGTTTCGCGTCTCCATTTTTTTTTCCGCCCACGGACGCCATTTTCCCGTCTCAATTTTTTTTCGCAAAACAGCGTCGGTTTCGTGTATCAATTTTTTTTTTCGCACGACGAGGATGGTTTCGCGTCTCCATTTTTTTTTCCGCCCACGGACGCCTTTTTCCCGTCTCAATTTTTTTTCGCAAAACAGCGTCGGTTTCGTGTATCAATTTTTTTTTTCGCACGACGAGGATGGTTTCGCGTCTCCATTTTTTTTTCCGCCCACGGACGCCATTTTCCCGTCTCAATTTTTTTTCGCAAAACAGCCTCGGTTTCGTGTATCAATTTTTTTTTTCGCACGACGAGGATGGTTTCGCGGCTCCATTTTTTTTCCGCCCACGGACGCCATTTTCCCGTCTCATTTTTTTTTCGCAAAACAGCCTCGGTTTCCTGTATCAATTTTTTTTTTCCGCACGACGAGGATGGTTTCGCGTCTCCATTTTTTTTTCCGCCCACGGACGCCATTTTCCCATCTCCATTTTTTTTCGCAAAACAGCCTCGGTTTCGTGTATCAATTTTTTTTTTCGCACGACGAGGATGGTTTCGCGTCTCCATTTTTTTTTCCGCCCAGGGACGCCATTTTCCCGTCTCAATTTTTTTTCGCAAAACAGCCTCGGTTTCGTGTATCAATTTTTTTTTTCGCACGACGAGGATGGTTTCGCGTCTCCATTTTTTTTTCCGCCCAGGGACGCCATTTTCCCGTCTCAATTTTTTTTCGCAAAACAGCCTCGGTTTCGTGTATCAATTTTTTTTTTCGCACGACGAGGATGGTTTCGCCTCTCCATTTTTTTTTCCGCCCACGGACGCCATTTTCCCGTCTCAATTTTTTTTCGCAAAACAGCGTCGGTTTCGTGTATCAATTTTTTTTTTCACACGACGAGGATGGTTTCGCGTCTCCATTTTTTTTTCCGCCCACGGACGCCATTTTCCCGTCTCAATTTTTTTTCGCAAAACAGCCCCGGTTTCGTGTATCATTTTTTTTTTTCGCACGACGAGGATGGTTTCGCGTCTCCATTTTTTTTTCCGCCCACGGACGCCATTTTCCCGTCTCCATTTTTTTTTCGCAAAACAGCGTCGG
Source organism: Podargus strigoides (assembly GCA_028020825.1). Lineage (NCBI taxonomy): Eukaryota > Metazoa > Chordata > Aves > Caprimulgiformes > Podargidae > Podargus > Podargus strigoides. Next base: position 52,685 of record CM051635.1, on the reverse strand, counting down.
TTTCGTGTATCAATTTCTTTTTTTCGCACGACGAGGATGGTTTCGTGTCTCCATTTTTTTTTCCGCCCACGGACGCCATTTTCCCGTCTCAATTTTTTTTCGCAAAACAGCGTCGGTTTCGTGTATCAATTTTTTTTTTTCGCACGACGAGGATGGTTTCGCGTCTCCATTTTTTTTTCCGCCCACGGACGCCATTTTCCCGTCTCCATTTTCTTTCGCAAAACAGCGTCGGTTTCGTGTATCAATTTTTTTTTTCGCACGACGAGGATGGTTTCGCGTCTCCATTTTTTTTTCCGCCCACGGACGCCATTTTCCCGTCTCCATTTTTTTTCGCAAAACAGCGTCGGTTTCGTGTATCAATTTTTTTTTTCGCACGACGAGGATGGTTTCGCGTTTCCATTTTTTTTTCCGCCCACAGACGCCATTTTCCCGTCTCCATTTTCTTTCGCAAAACAGTGTCGGTTTCGTGTATCAATTTTTTTTTTCGCACGACGAGGATGGTTTCGCGTCTCCTTTTTTTTCTCCGCCCACAGACGCCATTTTCCCGTCTCAATTTTTTTTCGCAAAACAGCGTCGGTTTCGTGTATCATTTTTTTTTTTCGCACGACGAGGATGGTTTCGCGTCTCCATTTTTTTTTCCGCCCACGGACGCCATTTTCCCGTCTCCATTTTTTTTTCGCAAAACAGCGTCGGTTTCGTGTATCAATTTCTTTTTTTCGCACGACGAGGATGGTTTCGTGTCTCCATTTTTTTTTCCGCCCACGGACGCCATTTTCCCGTCTCAATTTTTTTTCGCAAAACAGCGTCGGTTTCGTGTATCAATTTTTTTTTTTCGCACGACGAGGATGGTTTCGCGTCTCCATTTTTTTTTCCGCCCACGGACGCCATTTTCCCGTCTCCATTTTCTTTCGCAAAACAGCGTCGGTTTCGTGTATCAATTTTTTTTTTCGCACGACGAGGATGGTTTCGCGTCTCCATTTTTTTTTCCGCCCACGGACGCCATTTTCCCGTCTCCATTTTTTTTCGCAAAACAGCGTCGGTTTCGTGTATCAATTTTTTTTTTCGCACGACGAGGATGGTTTCGCGTTTCCATTTTTTTTTCCGCCCACAGACGCCATTTTCCCGTCTCCATTTTCTTTCGCAAAACAGTGTCGGTTTCGTGTATCAATTTTTTTTTTCGCACGACGAGGATGGTTTCGCGTCTCCTTTTTTTTCTCCGCCCACAGACGCCATTTTCCCGTCTCAAATTTTTTTCGCAAAACAGCGTCGGTTTCGTGTATCATTTTTTTTTTTCGCACGACGAGGATGGTTTCGCGTCTCCATTTTTTTTTCCGCCCACAGACGCCATTTTCCCGTCTCCATTTTCTTTCGCAAAACAGCGTTGGTTTCGTGTATCAATTTTTTTTTTCGCACGACGAGGATGGTTTCGCGTCTCCATTTTTTTTTCCGCCCACGGACGCCATTTTCCCGTCTCAATTTTTTTTCGCAAAACAGCGTCGGTTTCGTGTACCAATTTTTTTTTTCGCACGACGAGGATGGTTTCGCCTCTCCATTTTTTTTTCCGCCCACGGACGCCATTTTCCCGTCTCAATTTTTTTTCGCAAAACAGCGTCGGTTTCGTGTATCAATTTTTTTTTTCGCACGACGAGGATGGTTTCGCGTCTCCATTTTTTTTTCCGCCCACGGACGCCATTTTCCCGTCTCATTTTTTTTTCGCAAAACAGCGTCGGTTTCGTGTATCATTTTTTTTTTTCGCACGACGAGGATGGTTTCGCGTCTCCATTTTTTCTTCCGCCCACGGACGCCATTTTCCCGTCTCCATTTTTTTTTCGCAAAACAGCGTCGGTTTCGTGTATCAATTTTTTTTTTTCGCACGACGAGGATGGTTTCGCGTCTCCATTTTTTTTTCCGCCCACAGACGCCATTTTCCCGTCTCAATTTTTTTTCGCAAAACAGCGTCGGTTTCGTGTATCAATTTTTTTTTTCGCACGACGAGGATGGTTTCGCGTCTCCATTTTTTTTTCCGCCCACGGACGCCATTTTCCCGTCTCCATTTTTTTTCGCAAAACAGCGTCGGTTTCGTGTATCAATTTTTTTTTTTCGCACGACGAGGATGGTTTCGCGTCTCCATTTTTTTTTCCGCCCACGGACGCCATTTTCCCGTCTCAATTTTTTTTCGCAAAACAGCGTCGGTTTCGTGTATCAATTTTTTTTTTCGCACGACGAGGATGGTTTCGCGTCTCCATTTTTTTTTCCGCCCACAGACGCCATTTTCCCGTCTCCATTTTCTTTCGCAAAACAGCGTCGGTTTCGTGTATCAATTTTTTTTTTCGCACGACGAGGATGGTTTCGCGTCTCCATTTTTTTTTCCGCCCACGGACGCCATTTTCCCGTCTCAATTTTTTTTCGCAAAACAGCGTCGGTTTCGTGTATCAATTTTTTTTTTCGCACGACGAGGATGGTTTCGCGTCTCCATTTTTTTTTCCGCCCACGGACGCCATTTTCCCGTCTCAATTTTTTTTCGCAAAACAGCGTCGGTTTCGTGTATCAATTTTTTTTTTTCGCACGACGAGGATGGTTTCGCGTCTCCATTTTTTTTTCCGCCCACGGACGCCATTTTCCCGTCTCCATTTTTTTTCGCAAAACAGCGTCGGTTTCGTGTATCAATTTTTTTTTTTCGCACGACGAGGATGGTTTCGCGTCTCCATTTTTTTTTCCGCCCACGGACGCCATTTTCCCGTCTCCATTTTTTTTCGCAAAACAGCCTAGGTTTCATGTATCAATTTTTTTTTTCGCAGGACGAGGATGGTTTCGCCTCTACATTTTTTTTTCCGCCCACGGACGCCATTTTCCCGTCTCAATTTTTTTTCGCAAAACAGCGTCGGTTTCGTGTATCAATTTTTTTTTTCGCACGACGAGGATGGTTTCGCGTCTCCATTTTTTTTTCCGCCCACGGACGCCTTTTTCCCGTCTCAATTTTTTTTCGCAAAACAGCGTCGGTTTCGTGTATCAATTTTTTTTTTCGCACGACGAGGATGGTTTCGCGGCTCCATTTTTTTTCCGCCCACGGACGCCATTTTCCCGTCTCATTTTTTTTTCGCAAAACAGCCTCGGTTTCCTGTATCAATTTTTTTTTTCCGCACGACGAGGATGGTTTCGCGTCTCCATTTTTTTTTCCGCCCACGGACGCCATTTTCCCATCTCCATTTTTTTTCGCAAAACAGCCTCGGTTTCGTGTATCAATTTTTTTTTTCGCACGACGAGGATGGTTTCGCGTCTCCATTTTTTTTTCCGCCCAGGGACGCCATTTTCCCGTCTCAATTTTTTTTCGCAAAACAGCCTCGGTTTCGTGTATCAATTTTTTTTTTCGCACGACGAGGATGGTTTCGCCTCTCCATTTTTTTTTCCGCCCACGGACGCCATTTTCCCGTCTCAATTTTTTTTCGCAAAACAGCGTCGGTTTCGTGTATCAATTTTTTTTTTCGCACGACGAGGATGGTTTCGCCTCTCCATTTTTTTTTCCGCCCACGGACGCCGTTTTCCCGTCTCCATTTTTTTTCGCAAAACAGCCTCGGTTTCGTGTATCAATTTTTTTTTTCGCACGACGAGGATGGTTTCGCGGCTCCATTTTTTTTTCCGCCCACGGACGCCATTTTCCCGTCTCAATTTTTTTTCGCAAAACAGCCTCGGTTTCGTGTATCAATTTTTTTTTTTCCGCACGACGAGGATGGTTTCGCGTCTCCATTTTTTTTTCCGCCCACGGACGCAATTTTCCCGTCTCAATTTTTTTTCGCAAAACAGCCTCGGTTTCGTGTATCAATTTTTTTTTTCGCACGACGAGGATGGTTTCGCGTCTCCATTTTTTTTTTCCGCCCAGGGACGCCATTTTCCCGTCTCAATTTTTTTTCGCAAAACAGCCTGGGTTTCGTGTATTAATTTTTTTTTTTCGCACGACGAGGATGGTTTCGCCTCTCCATTTTTTTTTCCGCCCACGGACGCCATTTTCCCGTCTCAATTTTTTTTCGCAAAACAGCCTCGGTTTCGTGTATCAATTTTTTTTTTCGCACGACGAGGATGGTTTCGCGTCTCCATTTTTTTTTCCGCCCACGGACGCCGTTTTCCCGTCTCAATTTTTTTTCGCAAAACAGCCTCGGTTTCGTGTATCAATTTTTTTTTTCGCACGACGAGGTTGGTTTCGCCTCTCCATTTTTTTTTCCGCCCACGGACGCCATTTTCCCGTCTCAATTTTTTTTCGCAAAACAGCGTCGGTTTCGTGTATCAATTTTTTTTTTCGCACGACGAGGATGGTTTCGCCTCTCCATTTTTTTTTCCGCCCACGGACGCCGTTTTCCCGTCTCAATTTTTTTTCGCAAAACAGCCTCGGTTTCGTGTATCAATTTTTTTTTTTCGGACGACGAGGATGGTTTCGCCTCTCCATTTTTTTTTCCGCCCAGGGACGCACTTTTCCCGTCTCAATTTTTTTTCGCAAAACAGCGTCGGTTTCGTGTATCAATTTTTTTTTTCGCACGACGAGGATGGTTTCGCCTCTCCATTTTTTTTTCCGCCCACGGACGCCATTTTCCCGTCTCAATTTTTTTTCGCAAAACAGCGTCGGTTTCGTGTATCAATTTTTTTTTTCGCACGACAAGGATGGTTTCGCCACTCCATTTTTTTTTCCGCCCACGGACGCCTTTTTCCCGTCTCAATTTTTTTTCGCAAAACAGCCTCGGTTTCGTGTATCAATTTTTTTTTTCGCACGACGAGGATGGTTTCGCGGCTCCATTTTTTTTCCGCCCACGGACGCCATTTTCCCGTCTCATTTTTTTTTCGCAAAACAGCGTCGGTTTCGTGTATCAATTTTTTTTTTCCGCACGACGAGGATGGTTTCGCCTCTCCATTTTTTTTTCCGCCCAGGGACGCCATTTTCCCGTCTCAATTTTTTTTCGCAAAACAGCGTCGGTTTCGTGTATCAATTTTTTTTTTCGCACGACGAGGATGGTTTCGCGTCTCCATTTTTTTTTCCGCCCACGGACGCCATTTTCCCGTCTCAATTTTTTTTCGCAAAACAGCGTCGGTTTCGTGTATCGATTTTTTTTTTCGCACGACGAGGATGGTTTCGCGTCTCCATTATTTTTTCCGCCCACGGACGCCATTTTCCCGTCTCAATTTTTTTTCGCAAAACAGCCTGGGTTTCGTGTATCAATTTTTTTTTTCGCACGACGAGGATGGTTTCGCGTCTCCATTTTTTTTTCCGCCCACGGACGCCATTTTCCCGTCTCAATTTTTTTTCGCAAAACAGCGTCGGTTTCGTGTATCGATTTTTTTTTTCGCACGACGAGGATGGTTTCGCGTCTCCATTTTTTTTTCCGCCCACGGACGCCATTTTCCCGTCTCCATTTTTTTTCGCAAAACAGCGTCGGTTTCGTGTATCGATTTTTTTTTTCGCACGACGAGGATGGTTTCGCGTCTCCATTTTTTTTTCCGCCCACGGACGCCATTTTCCCGTCTCAATTTTTTTTCGCAAAACAGCCTCGGTTTCGTGTATCGATTTTTTTTTTCGCACGACGAGGATGGTTTCGCGTCTCCATTTTTTTTTCCGCCCACGGACGCCATTTTCCCGTCTCCATTTTTTTTCGCAAAACAGCCTCGGTTTCGTGTATCAATTTTTTTTTTCGCACAACGAGGATGGTTTCGCGTCTCCATTTTTTTTTCCGCCCACGGACGCCATTTTCCCGTCTCAATTTTTTTTCGCAAAACAGCGTCGGTTTCGTGTATCAATTTTTTTTTTCGCACGACGAGGATGGTTTCGCGTTTCCATTTTTTTTTCCGCCCACAGACGCCATTTTCCCGTCTCAATTTTTTTCGCAAAACAGCGTCGGTTTCGTGTATCAATTTTTTTTTTCGCACGACGAGGATGGTTTCGCGTTTCCATTTTTTTCTCCGCCCACAGACGCCATTTTCCCGTCTCCATTTTTTTTCGCAAAACAGCCTCGGTTTCGTGTATCATTTTTTTTTTTCGCACGACGAGGATGGTTTCGCGTCTCCATTTTTTTTTCCGCCCACAGACGCCATTTTCCCGTCTCCATTTTCTTTCGCAAAACAGCGTTGGTTTCGTGTATCAATTTTTTTTTTCGCACGACGAGGATGGTTTCGCCTCTCCATTTTTTTTTCCGCCCACGGACGCCATTTTCCCGTCTCAATTTTTTTTCGCAAAACAGCGTCGGTTTCGTGTATCAATTTTTTTTTTCACACGACGAGGATGGTTTCGCGTCTCCATTTTTTTTTCCGCCCACGGACGCCATTTTCCCGTCTCAATTTTTTTTCGCAAAACAGCCCCGGTTTCGTGTATCATTTTTTTTTTTCGCACGACGAGGATGGTTTCGCGTCTCCATTTTTTTTTCCGCCCACGGACGCCATTTTCCCGTCTCAATTTTTTTTCGCAAAACAGCGTCGGTTTCGTGTATCAATTTTTTTTTTTCGCACGACTAGGATGGTTTCGCGTCTCCATTTTTTTTTCCGCCCACGGACGCCATTTTCCCGTCTCCATTTTCTTTCGCAAAACAGCGTCGGTTTCGTGTATCAATTTTTTTTTTCGCACGACGAGGATGGTTTCGCGTCTCCATTTTTTTTTCCGCCCACGGACGCCATTTTCCCGTCTCCATTTTTTTTTCGCAAAACAGCGTCGGTTTCGTGTATCAATTTCTTTTTTTCGCACGACGAGGATGGTTTCGTGTCTCCATTTTTTTTTCCGCCCACGGACGCCATTTTCCCGTCTCAATTTTTTTTCGCAAAACAGCGTCGGTTTCGTGTATCAATTTTTTTTTTTCGCACGACGAGGATGGTTTCGCGTCTCCATTTTTTTTTCCGCCCACGGACGCCATTTTCCCGTCTCCATTTTCTTTCGCAAAACAGCGTCGGTTTCGTGTATCAATTTTTTTTTTCGCACGACGAGGATGGTTTCGCGTCTCCATTTTTTTTTCCGCCCACGGACGCCATTTTCCCGTCTCCATTTTTTTTCGCAAAACAGCGTCGGTTTCGTGTATCATTTTTTTTTTTCGCACGACGAGGATGGTTTCGCGTCTCCATTTTTTCTTCCGCCCACGGACGCCATTTTCCCGTCTCCATTTTTTTTTCGCAAAACAGCGTCGGTTTCGTGTATCAATTTTTTTTTTTCGCACGACGAGGATGGTTTCGCGTCTCCTTTTTTTTTCCGCCCACAGACGCCATTTTCCCGTCTCAATTTTTTTTCGCAAAACAGCGTCGGTTTCGTGTATCAATTTTTTTTTTCGCACGACGAGGATGGTTTCGCGTCTCCATTTTTTTTTCCGCCCACAGACGCCATTTTCCCGTCTCCATTTTTTTTCGCAAAACAGCGTCGGTTTCGTGTATCAATTTTTTTTTTTCGCACGACGAGGATGGTTTCGCGTCTCCATTTTTTTTTCCGCCCACGGACGCCATTTTCCCGTCTCAATTTTTTTTCGCAAAACAGCGTCGGTTTCGTGTATCAATTTTTTTTTTCGCACGACGAGGATGGTTTCGCGTCTCCATTTTTTTTTCCGCCCACAGACGCCATTTTCCCGTCTCCATTTTCTTTCGCAAAACAGCGTCGGTTTCGTGTATCAATTTTTTTTTTCGCACGACGAGGATGGTTTCGCGTCTCCATTTTTTTTTCCGCCCACGGACGCCATTTTCCCGTCTCAATTTTTTTTCGCAAAACAGCGTCGGTTTCGTGTATCAATTTTTTTTTTCGCACGACGAGGATGGTTTCGCGTCTCCATTTTTTTTTCCGCCCACGGACGCCATTTTCCCGTCTCAATTTTTTTTCGCAAAACAGCGTCGGTTTCGTGTATCAATTTTTTTTTTTCGCACGACGAGGATGGTTTCGCGTCTCCATTTTTTTTTCCGCCCTCGGACGCCATTTTCCCGTCTCCATTTTTTTTCGCAAAACAGCGTCGGTTTCGTGTATCAATTTTTTTTTTTCGCACGACGAGGATGGTTTCGCGTCTCCATTTTTTTTTCCGCCCACGGACGCCATTTTCCCGTCTCCATTTTTTTTCGCAAAACAGCCTAGGTTTCATGTATCAATTTTTTTTTTCGCAGGACGAGGATGGTTTCGCCTCTACATTTTTTTTTCCGCCCACGGACGCCATTTTCCCGTCTCAATTTTTTTTCGCAAAACAGCGTCGGTTTCGTGTATCAATTTTTTTTTTCGCACGACGAGGATGGTTTCGCGTCTCCATTTTTTTTTCCGCCCACGGACGCCTTTTTCCCGTCTCAATTTTTTTTCGCAAAACAGCGTCGGTTTCGTGTATCAATTTTTTTTTTCGCACGACGAGGATGGTTTCGCGGCTCCATTTTTTTTCCGCCCACGGACGCCATTTTCCCGTCTCATTTTTTTTTCGCAAAACAGCCTCGGTTTCCTGTATCAATTTTTTTTTTCCGCACGACGAGGATGGTTTCGCGTCTCCATTTTTTTTTCCGCCCACGGACGCCATTTTCCCATCTCCATTTTTTTTCGCAAAACAGCCTCGGTTTCGTGTATCAATTTTTTTTTTCGCACGACGAGGATGGTTTCGCGTCTCCATTTTTTTTTCCGCCCAGGGACGCCATTTTCCCGTCTCAATTTTTTTTCGCAAAACAGCCTCGGTTTCGTGTATCAATTTTTTTTTTCGCACGACGAGGATGGTTTCGCATCTCCATTTTTTTTTCCGCCCAGGGACGCCATTTTCCCGTCTCAATTTTTTTTCGCAAAACAGCCTCGGTTTCGTGTATCAATTTTTTTTTTCGCACGACGAGGATGGTTTCGCCTCTCCATTTTTTTTTCCGCCCACGGACGCCATTTTCCCGTCTCAATTTTTTTTCGCAAAACAGCGTCGGTTTCGTGTATCAATTTTTTTTTTCACACGACGAGGATGGTTTCGCGTCTCCATTTTTTTTTCCGCCCACGGACGCCATTTTCCCGTCTCAATTTTTTTTCGCAAAACAGCCCCGGTTTCGTGTATCATTTTTTTTTTTCGCACGACGAGGATGGTTTCGCGTCTCCATTTTTTTTTCCGCCCACGGACGCCATTTTCCCGTCTCCATTTTTTTTTCGCAAAACAGCGTCGGTTTCGTGTATCAATTTCTTTTTTTCGCACGACGAGGATGGTTTCGTGTCTCCATTTTTTTTTCCGCCCACGGACGCCATTTTCCCGTCTCAATTTTTTTTCGCAAAACAGCGTCGGTTTCGTGTATCAATTTTTTTTTTTCGCACGACGAGGATGGTTTCGCGTCTCCATTTTTTTTTCCGCCCACGGACGCCATTTTCCCGTCTCCATTTTCTTTCGCAAAACAGCGTCGGTTTCGTGTATCAATTTTTTTTTTCGCACGACGAGGATGGTTTCGCGTCTCCATTTTTTTTTCCGCCCACGGACGCCATTTTCCCGTCTCCATTTTTTTTCGCAAAACAGCGTCGGTTTCGTGTATCAATTTTTTTTTTCGCACGACGAGGATGGTTTCGCGTTTCCATTTTTTTTTCCGCCCACAGACGCCATTTTCCCGTCTCCATTTTCTTTCGCAAAACAGTGTCGGTTTCGTGTATCAATTTTTTTTTTCGCACGACGAGGATGGTTTCGCGTCTCCTTTTTTTTCTCCGCCCACAGACGCCATTTTCCCGTCTCCATTTTTTTTCGCAAAACAGCGTCGGTTTCGTGTATCATTTTTTTTTTTCGCACGACGAGGATGGTTTCGCGTCTCCATTTTTTTTTCCGCCCACGGACGCCATTTTCCCGTCTCCATTTTTTTTTCGCAAAACAGCGTCGGTTTCGTGTATCAATTTCTTTTTTTCGCACGACGAGGATGGTTTCGTGTCTCCATTTTTTTTTCCGCCCACGGACGCCATTTTCCCGTCTCAATTTTTTTTCGCAAAACAGCGTCGGTTTCGTGTATCAATTTTTTTTTTTCGCACGACGAGGATGGTTTCGCGTCTCCATTTTTTTTTCCGCCCACGGACGCCATTTTCCCGTCTCCATTTTCTTTCGCAAAACAGCGTCGGTTTCGTGTATCAATTTTTTTTTTCGCACGACGAGGATGGTTTCGCGTCTCCATTTTTTTTTCCGCCCACGGACGCCATTTTCCCGTCTCCATTTTTTTTCGCAAAACAGCGTCGGTTTCGTGTATCAATTTTTTTTTTCGCACGACGAGGATGGTTTCGCGTTTCCATTTTTTTGTCCGCCCACGGACGCCATTTTCCCGTCTCCATTTTCTTTCGCAAAACAGTGTCGGTTTCGTGTATCAATTTTTTTTTTCGCACGACGAGGATGGTTTCGCGTCTCCTTTTTTTTCTCCGCCCTCAGACGCCATTTTCCCGTCTCAATTTTTTTTCGCAAAACAGCGTCGGTTTCGTGTATCATTTTTTTTTTTCGCACGACGAGGATGGTTTCGCGTCTCCATTTTTTTTTCCGCCCACAGACGCCATTTTCCCGTCTCCATTTTCTTTCGCAAAACAGCGTTGGTTTCGTGTATCAATTTTTTTTTTCGCACGACGAGGATGGTTTCGCGTCTCCATTTTTTTTTCCGCCCACGGACGCCATTTTCCCGTCTCAATTTTTTTTCGCAAAACAGCGTCGGTTTCGTGTACCAATTTTTTTTTTCGCACGACGAGGATGGTTTCGCCTCTCCATTTTTTTTTCCGCCCACGGACGCCATTTTCCCGTCTCAATTTTTTTTCGCAAAACAGCGTCGGTTTCGTGTATCAATTTTTTTTTTCGCACGACGAGGATGGTTTCGCGTCTCCATTTTTTTTTCCGCCCACGGACGCCATTTTCCCGTCTCATTTTTTTTTCGCAAAACAGCGTCGGTTTCGTGTATCATTTTTTTTTTTCGCACGACGAGGATGGTTTCGCGTCTCCATTTTTTCTTCCGCCCACGGACGCCATTTTCCCGTCTCCATTTTTTTTTCGCAAAACAGCGTCGGTTTCGTGTATCAATTTTTTTTTTTCGCACGACGAGGATGGTTTCGCGTCTCCATTTTTTTTTCCGCCCACAGACGCCATTTTCCCGTCTCAATTTTTTTTCGCAAAACAGCGTCGGTTTCGTGTATCAATTTTTTTTTTCGCACGACGAGGATGGTTTCGCGTCTCCATTTTTTTTTCCGCCCACGGACGCCATTTTCCCGTCTCCATTTTTTTTCGCAAAACAGCGTCGGTTTCGTGTATCAATTTTTTTTTTTCGCACGACGAGGATGGTTTCGCGTCTCCATTTTTTTTTCCGCCCACGGACGCCATTTTCCCGTCTCAATTTTTTTTCGCAAAACAGCGTCGGTTTCGTGTATCAATTTTTTTTTTCGCACGACGAGGATGGTTTCGCGTCTCCATTTTTTTTTCCGCCCACAGACGCCATTTTCCCGTCTCCATTTTCTTTCGCAAAACAGCGTCGGTTTCGTGTATCAATTTTTTTTTTCGCACGACGAGGATGGTTTCGCGTCTCCATTTTTTTTTCCGCCCACGGACGCCATTTTCCCGTCTCAATTTTTTTTCGCAAAACAGCGTCGGTTTCGTGTATCAATTTTTTTTTTCGCACGACGAGGATGGTTTCGCGTCTCCATTTTTTTTTCCGCCCACGGACGCCATTTTCCCGTCTCAATTTTTTTTCGCAAAACAGCGTCGGTTTCGTGTATCAATTTTTTTTTTTCGCACGACGAGGATGGTTTCGCGTCTCCATTTTTTTTTCCGCCCACGGACGCCATTTTCCCGTCTCCATTTTTTTTCGCAAAACAGCGTCGGTTTCGTGTATCAATTTTTTTTTTTCGCACGACGAGGATGGTTTCGCGTCTCCATTTTTTTTTCCGCCCACGGACGCCATTTTCCCGTCTCCATTTTTTTTCGCAAAACAGCCTAGGTTTCATGTATCAATTTTTTTTTTCGCAGGACGAGGATGGTTTCGCCTCTACATTTTTTTTTCCGCCCACGGACGCCATTTTCCCGTCTCAATTTTTTTTCGCAAAACAGCGTCGGTTTCGTGTATCAATTTTTTTTTTCGCACGACGAGGATGGTTTCGCGTCTCCATTTTTTTTTCCGCCCACGGACGCCTTTTTCCCGTCTCAATTTTTTTTCGCAAAACAGCGTCGGTTTCGTGTATCAATTTTTTTTTTCGCACGACGAGGATGGTTTCGCGGCTCCATTTTTTTTCCGCCCACGGACGCCATTTTCCCGTCTCATTTTTTTTTCGCAAAACAGCCTCGGTTTCCTGTATCAATTTTTTTTTTCCGCACGACGAGGATGGTTTCGCGTCTCCATTTTTTTTTCCGCCCACGGACGCCATTTTCCCATCTCCATTTTTTTTCGCAAAACAGCCTCGGTTTCGTGTATCAATTTTTTTTTTCGCACGACGAGGATGGTTTCGCGTCTCCATTTTTTTTTCCGCCCAGGGACGCCATTTTCCCGTCTCAATTTTTTTTCGCAAAACAGCCTCGGTTTCGTGTATCAATTTTTTTTTTCGCACGACGAGGATGGTTTCGCCTCTCCATTTTTTTTTCCGCCCACGGACGCCATTTTCCCGTCTCAATTTTTTTTCGCAAAACAGCGTCGGTTTCGTGTATCAATTTTTTTTTTCGCACGACGAGGATGGTTTCGCCTCTCCATTTTTTTTTCCGCCCACGGACGCCGTTTTCCCGTCTCCATTTTTTTTCGCAAAACAGCCTCGGTTTCGTGTATCAATTTTTTTTTTCGCACGACGAGGATGGTTTCGCGGCTCCATTTTTTTTTCCGCCCACGGACGCCATTTTCCCGTCTCAATTTTTTTTCGCAAAACAGCCTCGGTTTCGTGTATCAATTTTTTTTTTTCCGCACGACGAGGATGGTTTCGCGTCTCCATTTTTTTTTCCGCCCACGGACGCAATTTTCCCGTCTCAATTTTTTTTCGCAAAACAGCCTCGGTTTCGTGTATCAATTTTTTTTTTCGCACGACGAGGATGGTTTCGCGTCTCCATTTTTTTTTCCGCCCACGGACGCCGTTTTCCCGTCTCAATTTTTTTTCGCAAAACAGCCTCGGTTTCGTGTATCAATTTTTTTTTTCGCACGACGAGGATGGTTTCGCCTCTCCATTTTTTTTTCCGCCCACGGACGCCATTTTCCCGTCTCAATTTTTTTTCGCAAAACAGCGTCGGTTTCGTGTATCAATTTTTTTTTTCGCACGACGAGGATGGTTTCGCCTCTCCATTTTTTTTTCCGCCCACGGACGCCGTTTTCCCGTCTCAATTTTTTTTCGCAAAACAGCCTCGGTTTCGTGTATCAATTTTTTTTTTTCGGACGACGAGGATGGTTTCGCCTCTCCATTTTTTTTTCCGCCCAGGGACGCACTTTTCCCGTCTCAATTTTTTTTCGCAAAACAGCGTCGGTTTCGTGTATCAATTTTTTTTTTCGCACGACGAGGATGGTTTCGCCTCTCCATTTTTTTTTCCGCCCACGGACGCCATTTTCCCGTCTCAATTTTTTTTCGCAAAACAGCGTCGGTTTCGTGTATCAATTTTTTTTTTCTCACGACGAGGATGGTTTCGCCACTCCATTTTTTTTTCCGCCCACGGACGTCTTTTTCCCGTCTCAATTTTTTTTCGCAAAACAGCCTCGGTTTCGTGTATCAATTTTTTTTTTCGCACGACGAGGATGGTTTCGCGGCTCCATTTTTTTTCCGCCCACGGACGCCATTTTCCCGTCTCATTTTTTTTTCGCAAAACAGCGTCGGTTTCGTGTATCAATTTTTTTTTTCCGCACGACGAGGATGGTTTCGCCTCTCCATTTTTTTTTCCGCCCAGGGACGCCATTTTCCCGTCTCAATTTTTTTTCGCAAAACAGCGTCGGTTTCGTGTATCAATTTTTTTTTTCGCACGACGAGGATGGTTTCGCGTCTCCATTTTTTTTTCCGCCCACGGACGCCATTTTCCCGTCTCAATTTTTTTTCGCAAAACAGCGTCGGTTTCGTGTATCGATTTTTTTTTTCGCACGACGAGGATGGTTTCGCGTCTCCATTATTTTTTCCGCCCACGGACGCCATTTTCCCGTCTCAATTTTTTTTCGCAAAACAGCCTGGGTTTCGTGTATCAATTTTTTTTTTCGCACGACGAGGATGGTTTCGCGTCTCCATTTTTTTTTCCGCCCACGGACGCCATTTTCCCGTCTCAATTTTTTTTCGCAAAACAGCGTCGGTTTCGTGTATCGATTTTTTTTTTCGCACGACGAGGATGGTTTCGCGTCTCCATTTTTTTTTCCGCCCACGGACGCCATTTTCCCGTCTCCATTTTTTTTCGCAAAACAGCGTCGGTTTCGTGTATCGATTTTTTTTTTCGCACGACGAGGATGGTTTCGCGTCTCCATTTTTTTTTCCGCCCACGGACGCCATTTTCCCGTCTCAATTTTTTTTCGCAAAACAGCCTCGGTTTCGTGTATCGATTTTTTTTTTCGCACGACGAGGATGGTTTCGCGTCTCCATTTTTTTTTCCGCCCACGGACGCCATTTTCCCGTCTCCATTTTTTTTCGCAAAACAGCCTCGGTTTCGTGTATCAATTTTTTTTTTCGCACAACGAGGATGGTTTCGCGTCTCCATTTTTTTTTCCGCCCACGGACGCCATTTTCCCGTCTCAATTTTTTTTCGCAAAACAGCGTCGGTTTCGTGTATCAATTTTTTTTTTCGCACGACGAGGATGGTTTCGCGTTTCCATTTTTTTTTCCGCCCACAGACGCCATTTTCCCGTCTCAATTTTTTCGCAAAACAGCGTCGGTTTCGTGTATCAATTTTTTTTTTCGCACGACGAGGATGGTTTCGCGTTTCCATTTTTTTCTCCGCCCACAGACGCCATTTTCCCGTCTCCATTTTTTTTCGCAAAACAGCCTCGGTTTCGTGTATCATTTTTTTTTTTCGCACGACGAGGATGGTTTCGCGTCTCCATTTTTTTTTCCGCCCACAGACGCCATTTTCCCGTCTCCATTTTCTTTCGCAAAACAGCGTTGGTTTCGTGTATCAATTTTTTTTTTCGCACGACGAGGATGGTTTCGCCTCTCCATTTTTTTTTCCGCCCACGGACGCCATTTTCCCGTCTCAATTTTTTTTCGCAAAACAGCGTCGGTTTCGTGTATCAATTTTTTTTTTCACACGACGAGGATGGTTTCGCGTCTCCATTTTTTTTTCCGCCCACGGACGCCATTTTCCCGTCTCAATTTTTTTTCGCAAAACAGCCCCGGTTTCGTGTATCATTTTTTTTTTTCGCACGACGAGGATGGTTTCGCGTCTCCATTTTTTTTTCCGCCCACGGACGCCATTTTCCCGTCTCAATTTTTTTTCGCAAAACAGCGTCGGTTTCGTGTATCAATTTTTTTTTTTCGCACGACGAGGATGGTTTCGCGTCTCCATTTTTTTTTCCGCCCACGGACGCCATTTTCCCGTCTCCATTTTCTTTCGCAAAACAGCGTCGGTTTCGTGTATCAATTTTTTTTTTCGCACGACGAGGATGGTTTCGCGTCTCCATTTTTTTTTCCGCCCACGGACGCCATTTTCCCGTCTCCATTTTTTTTTCGCAAAACAGCGTCGGTTTCGTGTATCAATTTCTTTTTTTCGCACGACGAGGATGGTTTCGTGTCTCCATTTTTTTTTCCGCCCACGGACGCCATTTTCCCGTCTCAATTTTTTTTCGCAAAACAGCGTCGGTTTCGTGTATCAATTTTTTTTTTTCGCACGACGAGGATGGTTTCGCGTCTCCATTTTTTTTTCCGCCCACGGACGCCATTTTCCCGTCTCCATTTTCTTTCGCAAAACAGCGTCGGTTTCGTGTATCAATTTTTTTTTTCGCACGACGAGGATGGTTTCGCCTCTCCATTTTTTTTTCCGCCCACGGACGCCATTTTCCCGTCTCCATTTTTTTTCGCAAAACAGCGTCGGTTTCGTGTATCAATTTTTTTTTTCGCACGACGAGGATGGTTTCGCGTTTCCATTTTTTTTTCCGCCCACAGACGCCATTTTCCCGTCTCCATTTTCTTTCGCAAAACAGTGTCGGTTTCGTGTATCAATTTTTTTTTTCGCACGACGAGGATGGTTTCGCGTCTCCTTTTTTTTCTCCGCCCACAGACGCCATTTTCCCGTCTCAATTTTTTTTCGCAAAACAGCGTCGGTTTCGTGTATCATTTTTTTTTTTCGCACGACGAGGATGGTTTCGCGTCTCCATTTTTTTTTCCGCCCACAGACGCCATTTTCCCGTCTCCATTTTCTTTCGCAAAACAGCGTTGGTTTCGTGTATCAATTTTTTTTTTCGCACGACGAGGATGGTTTCGCGTCTCCATTTTTTTTTCCGCCCACGGACGCCATTTTCCCGTCTCAATTTTTTTTCGCAAAACAGCGTCGGTTTCGTGTACCAATTTTTTTTTTCGCACGACGAGGATGGTTTCGCCTCTCCATTTTTTTTTCCGCCCACGGACGCCATTTTCCCGTCTCAATTTTTTTTCGCAAAACAGCGTCGGTTTCGTGTATCAATTTTTTTTTTCGCACGACGAGGATGGTTTCGCGTCTCCATTTTTTTTTCCGCCCACGGACGCCATTTTCCCGTCTCATTTTTTTTTCGCAAAACAGCGTCGGTTTCGTGTATCATTTTTTTTTTTCGCACGACGAGGATGGTTTCGCGTCTCCATTTTTTCTTCCGCCCACAGACGCCATTTTCCCGTCTCAATTTTTTTTCGCAAAACAGCGTCGGTTTCGTGTATCAATTTTTTTTTTCGCACGACGAGGATGGTTTCGCGTCTCCATTTTTTTTTCCGCCCACGGACGCCATTTTCCCGTCTCCATTTTTTTTCGCAAAACAGCGTCGGTTTCGTGTATCAATTTTTTTTTTTCGCACGACGAGGATGGTTTCGCGTCTCCATTTTTTTTTCCGCCCACGGACGCCATTTTCCCGTCTCAATTTTTTTTCGCAAAACAGCGTCGGTTTCGTGTATCAATTTTTTTTTTCGCACGACGAGGATGGTTTCGCCTCTCCATTTTTTTTTCCGCCCACAGACGCCATTTTCCCGTCTCCATTTTCTTTCGCAAAACAGCGTCGGTTTCTTGTATCAATTTTTTTTTTCGCACGACGAGGATGGTTTCGCGTCTCCATTTTTTTTTCCGCGTACAGACGCCATTTTCCCGTCTCAATTTTTTTTCGCAAAACAGCGTCGGTTTCGTGTATCAATTTTTTTTTTCGCACGACGAGGATGGTTTCGCGTCTCCATTTTTTTTTCCGCCCACGGACGCCATTTTCCCGTCTCAATTTTTTTTCGCAAAACAGCGTCGGTTTCGTGTATCAATTTTTTTTTTCGCACGACGAGGATGGTTTCGCGTCTCCATTTTTTTTTCCGCCCACGGACGCCATTTTCCCGTCTCAATTTTTTTTCGCAAAACAGCGTCGGTTTCGTGTATCAATTTTTTTTTTTCGCACGACGAGGATGGTTTCGCGTCTCCATTTTTTTTTCCGCCCACGGACGCCATTTTCCCGTCTCCATTTTTTTTCGCAAAACAGCGTCGGTTTCGTGTATCAATTTTTTTTTTCGCACGACGAGGATGGTTTCGCGTCTCCATTTTTTTTTCCGCCCACGGACGCCATTTTCCCGTCTCAATTTTTTTTCGCAAAACAGCGTCTGTTTCGTGTATCATTTTTTTTTTTCGCACGACGAGGATGGTTTCGCGTCTCCATTTTTTTTTCCGCCCACGGACGCCATTTTCCCGTCTCCATTTTCTTTCGCAAAACAGCGTCGGTTTCGTGTATCAATTTTTTTTTTCGCACGACGAGGATGGTTTCGCGTCTCCATTTTTTTTTCCGCCCACAGACGCCATTTTCCCGTCTCCATTTTCTTTCGCAAAACAGCGTCGGTTTCGTGTATCAATTTTTTTTTTCGCACGACGAGGATGGTTTCGCCTCTCCATTTTTTTTTCCGCCCACGGACGCCATTTTCCCGTCTCCATTTTCTTTCGCAAAACAGCGTCGGTTTCGTGTATCAATTTTTTTTTTCGCACGACGAGGATGGTTTCGCGTCTCCATTTTTTTTTCCGCCCACGGACGCCATTTTCCCGTCTCCATTTTTTTTTAGCAAAACAGCGTCGGTTTCGTGCATCAATTTTTTTTTTCGCACGACGAGGATGGTTTCGCGTCTCCATTTTTTTTTCCGCCCACGGACGCCATTTTCCCGTCTCAATTTTTTTTCGCAAAACAGCCTCGGTTTCGTGTATCAATTTTTTTTTTCGCACAACGAGGATGGTTTCGCGTCTCCATTTTTTTTTCCGCCCACGGACGCCATTTTCCCGTCTCCATTTTCTTTCGCAAAACAGCGTCGGTTTCGTGTATCAATTTTTTTTTTCGCACGACGAGGATGGTTTCGCGTCTCCATTTTTTTTTCCGCCCACAGACGCCATTTTCCCGTCTCCATTTTTTTTCGCAAAACAGCGTCGGTTTCGTGTATCAATTTTTTTTTTCGCACGACGAGGATGGTTTCGCCTCTCCATTTTTTTTTCAGCCCACGGACGCCATTTTCCCGTCTCCATTTTCTTTCGCAAAACAGCGTCGGTTTCGTGTATCAATTTTTTTTTTCGCACGACGAGGATGGTTTCGCGTCTCCATTTTTTTTTCCGCCCACGGACGCAATTTTCCCGTCTCAATTTTTTTTCGCAAAACAGCGTCGGTTTCGTGTATCAATTTTTTTTTTCGCACGACGAGGATGGTTTCGCGTTTCCATTTTTTTTTCCGCCCACAGACGCCATTTTCCCGTCTCCATTTTCTTTCGCAAAACAGCGTCGGTTTCGTGTATCAATTTTTTTTTTCGCACGACGAGGATGGTTTCGCGTCTCCTTTTTTTTCTCCGCCCACAGACGCCATTTTCCCGTCTCAATTTTTTTTCGCAAAACAGCGTCGGTTTCGTGTATCATTTTTTTTTTTCGCACGACGAGGATGGTTTCGCGTCTCCATTTTTTTTTCCGCCCACAGACGCCATTTTCCCGTCTCCATTTTCTTTCGCAAAACAGCGTCGGTTTCGTGTATCAATTTTTTTTTTCGCACGACGAGGATGGTTTCGCGTCTCCATTTTTTTTTCCGCCCACGGACGCCATTTTCCCGTCTCCATTTTCTTTCGCAAAACAGCGTCGGTTTCGTGTATCAATTTTTTTTTTCGCACGACGAGGATGGTTTCGCATCTCCATTTTTTTTTCCGTCCACGGACGCCATTTTCCCGTCTCATTTTTTTTTCGCAAAACAGCGTCGGTTTCGTGTATCAATTTTTTTTTTTCGCACGACGAGGATGGTTTCGCGTCTCCATTTTTTTTTCCGCCCACGGACGCCATTTTCCCGTCTCAATTTTTTTTCGCAAAACAGCGTCGGTTTCGTGTATCAATTTTTTTTTTCGCACGACGAGGATGGTTTCGCGTCTCCATTTTTTTTTCCGCCCACGGACGCCATTTTCCCGTCTCCATTTTTTTTTGCAAAACAGCGTCGGTTTCGTGTATCAATTTTTTTTTTCGCACGACGAGGATGGTTTCGCGTCTCCATTTTTTTTTCCGCCCACGGACGCCATTTTCCCGTCTCAATTTTTTTTCGCAAAACAGCGTCTGTTTCGTGTATCATTTTTTTTTTTCGCACGACGAGGATGGTTTCGCGTCTCCATTTTTTTTTCCGCCCACGGACGCCATTTTCCCGTCTCCATTTTCTTTCGCAAAACAGCGTCGGTTTCGTGTATCAATTTTTTTTTTCGCACGACGAGGATGGTTTCGCGTCTCCATTTTTTTTTCCGCCCACGGACGCCATTTTCCCGTCTCAATTTTTTTTTCGCAAAACAGCGTCGGTTTCGTGTATCAATTTTTTTTTTCGCACGACGAGGATGGTTTCGCGTCTCCATTTTTTTTTCCGCCCACGGACGCCATTTTCCCGTCTCCATTTTTTTTCGCAAAACAGCGTCGGTTTCGTGTATCAATTTTTTTTTTCACACAACGAGGATGGTTTCGCGTCTCCATTTTTTTTTCCGCCCACGGACGCCATTTTCCCGTCTCCATTTTTTTTCGCAAAACAGCGTCGGTTTCGTGTATCAATTTTTTTTTTCGCACGACGAGGATGGTTTCGCGTTTCCATTTTTTTTTCCGCCCACAGACGCCATTTTCCCGTCTCCATTTTCTTTCGCAAAACAGCGTCGGTTTCGTGTATCAATTTTTTTTTTCGCACGACGAGGATGGTTTCGCGTCTCCTTTTTTTTCTCCGCCCACAGACGCCATTTTCCCGTCTCAATTTTTTTTCGCAAAACAGCGTCGGTTTCGTGTATCATTTTTTTTTTTCGCACGACGAGGATGGTTTCGCGTCTCCATTTTTTTTTCCGCCCACAGACGCCATTTTCCCGTCTCCATTTTCTTTCGCAAAACAGCGTTGGTTTCGTGTATCAATTTTTTTTTTCGCACGACGAGGATGGTTTCGCCTCTCCATTTTTTTTTCCGCCCACGGACGCCATTTTCCCGTCTCCATTTTCTTTCGCAAAACAGCGTCGGTTTCGTGTATCAATTTTTTTTTTCGCACGACGAGGATGGTTTCGCGTCTCCATTTTTTTTTCCGCCCACGGACGCCATTTTCCCGTCTCATTTTTTTTTCGCAAAACAGCGTCGGTTTCGTGTATCATTTTTTTTTTTCGCACGACGAGGATGGTTTCGCGTCTCCATTTTTTTTTCCGCCCACGGACGCCATTTTCCCGTCTCCATTTTTTTTTCGCAAAACAGCGTCGGTTTCGTGTATCAATTTTTTTTTTCGCACGACGAGGATGGTTTCGCGTCTCCATTTTTTTTTTCCGCCCACGGACGCCATTTTCCCGTCTCAATTTTTTTTCGCAAAACAGCGTCGGTTTCGTGTATCAATTTTTTTTTTTCGCACGACGAGGATGGTTTCGCGTCTCCATTTTTTTTTCCGCCCACGGACGCCATTTTCCCGTCTCAATTTTTTTTCGCAAAACAGCGTCGGTTTCGTGTATCAATTTTTTTTTTCGCACGACGAGGATGGTTTCGCGTCTCCATTTTTTTTTCCGCCCACGGACGCCATTTTCCCGTCTCCATTTTTTTTCGCAAAACAGCCTCGGTTTCGTGTATCAATTTTTTTTTTCGCACGACGAGGATGGTTTCACGTCTCCATTTTTTTTTCCGCCCACGGACGCCATTTTCCCGTCTCCATTTTTTTTCGCAAAACAGCGTCGGTTTCGTGTATCAATTTTTTTTTCGCACGACGAGGATGGTTTCGCGTCTCCATTTTTTTTTCCGCCCACGGACGCCATTTTCCCGTCTCAATTTTTTTTCGCAAAACAGCGTCTGTTTCGTGTATCATTTTTTTTTTTCGCACGACGAGGATGGTTTCGCGTCTCCATTTTTTTTTCCGCCCACAGACTCCATTTTCCCGTCTCCATTTTCTTTCGCAAAACAGCGTCGGTTTCGTGTATCAATTTTTTTTTTCGCACGACGAGGATGGTTTCGCGTCTCCATTTTTTTTTCCGCCCACGGACGCCATTTTCCCGTCTCAATTTTTTTTTCACAAAACAGCGTCGGTTTCGTGTATCAATTTTTTTTTTCGCACGACGAGGATGGTTTCGCGTCTCCATTTTTTTTTCCGCCCACGGACGCCATTTTCCCGTCTCCATTTTTTTTCGCAAAACAGCCTCGGTTTCGTGTATCAATTTTTTTTTTCGCACGACGAGGATGGTTTCGCCTCTCCATTTTTTTTTCCGCCCACGGACGCCATTTTCCCGTCTCATTTTTTTTTCGCAAAACAGCGTCGGTTTCGTGTATCAATTTTTTTTTTCGCACGACGAGGATGGTTTCGCGTCTCCATTTTTTTTTCCGCCCACGGACGCCATTTTCCCGTCTCCATTTTTTTTTCGCAAAACAGCGTCGGTTTCGTGTATCAATTTTTTTTTTCGCACGACGAGGATGGTTTCGCGTCTCCATTTTTTTTTCCGCCCACGGACGCCATTTTCCCGTCTCCATTTTTTTTCGCAAAACAGCGTCGGTTTCGTGTATCAATTTTTTTTTTCGCACGACGAGGATGGTTTCGCGTCTCCATTTTTTTTTCCGCCCACAGACGCCATTTTCCCGTCTCCATTTTCTTTCGCAAAACAGCGTCGGTTTCGTGTATCAATTTTTTTTTTCGCACGACGAGGATGGTTTCGCGTCTCCATTTTTTTTTCCGCCCACGGACGCCGTTTTCCCGTCTCAATTTTTTTTTCGCAAAACAGCGTCGGTTTCGTGTATCATTTTTTTTTTTCGCACGACGAGGATGGTTTCGCGTCTCCATTTTTTTTTCCGCCCACGGACGCCATTTTCCCGTCTCAATTTTTTTTCGCAAAACAGCGTCGGTTTCATGTTTCAATTTTTTTTTTCGCACGACGAGGATGGTTTCGCGTCTCCATTTTTTTTTCCGCCCACGGACGCCATTTTCCCGTCTCCATTTTTTTTTTCGCAAAACAGCGTCGGTTTCGTGTATCAATTTTTTTTTTCACACGACGAGGATGGTTTCGCGTCTCCATTTTTTTTTCCGCCCACGGACGCCATTTTCCCGTCTCCATTTTTTTTCGCAAAACAGCATCGGTTTCGTGTATCAATTTTTTTTTTCGCACGACGAGGATGGTTTCGCGTCTCCATTTTTTTTTCCGCCCACGGACGCCATTTTCCCGTCTCCATTTTTTTTCGCAAAACAGCATCGGTTTCGTGTATCAATTTTTTTTTTCGCACGACGAGGATGGTTTCGCGTCTCCATTTTTTTTTCCGCCCACGGACGCCATTTTCCCGTCTCCATTTTTTTTCGCAAAACAGCATCGGTTTCGTGTATCAATTTTTTTTTTCGCACGACGAGGATGGTTTCGCGTCTCCATTTTTTTTTCCGCCCACGGACGCCATTTTCCCGTTTCAATTTTTTTTCGCAAAACAGCGTCGGTTTCGTGTATCAATTTTTTTTTTCGCACGACGAGGATGGTTTCGCGTCTCCATTTTTTTTTCCGCCCACGGACGCCATTTTCCCGTCTCCATTTTCTTTCGTAAAACAGCGTCGGTTTCGTGTATCATTTTTTTTTTTCGCACGACGAGGATGGTTTCGCGTCTCCATTTTTTTTTCCGCCCACAGACGCCATTTTCCCGTCTCAATTTTTTTTCGCAAAACAGCGTCGGTTTCGTGTATCAATTTTTTTTTTCGCACGACGAGGATGGTTTCGCGTCTCCATTTTTTTTTCCGCCCACGGACGCCATTTTCCCGTCTCAATTTTTTTTCGCAAAACAGCGTCTGTTTCGTGTATCATTTTTTTTTTTCGCACGACGAGGATGGTTTCGCGTCTCCATTTTTTTTTCCGCCCACGGACGCCATTTTCCCGTCTCAATTTTTTTTCGCAAAACAGCCTCGGTTTCGTGTATCAATTTTTTTTTTCGCACGACGAGGATGGTTTCGCGTCTCCATTTTTTTTTCCGCCCACGGACGCCATTTTCCCGTCTCCATTTTTTTTTTCGCAAAACAGCGTCGGTTTCGTGTATCAATTTTTTTTTTCGCACGACGAGGATGGTTTCGCGTCTCCATTTTTTTTTCCGCCCACGGACGCCATTTTCCCGTCTCCATTTTTTTTCGCAAAACAGCGTCGGTTTCGTGTATCAATTTTTTTTTTCGCACGACGAGGATGGTTTCGCGTCTCCATTTTTTTTTCCGCCCACGGACGCCATTTTCCCGTCTCAATTTTTTTTTCGCAAAACAGCGTCGGTTTCGTGTATCAATTTTTTTTTTCGCACGACGAGGATGGTTTCGCGTCTCCATTTTTTTTTCCGCCCACGGACGCCATTTTCCCGTCTCAATTTTTTTTCGCAAAACAGCGTCGGTTTCGTGTATCAATTTTTTTTTTCGCACGATGAGGATGGTTTCGCGTCTCCATTTTTTTGTCCGCCCACGGACGCCATTTTCCCGTCTCCATTTTCTTTCGCAAAACAGCGTCGGTTTCTTGTATCAATTTTTTTTTTCGCACGACGAGGATGGTTTCGCGTCTCCATTTTTTTTTCCGCCCACGGACGCCATTTTCCCGTCTCAATTTTTTTTCGCAAAACAGCGTCGGTTTCGTGTATCAATTTTTTTTTTCACACGACGAGGATGGTTTCGCGTCTCCATTTTTTTTTCCGCCCACGGACGCCATTTTCCCGTCTCCATTTTCTTTCGCAAAACAGCGTCGGTTTCATGTTTCAATTTTTTTTTTCGCACGACGAGGATGGTTTCGCGTCTCCATTTTTTTTTCCGCCCACGGACGCCATTTTCCCGTCTCAATTTTTTTTCGCAAAACAGCGTCGGTTTCGTGTATCAATTTTTTTTTTCGCACGACGAGGATGGTTTCGCGTCTCCATTTTTTTTTCCGCCCACGGACGCCATTTTCCCGTCTCCATTTTTTTTTTCGCAAAACAGCGTCGGTTTCGTGTATCAATTTTTTTTTTCGCACGACGAGGATGGTTTCGCGTCTCCATTTTTTTTTCCGCCCACGGACGCCATTTTCCCGTCTCCATTTTTTTTCGCAAAACAGCGTCGGTTTCGTGTATCAATTTTTTTTTTCGCACGACGAGGATGGTTTCGCGTCTCCATTTTTTTTTCCGCCCACGGACGCCATTTTCCCGTCTCAATTTTTTTTTCGCAAAACAGCGTCGGTTTCGTGTATCAATTTTTTTTTTCGCACGACGAGGATGGTTTCGCGTCTCCATTTTTTTTTCCGCCCACGGACGCCATTTTCCCGTCTCAATTTTTTTTCGCAAAACAGCGTCGGTTTCGTGCATCAATTTTTTTTTTCGCACGATGAGGATGGTTTCGCGTCTCCATTTTTTTGTCCGCCCACGGACGCCATTTTCCCGTCTCCATTTTCTTTCGCAAAACAGCGTCGGTTTCTTGTATCAATTTTTTTTTTCGCACGACGAGGATGGTTTCGCGTCTCCATTTTTTTTTCCGCCCACGGACGCCATTTTCCCGTCTCAATTTTTTTTCGCAAAACAGCGTCGGTTTCGTGTATCAATTTTTTTTTTCACACGACGAGGATGGTTTCGCGTCTCCATTTTTTTTTCCGCCCACGGACGCCATTTTCCCGTCTCCATTTTCTTTCGCAAAACAGCGTCGGTTTCATGTTTCAATTTTTTTTTTCGCACGACGAGGATGGTTTCGCATCTCCATTTTTTTTTCCGCCCACGGACGCCATTTTCCCGTCTCCATTTTTTTTTCGCAAAACAGCGTCGGTTTCGTGTATCAATTTTTTTTTTCACACGACGAGGATGGTTTCGCGTCTCCATTTTTTTTTCCGCCCACGGACGCCATTTTCCCGTCTCCATTTTTTTTCGCAAAACAGCATCGGTTTCGTGTATCAATTTTTTTTTTCGCACGACGAGGATGGTTTCGCGTCTCCATTTTTTTTTCCGCCCACGGACGCCATTTTCCCGTCTCCATTTTTTTTCGCAAAACAGCATCGGTTTCGTGTATCAATTTTTTTTTTCGCACGACGAGGATGGTTTCGCGTCTCCATTTTTTTTTCCGCCCACGGACGCCATTTTCCCGTCTCCATTTTTTTTCGCAAAACAGCGTCGGTTTCGTGTATCAATTTTTTTTTTCGCACGACGAGGATGGTTTCGCGTCTCCATTTTTTTTTCCGCCCACGGACGCCATTTTCCCGTCTCCATTTTCTTTCGCAAAACAGCGTCGGTATCCTGTATCAATTTTTTTTTTCGCACGACGAGGATGGTTTCGCGTCTCCATTTTTTTTTCCGCCCACGGACGCCATTTTCCCGTCTCAATTTTTTTTTCGCAAAACAGCGTCGGTTTCGTGTATCAATTTTTTTTTTCGCACGACGAGGATGGTTTCGCGTCTCCATTTTTTTGTCCGCCCACGGACGCCATTTTCCCGTCTCCATTTTCTTTCGCAAAACAGCGTCGGTTTCTTGTATCAATTTTTTTTTTCGCACGACGAGGATGGTTTCGCGTCTCCATTTTTTTTTCCGCCCACGGACGCCATTTTCCCGTCTCAATTTTTTTTCGCAAAACAGCGTCGGTTTCGTGTATCAATTTTTTTTTTCACACGACGAGGATGGTTTCGCCTCTCCATTTTTTTTTCCGCCCACGGACGCCATTTTCCCGTCTCCATTTTCTTTCGCAAAACAGCGTCGGTTTCATGTTTCAATTTTTTTTTTCGCACGACGAGGATGGTTTCGCATCTCCATTTTTTTTTCCGCCCACGGACGCCATTTTCCCGTCTCCATTTTTTTTTCGCAAAACAGCGTCGGTTTCGTGTATCAATTTTTTTTTTCACACGACGAGGATGGTTTCGCGTCTCCATTTTTTTTTCCGCCCACGGACGCCATTTTCCCGTCTCCATTTTCTTTCGCAAAACAGCGTCGGTTTCTTGTATCAATTTTTTTTTTCGCACGACGAGGATGGTTTCGCGTCTCCATTTTTTTTTCCGCCCACGGACGCCATTTTCCCGTCTCAATTTTTTTTCGCAAAACAGCGTCGGTTTCGTGTATCAATTTTTTTTTTCACACGACGAGGATGGTTTCGCGTCTCCATTTTTTTTTCCGCCCACGGACGCCATTTTCCCGTCTCCATTTTCTTTCGCAAAACAGCGTCGGTTTCATGTTTCAATTTTTTTTTTCGCACGACGAGGATGGTTTCGCATCTCCATTTTTTTTTCCGCCCACGGACGCCATTTTCCCGTCTCCATTTTTTTTTCGCAAAACAGCGTCGGTTTCGTGTATCAATTTTTTTTTTCACACGACGAGGATGGTTTCGCGTCTCCATTTTTTTTTCCGCCCACGGACGCCATTTTCCCGTCTCCATTTTTTTTCGCAAAACAGCATCGGTTTCGTGTATCAATTTTTTTTTTCGCACGACGAGGATGGTTTCGCGTCTCCATTTTTTTTTCCGCCCACGGACGCCATTTTCCCGTTTCAATTTTTTTTCGCAAAACAGCGTCGGTTTCGTGTATCAATTTTTTTTTTCGCACGACGAGGATGGTTTCGCGGCTCCATTCTTTTTTCCGCCCACGGACGCCATTTTCCCGTCGCCATTTTCTTTCGTAAAACAGCGTCGGTTTCGTGTATCATTTTTTTTTTTCGCACGACGAGGATGGTTTCGCGTCTCCATTTTTTTTTCCGCCCACAGACGCCATTTTCCCGTCTCAATTTTTTTTCGCAAAACAGCGTCGGTTTCGTGTATCAATTTTTTTTTTCGCACGACGAGGATGGTTTCGCGTCTCCATTTTTTTTTCCGCCCACGGACGCCATTTTCCCGTCTCAATTTTTTTTCGCAAAACAGCGTCTGTTTCGTGTATCATTTTTTTTTTTCGCACGACGAGGATGGTTTCGCGTCTCCATTTTTTTTTCCGCCCACGGACGCCATTTTCCCGTCTCAATTTTTTTTCGCAAAACAGCGTCGGTTTCGTGTATCAATTTTTTTTTTCGCACGACGAGGATGGTTTCGCGTCTCCATTTTTTTTTCCGCCCACGGACGCCATTTTCCCGTCTCCATTTTTTTTTTCGCAAAACAGCGTCGGTTTCGTGTATCAATTTTTTTTTTCGCACGACGAGGATGGTTTCGCGTCTCCATTTTTTTTTCCGCCCACGGACGCCATTTTCCCGTCTCCATTTTTTTTCGCAAAACAGCGTCGGTTTCGTGTATCAATTTTTTTTTTCGCACGACGAGGATGGTTTCGCGTCTCCATTTTTTTTTCCGCCCACGGACGCCATTTTCCCGTCTCCATTTTCTTTCGCAAAACAGCGTCGGTATCCTGTATCAATTTTTTTTTTCGCACGACGAGGATGGTTTCGCGTCTCCATTTTTTTTTCCGCCCACGGACGCCATTTTCCCGTCTCAATTTTTTTTTCGCAAAACAGCGTCGGTTTCGTGTATCAATTTTTTTTTTCGCAGGACGAGGATGGTTTCGCCTCTCCATTTTTTTTTCCGCCCACGGACGCCATTTTCCCGTCTCAATTTTTTTTCGCAAAACAGCGTCGGTTTCGTGTATCAATTTTTTTTTTCGCACGATGAGGATGGTTTCGCGTCTCCATTTTTTTTTCCGCCCACGGACGCCATTTTCCCGTCTCCATTTTCTTTCGCAAAACAGCGTCGGTTTCATGTTTCAATTTTTTTTTTCGCACGACGAGGATGGTTTCGCATCTCCATTTTTTTTTCCGCCCACGGACGCCATTTTCCCGTCTCCATTTTTTTTTCGCAAAACAGCGTCGGTTTCGTGTATCAATTTTTTTTTTCACACGACGAGGATGGTTTCGCGTCTCCATTTTTTTTTCCGCCCACGGACGCCATTTTCCCGTCTCCATTTTTTTTCGCAAAACAGCATCGGTTTCGTGTATCAATTTTTTTTTTCGCACGACGAGGATGGTTTCGCGTCTCCATTTTTTTTTCCGCCCACGGACGCCATTTTCCCGTCTCCATTTTTTTTCGCAAAACAGCATCGGTTTCGTGTATCAATTTTTTTTTTCGCACGACGAGGATGGTTTCGCGTCTCCATTTTTTTTTCCGCCCACGGACGCCATTTTCCCGTCTCCATTTTTTTTCGCAAAACAGCATCGGTTTCGTGTATCAATTTTTTTTTTCGCACGACGAGGATGGTTTCGCGTCTCCATTTTTTTTTCCGCCCACGGACGCCATTTTCCCGTCTCCATTTTCTTTCGCAAAACAGCGTCGGTATCCTGTATCAATTTTTTTTTTCGCACGACGAGGATGGTTTCGCGTCTCCATTTTTTTTTCCGCCCACGGACGCCATTTTCCCGTCTCAATTTTTTTTTCGCAAAACAGCGTCGGTTTCGTGTATCAATTTTTTTTTTCGCACGACGAGGATGGTTTCGCGTCTCCATTTTTTTTTCCGCCCACGGACGCCATTTTCCCGTCTCAATTTTTTTTCGCAAAACAGCGTCGGTTTCGTGTATCAATTTTTTTTTTCGCACGATGAGGATGGTTTCGCGTCTCCATTTTTTTGTCCGCCCACGGACGCCATTTTCCCGTCTCCATTTTCTTTCGCAAAACAGCATCGGTTTCGTGTATCAATTTTTTTTTTCGCACGACGAGGATGGTTTCGCGTCTCCATTTTTTTTTCCGCCCACGGACGCCATTTTCCCGTCTCAATTTTTTTTCGCAAAACAGCGTCGGTTTCGTGTATCAATTTTTTTTTTCACACGACGAGGATGGTTTCGCGTCTCCATTTTTTTTTCCGCCCACGGACGCCATTTTCCCGTCTCCATTTTCTTTCGCAAAACAGCGTCGGTTTCATGTTTCAATTTTTTTTTTCGCACGACGAGGATGGTTTCGCATCTCCATTTTTTTTTCCGCCCACGGACGCCATTTTCCCGTCTCCATTTTTTTTTCGCAAAACAGCGTCGGTTTCGTGTATCAATTTTTTTTTTCACACGACGAGGATGGTTTCGCGTCTCCATTTTTTTTTCCGTCCACTGACGCCATTTTCCCGTCTCCATTTTTTTTCGCAAAACAGCATCGGTTTCGTGTATCAATTTTTTTTTTCGCACGACGAGGATGGTTTCGCGTCTCCATTTTTTTTTCCGCCCACGGACGCCATTTTCCCGTCTCAATTTTTTTTTCGCAAAACAGCGTCGGTTTCGTGTATCAATTTTTTTTTTCGCACGACGAGGATGGTTTCGCGTCTCCATTTTTTTTTCCGCCCACGGACGCCATTTTCCCGTCTCAATTTTTTTTCGCAAAACAGCGTCGGTTTCGTGTATCAATTTTTTTTTTCGCACGATGAGGATGGTTTCGCGTCTCCATTTTTTTGTCCGCCCACGGACGCCATTTTCCCGTCTCCATTTTCTTTCGCAAAACAGCGTCGGTTTCTTGTATCAATTTTTTTTTTCGCACGACGAGGATGGTTTCGCGTCTCCATTTTTTTTTCCGCCCACGGACGCCATTTTCCCGTCTCAATTTTTTTTCGCAAAACAGCGTCGGTTTCGTGTATCAATTTTTTTTTTCACACGACGAGGATGGTTTCGCGTCTCCATTTTTTTTTCCGCCCACGGACGCCATTTTCCCGTCTCCATTTTCTTTCGCAAAACAGCGTCGGTTTCATGTTTCAATTTTTTTTTTCGCACGACGAGGATGGTTTCGCATCTCCATTTTTTTTTCCGCCCACGGACGCCATTTTCCCGTCTCCATTTTTTTTTCGCAAAACAGCGTCGGTTTCGTGTATCAATTTTTTTTTTCACACGACGAGGATGGTTTCGCGTCTCCATTTTTTTTTCCGCCCACGGACGCCATTTTCCCGTCTCCATTTTTTTTCGCAAAACAGCATCGGTTTCGTGTATCAATTTTTTTTTTCGCACGACGAGGATGGTTTCGCGTCTCCATTTTTTTTTCCGCCCACGGACGCCATTTTCCCGTTTCAATTTTTTTTCGCAAAACAGCGTCGGTTTCGTGTATCAATTTTTTTTTTCGCACGACGAGGATGGTTTCGCGGCTCCATTCTTTTTTCCGCCCACGGACGCCATTTTCCCGTCGCCATTTTCTTTCGTAAAACAGCGTCGGTTTCGTGTATCATTTTTTTTTTTCGCACGACGAGGATGGTTTCGCGTCTCCATTTTTTTTTCCGCCCACAGACGCCATTTTCCCGTCTCAATTTTTTTTCGCAAAACAGCGTCGGTTTCGTGTATCAATTTTTTTTTTCGCACGACGAGGATGGTTTCGCGTCTCCATTTTTTTTTCCGCCCACGGACGCCATTTTCCCGTCTCAATTTTTTTTCGCAAAACAGCGTCTGTTTCGTGTATCATTTTTTTTTTTCGCACGACGAGGATGGTTTCGCGTCTCCATTTTTT
Source organism: Podargus strigoides (assembly GCA_028020825.1). Lineage (NCBI taxonomy): Eukaryota > Metazoa > Chordata > Aves > Caprimulgiformes > Podargidae > Podargus > Podargus strigoides. The sequence goes on along the minus strand of CM051635.1, from coordinate 21,854 downwards.
TTTCCGCCCACGGACGCCATTTTCCCGTCTCAATTTTTTTTCGCAAAACAGCGTCGGTTTCGTGTATCAATTTTTTTTTTCGCACGACGAGGATGGTTTCGCGTCTCCATTTTTTTTTCCGCCCACGGACGCCATTTTCCCGTCTCCATTTTTTTTTTCGCAAAACAGCGTCGGTTTCGTGTATCAATTTTTTTTTTCGCACGACGAGGATGGTTTCGCGTCTCCATTTTTTTTTCCGCCCACGGACGCCATTTTCCCGTCTCCATTTTTTTTCGCAAAACAGCGTCGGTTTCGTGTATCAATTTTTTTTTTCGCACGACGAGGATGGTTTCGCGTCTCCATTTTTTTTTCCGCCCACGGACGCCATTTTCCCGTCTCCATTTTCTTTCGCAAAACAGCGTCGGTATCCTGTATCAATTTTTTTTTTCGCACGACGAGGATGGTTTCGCGTCTCCATTTTTTTTTCCACCCACGGACGCCATTTTCCCGTCTCAATTTTTTTTTCGCAAAACAGCGTCGGTTTCGTGTATCAATTTTTTTTTTCGCACGACGAGGATGGTTTCGCGTCTCCATTTTTTTTTCCGCCCACGGACGCCATTTTCCCGTCTCAATTTTTTTTCGCAAAACAGCGTCGGTTTCGTGTATCAATTTTTTTTTTCGCACGATGAGGATGGTTTCGCGTCTCCATTTTTTTGTCCGCCCACGGACGCCATTTTCCCGTCTCCATTTTCTTTCGCAAAACAGCGTCGGTTTCTTGTATCAATTTTTTTTTTCACACGACGAGGATGGTTTCGCGTCTCCATTTTTTTTTCCGCCCACGGACGCCATTTTCCCGTCTCCATTTTTTTTCGCAAAACAGCATCGGTTTCGTGTATCAATTTTTTTTTTCGCACGACGAGGATGGTTTCGCGTCTCCATTTTTTTTTCCGCCCACGGACGCCATTTTCCCGTTTCAATTTTTTTTCGCAAAACAGCGTCGGTTTCGTGTATCAATTTTTTTTTTCGCACGACGAGGATGGTTTCGCGGCTCCATTCTTTTTTCCGCCCACGGACGCCATTTTCCCGTCGCCATTTTCTTTCGTAAAACAGCGTCGGTTTCGTGTATCATTTTTTTTTTTCGCACGACGAGGATGGTTTCGCGTCTCCATTTTTTTTTCTGCCCACAGACGCCATTTTCCCGTCTCAATTTTTTTTCGCAAAACAGCGTCGGTTTCGTGTATCAATTTTTTTTTTCGCACGACGAGGATGGTTTCGCGTCTCCATTTTTTTTTCCGCCCACGGACGCCATTTTCCCGTCTCAATTTTTTTTCGCAAAACAGCGTCTGTTTCGTGTATCATTTTTTTTTTTCGCACGACGAGGATGGTTTCGCGTCTCCATTTTTTTTTCCGCCCACGGACGCCATTTTCCCGTCTCAATTTTTTTTCGCAAAACAGCGTCGGTTTCGTGTATCAATTTTTTTTTTCGCACGACGAGGATGGTTTCGCGTCTCCATTTTTTTTTCCGCCCACGGACGCCATTTTCCCGTCTCCATTTTTTTTTTCGCAAAACAGCGTCGGTTTCGTGTATCAATTTTTTTTTTCGCACGACGAGGATGGTTTCGCGTCTCCATTTTTTTTTCCGCCCACGGACGCCCTTTTCCCGTCTCAATTTTTTTTCGCAAAACAGCGTCGGTTTCGTGTATCAATTTTTTTTTTCGCACGACGAGGATGGTTTCGCGTCTCCATTTTTTTTTCCGCCCACGGACGCCATTTTCCCGTCTCCATTTTCTTTCGCAAAACAGCGTCGGTATCCTGTATCAATTTTTTTTTTCGCACGACGAGGATGGTTTCGCGTCTCCATTTTTTTTTCCGCCCACGGACGCCATTTTCCCGTCTCAATTTTTTTTTCGCAAAACAGCGTCGGTTTCGTGTATCAATTTTTTTTTTCGCACGACGAGGATGGTTTCGCGTCTCCATTTTTTTTTCCGCCCACGGACGCCATTTTCCCGTCTCAATTTTTTTTCGCAAAACAGCGTCGGTTTCGTGTATCAATTTTTTTTTTCGCACGATGAGGATGGTTTCGCGTCTCCATTTTTTTGTCCGCCCACGGACGCCATTTTCCCGTCTCCATTTTCTTTCGCAAAACAGCGTCGGTTTCTTGTATCAATTTTTTTTTTCGCACGACGAGGATGGTTTCGCGTCTCCATTTTTTTTTCCGCCCACGGACGCCATTTTCCCGTCTCAATTTTTTTTCGCAAAACAGCGTCGGTTTCGTGTATCAATTTTTTTTTTCACACGACGAGGATGGTTTCGCGTCTCCATTTTTTTTTCCGCCCACGGACGCCATTTTCCCGTCTCCATTTTCTTTCGCAAAACAGCGTCGGTTTCATGTTTCAATTTTTTTTTTCGCACGACGAGGATGGTTTCGCATCTCCATTTTTTTTTCCGCCCACGGACGCCATTTTCCCGTCTCCATTTTTTTTTCGCAAAACAGCGTCGGTTTCGTGTATCAATTTTTTTTTTCACACGACGAGGATGGTTTCGCGTCTCCATTTTTTTTTCCGCCCACGGACGCCATTTTCCCGTCTCCATTTTTTTTCGCAAAACAGCATCGGTTTCGTGTATCAATTTTTTTTTTCGCACGACGAGGATGGTTTCGCGTCTCCATTTTTTTTTCCGCCCACGGACGCCATTTTCCCGTCTCCATTTTTTTTCGCAAAACAGCATCGGTTTCGTGTATCAATTTTTTTTTTCGCACGACGAGGATGGTTTCGCGTCTCCATTTTTTTTTCCGCCCACGGACGCCATTTTCCCGTCTCCATTTTTTTTCGCAAAACAGCATCGGTTTCGTGTATCAATTTTTTTTTTCGCACGACGAGGATGGTTTCGCGTCTCCATTTTTTTTTCCGCCCACGGACGCCATTTTCCCGTTTCAATTTTTTTTCGCAAAACAGCGTCGGTTTCGTGTATCAATTTTTTTTTTCGCACGACGAGGATGGTTTCGCGTCTCCATTTTTTTTTCCGCCCACGGACGCCATTTTCCCGTCTCCATTTTCTTTCGTAAAACAGCGTCGGTTTCGTGTATCATTTTTTTTTTTCGCACGACGAGGATGGTTTCGCGTCTCCATTTTTTTTTCCGCCCACAGACGCCATTTTCCCGTCTCCATTTTCTTTCGCAAAACAGCGTCGGTTTCGTGTATCAATTTTTTTTTTCGCACGACGAGGATGGTTTCGCGGCTCCATTTTTTTTTCCGCCCACGGACGCCATTATCCCGTCGCCATTTTTTTTCGCAAAACAGCCGCGGTTTCGTGTATCAATTTTTTTTTTCGCACGACGAGGATGGTTTCGCGGCTCCATTCTTTTTTCCGCCCACGGACGCCATTTTCCCGTCGCCATTTTTTTTCGCAAAACAGCCGCGGTTTCGTGTATCAATTTTTTTTTTCGCACGACGAGGATGGTTTCGCGGCTCCATTTTTTTTTCCGCCCACGGACGCCATTTTCCCGTCGCCATTTTTTTTCGCAAAACAGCCGCGGTTTCGTGTATCAATTTTTTTTTTCGCACGACGAGGATGGTTTCGCGGCTCCATTTTTTTTTCCGCCCACGGACGCCATTTTCCCGTCGCCATTTTTTTTCGCAAAACAGCCGCGGTTTCGTGTATCAATTTTTTTTTTCGCACGACGAGGATGGTTTCGCGGCTCCATTTTTTTTTCCGCCCACGGACGCCATTTTCCCGTCGCCATTTTTTTTCGCAAAACAGCCGCGGTTTCGTGTATCAATTTTTTTTTTCGCACGACGAGGATGGTTTCGCGGCTCCATTCTTTTTTCCGCCCACGGACGCCATTTTCCCGTCGCCATTTTTTTTCGCAAAACAGCCGCGGTTTCGTGTATCAATTTTTTTTTTCGCACGACGAGGATGGTTTCGCGGCTCCATTTTTTTTTCCGCCCACGGACGCCATTTTCCCGTCGCCATTTTTTTTCGCAAAACAGCGTCGGTTTCGTGTATCAATTTTTTTTTTCGCACGACGAGGATGGTTTCGCGGCTCCATTTTTTTTTCCGCCCACGGACGCCATTTTCCCGTCGCCATTTTTTTTCGCAAAACAGCCGCGGTTTCGTGTATCAATTTTTTTTTTCGCACGACGAGGATGGTTTCGCGGCTCCATTTTTTTTTCCGCCCACAGACGCCATTTTCCCGTCGCCATTTTTTTTCGCAAAACAGCCGCGGTTTCGTGTATCAATTTTTTTTTTCGCACGACGAGGATGGTTTCGCGGCTCCATTTTTTTTTCCGCCCACGGACGCCGTTTTCCCGTCGCCATTTTTTTTCGCAAAACAGCCGCGGTTTCGTGTATCAATTTTTTTTTTCGCACGACGAGGATGGTTTCGCGGCTCCATTCTTTTTTCCGCCCACGGACGCCATTTTCCCGTCGCCATTTTTTTTTCGCAAAACAGCCGCGGTTTCGTGTATCAATTTTTTTTTTCGCACGACGAGGATGGTTTCGCGGCTCCATTTTTTTTTCCGCCCACGGACGCCATTTTCCCGTCGCCATTTTTTTTCGCAAAACAGCCGCGGTTTCGTGTATCAATTTTTTTTTTCGCACGACGGGGATGGTTTCGCGGCTCCATTTTTTTTTCCGCCCACGGACGCCATTTTCCCGTCGCCATTTTTTTTCGCAAAACAGCCGCGGTTTCGTGTATCAATTTCTTTTTTCGCACGACGAGGATGGTTTCGCGGCTCCATTTTTTTTTCCGCCCACGGACGCCATTTTCCCGTCGCCATTTTTTTTCGCAAAACAGCCGCGGTTTCGTGTATCAATTTTTTTTTTCGCACGACGAGGATGGTTTCGCGGCTCCATTTTTTTTTCCGCCCACGGACGCCATTTTCCCGTCGCCATTTTTTTTCGCAAAACAGCCGCGGTTTCGTGTATCAATTTTTTTTTTCGCACGACGAGGATGATTTCGCGGCTCCATTCTTTTTTCCGCCCACGGACGCCATTTTCCCGTCGCCATTTTTTTTCGCAAAACAGCCGCGGTTTCGTGTATCAATTTTTTTTTTCGCACGACGGGGATGGTTTCGCGGCTCCATTTTTTTTTCCGCCCACGGACGCCATTTTCCCGTCGCCATTTTTTTCGCAAAACAGCCGCGGTTTCGTGTATCAATTTCTTTTTTCGCACGACGAGGATGGTTTCGCGGCTCCATTTTTTTTTCCGCCCACGGACGCCATTTTCCCGTCGCCATTTTTTTTCGCAAAACAGCCGCGGTTTCGTGTATCAATTTTTTTTTTCGCACGACGGGGATGGTTTCGCGGCTCCATTTTTTTTTCCGCCCACGGACGCCATTTTCCCGTCGCCATTTTTTTTCGCAAAACAGCCGCGGTTTCGTGTATCAATTTCTTTTTTCGCACGACGAGGATGGTTTCGCGGCTCCATTTTTTTTTCCGCCCACGGACGCCATTTTCCCGTCGCCATTTTTTTTCGCAAAACAGCTGCGGTTTCGTGTATCAATTTTTTTTTTCGCACGACGAGGATGGTTTCGCGGCTCCATTCTTTTTTCCGCCCACGGACGCCATTTTCCCGTCGCCATTTTTTTTCGCAAAACAGCCGCGGTTTCGTGTATCAATTTCTTTTTTCGCACGACGAGGATGGTTTCGCGGCTCCATTTTTTTTTCCGCCCACGGACGCCATTTTCCCGTCGCCATTTTTTTTCGCAAAACAGCCGCGGTTTCGTGTATCAATTTTTTTTTTCGCACGACGAGGATGGTTTCGCGGCTCCATTTTTTTTTTCGCCCACGGACGCCATTTTCCCGTCGCCATTTTTTTTCGCAAAACAGCCGCGGTTTCGTGTATCAATTTTTTTTTTCGCACGACGAGGATGGTTTCGCGGCTCCATTTTTTTTTCCGCCCACGGACGCCATTTTCCCGTCGCCATTTTTTTTCGCAAAACAGCTGCGGTTTCGTGTATCAATTTTTTTTTTCGCACGACGAGGATGGTTTCGCGGCTCCATTCTTTTTTCCGCCCACGGACGCCATTTTCCCGTCGCCATTTTTTTTCGCAAAACAGCCGCGGTTTCGTGTATCAATTTTTTTTTCGCACGACGAGGTAGGTTTCGCGGCTCCATTTTTTTTTCCGCCCACGGACGCCATTTTCCCGTCGCCATTTTTTTTCGCAAAACAGCCGCGGTTTCGTGTATCAATTTTTTTTTTCGCACGACGGGGATGGTTTCGCGGCTCCATTTTTTTTTCCGCCCACGGACGCCATTTTCCCGTCGCCATTTTTTTTCGCAAAACAGCCGCGGTTTCGTGTATCAATTTTTTTTTTCGCACGACGAGGATGGTTTCGCGGCTCCATTTTTTTTTCCGCCCACGGACGCCATTTTCCCGTCGCCATTTTTTTTCGCAAAACAGCCGCGGTTTCGCGTATCAATTTTTTTTTTCGCACGACGAGGATGGTTTCGCGGCTCCATTTTTTTTTCCGCCCACGGACGCCATTTTCCCGTCGCCATTTTTTTTCGCAAAACAGCCGCGGTTTCGCGTATCAATTTTTTTTTTCGCACGACGAGGATGGTTTCGCGGCTCCATTTTTTTTTCCGCCCACGGACGCCATTTTCCCGTCGCCATTTTTTTTCGCAAAACAGCCTCGGTTTCGTGTATCAATTTTTTTTTTTGCACGACGAGGATGGTTTCGCGGCTCCATTTTTTTTTCCGCCCAATGACGCAATTTTCCCGTCGCCATTTTTTTTCGCAAAACAGCCGCGGTTTCGTGTATCAATTTTTTTTTTCGCACGACGAGGATGGTTTCGCGGCTCCATTTTTTTTTTCGCCCACGGACGCCATTTTCCCGTCGCCATTTTTTTTCGCAAAACAGCCGCGGTTTCGTGTATCAATTTTTTTTTTCGCACGACGAGGATGGTTTCGCGGCTCCATTTTTTTTTCCGCCCACGGACGCCATTTTCCCGTCGCCATTTTTTTTCTCAAAACAGCCGCGGTTTCGTGTATCAATTTTTTTTTTCGCACGACGAGGATGGTTTCGCGGCTCCATTCTTTTTTCCGCCCACGGACGCCATTTTCCCGTCGCCATTTTTTTTCGCAAAACAGCCGCGGTTTCGTGTATCAATTATTTTTCGCACGACGAGGATGGTTTCGCGGCTCCATTTTTTTTTCCGCCCACGGACGCCATTTTCCCGTCGCCATTTTTTTTCGCAAAACAGCTGCGGTTTCGTGTATCAATTTTTTTTTTCGCACGACGAGGATGGTTTCGCGGCTCCATTCTTTTTTCCGCCCACGGACGCCATTTTCCCGTCGCCATTTTTTTTCGCAAAACAGCCGCGGTTTCGTGTATCAATTTTTTTTTCGCACGACGAGGATGGTTTCGCGGCTCCATTTTTTTTTCCGCCCACGGACGCCATTTTCCCGTCGCCATTTTTTTTCGCAAAACAGCCGCGGTTTCGTGTATCAATTTTTTTTTTCGCACGACGGGGATGGTTTCGCGGCTCCATTTTTTTTTCCGCCCACGGACGCCATTTTCCCGTCGCCATTTTTTTTCGCAAAACAGCCGCGGTTTCGTGTATCAATTTTTTTTTTCGCATGACGAGGATGGTTTCGCGGCTCCATTTTTTTTTCCGCCCACGGACGCCATTTTCCCGTCGCCATTTTTTTTCGCAAAACAGCGTCGGTTTCGCGTATCAATTTTTTTTTTCGCACGACGAGGATGGTTTCGCGGCTCCATTTTTTTTTCCGCCCACGGACGCCATTTTCCCGTCGCCATTTTTTTTCGCAAAACAGCCGCGGTTTTGCGTATCAATTTTTTTTTTCGCACGACGAGGATGGTTTCGCGGCTCCATTTTTTTTTCCGCCCACGGACGCCATTTTCCCGTCGCCATTTTTTTTCGCAAAACAGCCGCGGTTTCGTGTATCAATTTTTTTTTTTGCACGACGAGGATGGTTTCGCGGCTCCATTCTTTTTTCCGCCCACGGACGCCATTTTCCCGTCGCCATTTTTTTTCGCAAAACAGCCGCGGTTTCGTGTATCAATTTTTTTTCGCACGACGAGGATGGTTTCGCGGCTCCATTTTTTTTTCCGCCCACGGACGCCATTTTCCCGTCGCCATTTTTTTTCGCAAAACAGCTGCGGTTTCGTGTATCAATTTTTTTTTTCACACGACGAGGATGGTTTCGCGGCTCCACTTTTTTTTCCGCCCACGGACGCCATTTTCCCGTCGCCATTTTTTTTCGCAAAACAGCCGCGGTTTCGTGTATCAATTTTTTTTTTCGCACGATGAGGATGGTTTCGCGGCTCCATTTTTTTTTCCGCCCACGGACGCCATTTTCCCGTCGCCATTTTTTTTTCGCAAAACAGCCGCGGTTTCGTGTATCAATTTTTTTTTTCGCACGACGGGATGGTTTCGCGGCTCCATTTTTTTTTCCGCCCACGGACGCCATTTTCCCCGTCGCCATTTTTTTTCGCAAAACAGCCGCGGTTTCGTGTATCAATTTTTTTTTCGCACGACGAGGATGGTTTCGCGGCTCCATTTTTTTTTCCGCCCACGGACGCCATTTTCCCGTCGCCATTTTTTTTCGCAAAACAGCCGCGGTTTCGTGTATCAATTTTTTTTTTCGCACGACGAGGATGGTTTCGCGGCTCCATTTTTTTTTCCGCCCACGGACGCCATTTTCCCGTCGCCATTTTTTTTCGCAAAACAGCCGCGGTTTCGTGTATCAATTTTTTTTTTCGCACGACGAGGATGGTTTCGCGGCTCCATTTTTTTTTCCGCCCACGGACGCCATTTTCCCGTCGCCATTTTTTTTGCAAAACAGCCGCGGTTTCGTGTATCAATTTTTTTTTTCGCACGACGAGGATGGTTTCGCGGCTCCATTTTTTTTTCCGCCCACGGACGCCATTTTCCCGTCGCCATTTTTTTTCTCAAAACAGCCGCGGTTTCGTGTATCAATTTTTTTTTTCGCACGACGAGGATGGTTTCGCGGCTCCATTCTTTTTTCCGCCCACGGACGCCATTTTCCCGTCGCCATTTTTTTTCGCAAAACAGCCGCGGTTTCGTGTATCAATTTTTTTTTTCGCACGACGAGGATGGTTTCGCGGCTCCATTTTTTTTTCCGCCCACGGACGCCATTTTCCCGTCGCCATTTTTTTTCGCAAAACAGCCGCGGTTTCGTGTATCAATTTTTTTTTTCGCACGACGAGGGATGGTTTCGCGGCTCCATTTTTTTTTCCGCCCCACGGACGCCATTTTCCCGTCGCCATTTTTTTTCGCAAAACAGCCGCGGTTTCGTGTATCAATTTTTTTTTTCGCACGACGAGGATGGTTTCGCGGCTCCATTTTTTTTTCCGCCCACGGACGCCATTTTCCCGTCGCCATTTTTTTTCGCAAAACAGCCGCGGTTTCGTGTATCAATTTTTTTTTTCGCACGACGAGGATGGTTTCGCGGCTCCATTCTTTTTTCCGCCCACGGACGCCATTTTCCCGTCGCCATTTTTTTTCGCAAAACAGCCGCGGTTTCGTGTATCAATTTTTTTTTTCGCACGACGAGGATGGTTTCGCGGCTCCATTTTTTTTTCCGCCCACGGACGCCATTTTCCCGTCGCCATTTTTTTTCGCAAAACAGCCGCGGTTTCGTGTATCAATTTTTTTTTTCGCACGACGAGGATGGTTTCGCGGCTCCATTCTTTTTTCCGCCCACGGACGCCATTTTCCCGTCGCCATTTTTTTTCGCAAAACAGCCGCGGTTTCGTGTATCAATTTTTTTTTTCGCACGACGAGGATGGTTTCGCGGCTCCATTTTTTTTTCCGCCCACGGACGCCATTTTCCCGTCGCCATTTTTTTTCGCAAAACAGCCGCGGTTTCGTGTATCAATTTTTTTTTTCGCACGACGAGGATGGTTTCGCGGCTCCATTTTTTTTTCCGCCCACGGACGCCATTTTCCCGTCGCCATTTTTTTTCGCAAAACAGCCGCGGTTTCGTGTATCAATTTTTTTTTTCGCACGACGAGGATGGTTTCGCGGCTCCATTTTTTTTTCCGCCCACGGACGCCATTTTCCCGTCGCCATTTTTTTTCGCAAAACAGCCGCGGTTTCGTGTATCAATTTTTTTTTTCGCACGACGAGGATGGTTTCGCGGCTCCATTCTTTTTTCCGCCCACGGACGCCATTTTCCCGTCGCCATTTTTTTTCGCAAAACAGCCGCGGTTTCGTGTATCAATTTTTTTTTTCGCACGACGAGGATGGTTTCGCGGCTCCATTTTTTTTTCCGCCCACGGACGCCATTTTCCCGTCGCCATTTTTTTCGCAAAACAGCCGCGGTTTCGTGTATCAATTTTTTTTTTCGCACGACGAGGATGGTTTCGCGGCTCCATTTTTTTTTCCGCCCACGGACGCCATTTTCCCGTCGCCATTTTTTTTTCGCAAAACAGCCGCGGTTTCGTGTATCAATTTTTTTTTTCGCACGACGAGGATGGTTTCGCGGCTCCATTTTTTTTTCCGCCCACGGACGCCATTTTCCCGTCGCCATTTTTTTTCGCAAAACAGCCGCGGTTTCGTGTATCAATTTTTTTTTTCGCACGACGAGGATGGTTTCGCGGCTCCATTTTTTTTTCCGCCCACGGACGCCATTTTCCCGTCGCCATTTTTTTTCGCAAAACAGCCGCGGTTTCGTGTATCAATTTTTTTTTTCGCACGACGAGGATGGTTTCGCGGCTCCATTTTTTTTCCGCCCACGGACGCCATTTTCCCGTCGCCATTTTTTTTCGCAAAACAGCCGCGGTTTCGTGTATCAATTTTTTTTTTCGCACGACGAGGATGGTTTCGCGGCTCCATTCTTTTTTTCCGCCCACGGACGCCATTTTCCCCGTCGCCATTTTTTTTCGCAAAACAGCCGCGGTTTCGTGTATCAATTTTTTTTTCGCACGACGAGGATGGTTTCGCGGCTCCATTTTTTTTTCCGCCCACGGACGCCATTTTCCCGTCGCCATTTTTTTTCGCAAAACAGCCGCGGTTTCGTGTATCAATTTTTTTTTCGCACGACGAGGATGGTTTCGCGGCTCCCATTTTTTTTTCCGCCCACGGACGCCATTTTCCCGTCGCCATTTTTTTTTCGCAAAACAGCCGCGGTTTCGTGTATCAATTTTTTTTTCGCACGACGAGGATGGTTTCGCGGCTCCATTTTTTTTCCGCCCACGGACGCCATTTTCCCGTCGCCATTTTTTTTCGCAAAACAGCCGCGGTTTCGTGTATCAATTTTTTTTTTCGCACGACGAGGATGGTTTCGCGGCTCCATTTTTTTTTCCGCCCACGGACGCCATTTTCCCGTCGCCATTTTTTTTCGCAAAACAGCCGCGGTTTCGTGTATCAATTTTTTTTTTCGCACGACGAGGATGGTTTCGCGGCTCCATTCTTTTTTTCCGCCCACGGACGCCATTTTCCCGTCGCCATTTTTTTTCGCAAAACAGCCGCGGTTTCGTGTATCAATTTTTTTTTTCGCACGACGAGGATGGTTTCGCGGCTCCATTCTTTTTTTCCGCCCACGGACGCCATTTTCCCGTCGCCATTTTTTTTCGCAAAACAGCCGCGGTTTCGTGTATCAATTTTTTTTTCGCACGACGAGGATGGTTTCGCGGCTCCATTCTTTTTTCCGCCCACGGACGCCATTTTCCCGTCGCCATTTTTTTTCGCAAAACAGCCGCGGTTTCGTGTATCAATTTTTTTTTCGCACGACGAGGATGGTTTCGCGGCTCCATTTTTTTTTCCGCCCACGGACGCCATTTTCCCGTCGCCATTTTTTTTCGCAAAACAGCCGCGGTTTCGTGTATCAATTTTTTTTTTCGCACGACGGGGATGGTTTCGCGGCTCCATTTTTTTTTCCGCCCACGGACGCCATTTTCCCGTCGCCATTTTTTTTCGCAAAACAGCCGCGGTTTCGTGTATCAATTTTTTTTTCGCACGACGAGGATGGTTTCGCGGCTCCATTTTTTTTTTCCGCCCACGGACGCCATTTTCCCGTCGCCATTTTTTTTCGCAAAACAGCCGCGGTTTCGTGTATCAATTTTTTTTTTCGCACGACGAGGATGGTTTCGCGGCTCCATTCTTTTTTTCGCCCACGGACGCCATTTTCCCGTCGCCATTTTTTTTCGCAAAACAGCCGCGGTTTCGTGTATCAATTTTTTTTTTCGCACGACGAGGATGGTTTCGCGGCTCCATTCTTTTTTCCGCCCACGGACGCCATTTTCCCGTCGCCATTTTTTTCGCAAAACAGCCGCGGTTTCGTGTATCAATTTTTTTTTTCGCACGACGAGGATGGTTTCGCGGCTCCATTCTTTTTTCCGCCCACGGACGCCATTTTCCCGTCGCCATTTTTTTTCGCAAAACAGCCGCGGTTTCGTGTATCAATTTTTTTTTTCGCACGACGAGGATGGTTTCGCGGCTCCATTTTTTTTCCGCCCACGGACGCCATTTTCCCGTCGCCATTTTTTTTTCGCAAAACAGCCGCGGTTTCGTGTATCAATTTTTTTTTTCGCACGACGAGGATGGTTTCGCGGCTCCATTTTTTTTTCCGCCCACGGACGCCATTTTCCCGTCGCCATTTTTTTTCGCAAAACAGCCGCGGTTTCGTGTATCAATTTTTTTTTTCGCACGACGAGGATGGTTTCGCGGCTCCATTTTTTTTTTCCGCCCACGGACGCCATTTTCCCGTCGCCATTTTTTTTCGCAAAACAGCCGCGGTTTCGTGTATCAATTTTTTTTTTCGCACGACGAGGATGGTTTCGCGGCTCCATTCTTTTTTCCGCCCACGGACGCCATTTTCCCGTCGCCATTTTTTTTCGCAAAACAGCCGCGGTTTCGTGTATCAATTTTTTTTTCGCACGACGAGGATGGTTTCGCGGCTCCATTCTTTTTTCCGCCCACGGACGCCATTTTCCCGTCGCCATTTTTTTTCGCAAAACAGCCGCGGTTTCGTGTATCAATTTTTTTTTTCGCACGACGAGGATGGTTTCGCGGCTCCATTTTTTTTCCGCCCACGGACGCCATTTTCCCGTCGCCATTTTTTTTCGCAAAACAGCCGCGGTTTCGTGTATCAATTTTTTTTTTCGCACGACGAGGATGGTTTCGCGGCTCCATTCTTTTTTCCGCCCACGGACGCCATTTTCCCGTCGCCATTTTTTTTCGCAAAACAGCCGCGGTTTCGTGTATCAATTTTTTTTTCGCACGACGAGGATGGTTTCGCGGCTCCATTTTTTTTTCCGCCCACGGACGCCATTTTCCCGTCGCCATTTTTTTTTCGCAAAACAGCCGCGGTTTCGTGTATCAATTTTTTTTTTCGCACGACGAGGATGGTTTCGCGGCTCCATTTTTTTTTCCGCCCACGGACGCCATTTTCCCGTCGCCATTTTTTTTCGCAAAACAGCCGCGGTTTCGTGTATCAATTTTTTTTTCGCACGACGAGGATGGTTTCGCGGCTCCATTTTTTTTTCCGCCCACGGACGCCATTTTCCCGTCGCCATTTTTTTTCGCAAAACAGCCGCGGTTTCGTGTATCAATTTTTTTTTCGCACGACGGATGGTTTCGCGGCTCCATTTTTTTTTCCGCCCACGGACGCCATTTTCCCGTCGCCATTTTTTTCGCAAAACAGCCGCGGTTTCGTGTATCAATTTTTTTTTCGCACGACGAGGATGGTTTCGCGGCTCCATTTTTTTTTCCGCCCACGGACGCCATTTTCCCGTCGCCATTTTTTTTCGCAAAACAGCCGCGGTTTCGTGTATCAATTTTTTTTTTCGCACGACGAGGATGGTTTCGCGGCTCCATTCTTTTTTCCGCCCACGGACGCCATTTTCCCGTCGCCATTTTTTTTCGCAAAACAGCCGCGGTTTCGTGTATCAATTTTTTTTTCGCACGACGAGGATGGTTTCGCGGCTCCATTTTTTTTTCCGCCCACGGACGCCATTTTCCCGTCGCCATTTTTTTTTCGCAAAACAGCCGCGGTTTCGTGTATCAATTTTTTTTTTCGCACGACGAGGATGGTTTCGCGGCTCCATTTTTTTTTCCGCCCACGGACGCCATTTTCCCGTCGCCATTTTTTTTCGCAAAACAGCCGCGGTTTCGTGTATCAATTTTTTTTTTCGCACGACGAGGATGGTTTCGCGGCTCCATTTTTTTTTCCGCCCACGGACGCCATTTTCCCGTCGCCATTTTTTTTTCGCAAAACAGCCGCGGTTTCGTGTATCAATTTTTTTTTTTCGCACGACGAGGATGGTTTCGCGGCTCCATTTTTTTTTCCGCCCACGGACGCCATTTTCCCGTCGCCATTTTCTTTTCGCAAAACAGCCGTCGGTTTCGTGTATCAATTTTTTTTTTCGCACGACGAGGATGGTTTCGCGGCTCCATTTTTTTTTCCGCCCACGGACGCCATTTTCCCGTCGCCATTTTTTTTCGCAAAACAGCCGCGGTTTCGTGTATCAATTTTTTTTTTCGCACGACGAGGATGGTTTCGCGGCTCCATTCTTTTTTCCGCCCACGGACGCCATTTTCCCGTCGCCATTTTTTTTCGCAAAACAGCCGCGGTTTCGTGTATCAATTTTTTTTTTCGCACGACGAGGATGGTTTCGCGGCTCCATTTTTTTTCCGCCCACGGACGCCATTTTCCCGTCGCCATTTTTTTTCGCAAAACAGCCGCGGTTTCGTGTATCAATTTTTTTTTTCGCACGACGAGGATGGTTTCGCGGCTCCATTTTTTTTTCCGCCCACGGACGCCATTTTCCCGTCGCCATTTTTTTTCGCAAAACAGCCGCGGTTTCGTGTATCAATTTTTTTTTTCGCACGACGAGGATGGTTTCGCGGCTCCATTTTTTTTTCCGCCCACGGACGCCATTTTCCCGTCGCCATTTTTTTTCGCAAAACAGCCGCGGTTTCGTGTATCAATTTTTTTTTTCGCACGACGAGGATGGTTTCGCGGCTCCATTTTTTTTTTCCGCCCACGGACGCCATTTTCCCGTCGCCATTTTTTTTCGCAAAACAGCCGCGGTTTCGTGTATCAATTTTTTTTTCGCACGACGAGGATGGTTTCGCGGCTCCATTCTTTTTTCCGCCCACGGACGCCATTTTCCCGTCGCCATTTTTTTTCGCAAAACAGCCGCGGTTTCGTGTATCAATTTTTTTTTCGCACGACGAGGATGGTTTCGCGGCTCCATTCTTTTTTCCGCCCACGGACGCCATTTTCCCGTCGCCATTTTTTTTCGCAAAACAGCCGCGGTTTCGTGTATCAATTTTTTTTTTCGCACGACGAGGATGGTTTCGCGGCTCCATTTTTTTTTCCGCCCACGGACGCCATTTTCCCGTCGCCATTTTTTTTCGCAAAACAGCCGCGGTTTCGTGTATCAATTTTTTTTTTCGCACGACGAGGATGGTTTCGCGGCTCCATTTTTTTTTCCGCCCACGGACGCCATTTTCCCGTCGCCATTTTTTTTCGCAAAACAGCCGCGGTTTCGTGTATCAATTTTTTTTTTTCGCACGACGAGGATGGTTTCGCGGCTCCATTCTTTTTTCCGCCCACGGACGCCATTTTCCCCGTCGCCATTTTTTTTCGCAAAACAGCCGCGGTTTCGTGTATCAATTTTTTTTTTCGCACGACGAGGATGGTTTCGCGGCTCCATTCTTTTTTTCCGCCCACGGACGCCATTTTCCCGTCGCCATTTTTTTTCGCAAAACAGCCGCGGTTTCGTGTATCAATTTTTTTTTCGCACGACGAGGATGGTTTCGCGGCTCCATTTTTTTTTCCGCCCACGGACGCCATTTTCCCGTCGCCATTTTTTTTCGCAAAACAGCCGCGGTTTCGTGTATCAATTTTTTTTTTCGCACGACGAGGATGGTTTCGCGGCTCCATTCTTTTTTCCGCCCACGGACGCCATTTTCCCGTCGCCATTTTTTTTCGCAAAACAGCCGCGGTTTCGTGTATCAATTTTTTTTTCGCACGACGAGGATGGTTTCGCGGCTCCATTTTTTTTTCCGCCCACGGACGCCATTTTCCCGTCGCCATTTTTTTTCGCAAAACAGCCGCGGTTTCGTGTATCAATTTTTTTTTTCGCACGACGAGGATGGTTTCGCGGCTCCATTTTTTTTTCCGCCCACGGACGCCATTTTCCCGTCGCCATTTTTTTTCGCAAAACAGCCGCGGTTTCGTGTATCAATTTTTTTTTTCGCACGACGAGGATGGTTTCGCGGCTCCATTTTTTTTTCCGCCCACGGACGCCATTTTCCCGTCGCCATTTTTTTTCGCAAAACAGCCGCGGTTTCGTGTATCAATTTTTTTTTCGCACGACGAGGATGGTTTCGCGGCTCCATTCTTTTTTCCGCCCACGGACGCCATTTTCCCGTCGCCATTTTTTTTCGCAAAACAGCCGCGGTTTCGTGTATCAATTTTTTTTTTCGCACGACGAGGATGGTTTCGCGGCTCCATTCTTTTTTCCGCCCACGGACGCCATTTTCCCCGTCGCCATTTTTTTTCGCAAAACAGCCGCGGTTTCGTGTATCAATTTTTTTTTCGCACGACGAGGATGGTTTCGCGGCTCCATTTTTTTTTCCGCCCACGGACGCCATTTTCCCCGTCGCCATTTTTTTTCGCAAAACAGCCGCGGTTTCGTGTATCAATTTTTTTTTTCGCACGACGAGGATGGTTTCGCGGCTCCATTTTTTTTTCCGCCCACGGACGCCATTTTCCCGTCGCCATTTTTTTTCGCAAAACAGCCGCGGTTTCGTGTATCAATTTTTTTTTTCGCACGACGAGGATGGTTTCGCGGCTCCATTTTTTTTTCCGCCCACGGACGCCATTTTCCCGTCGCCATTTTTTTTCGCAAAACAGCCGCGGTTTCGTGTATCAATTTTTTTTTTTCGCACGACGAGGATGGTTTCGCGGCTCCATTTTTTTTTCCGCCCACGGACGCCATTTTCCGTCGCCATTTTTTTTCGCAAAACAGCCGCGGTTTCGTGTATCAATTTTTTTTTTCGCACGACGAGGATGGTTTCGCGGCTCCATTTTTTTTTCCGCCCACGGACGCCATTTTCCCGTCGCCATTTTTTTTCGCAAAACAGCCGCGGTTTCGTGTATCAATTTTTTTTTTCGCACGACGAGGATGGTTTCGCGGCTCCATTTTTTTTTCCGCCCACGGACGCCATTTTCCCGTCGCCATTTTTTTTCGCAAAACAGCCGCGGTTTCGTGTATCAATTTTTTTTTTCGCACGACGAGGATGGTTTCGCGGCTCCATTTTTTTTTCCGCCCACGGACGCCATTTTCCCGTCGCCATTTTTTTTCGCAAAACAGCCGCGGTTTCGTGTATCAATTTTTTTTTTCGCACGACGAGGATGGTTTCGCGGCTCCATTTTTTTTTCCGCCCACGGACGCCATTTTCCCGTCGCCATTTTTTTTCGCAAAACAGCCGCGGTTTCGTGTATCAATTTTTTTTTTCGCACGACGAGGATGGTTTCGCGGCTCCATTTTTTTTTCCGCCCACGGACGCCATTTTCCCGTCGCCATTTTTTTTCGCAAAACAGCCGCGGTTTCGTGTATCAATTTTTTTTTTCGCACGACGAGGATGGTTTCGCGGCTCCATTTTTTTTCCGCCCACGGACGCCATTTTCCCGTCGCCATTTTTTTTCGCAAAACAGCCGCGGTTTCGTGTATCAATTTTTTTTTTCGCACGACGAGGATGGTTTCGCGGCTCCATTTTTTTTTCCGCCCACGGACGCCATTTTCCCGTCGCCATTTTTTTTCGCAAAACAGCCGCGGTTTCGTGTATCAATTTTTTTTTTCGCACGACGAGGATGGTTTCGCGGCTCCATTTTTTTTCCGCCCACGGACGCCATTTTCCCGTCGCCATTTTTTTTCGCAAAACAGCCGCGGTTTCGTGTATCAATTTTTTTTTTCGCACGACGAGGATGGTTTCGCGGCTCCATTTTTTTTTCCGCCCACGGACGCCATTTTCCCGTCGCCATTTTTTTTTCGCAAAACAGCCGCGGTTTCGTGTATCAATTTTTTTTTTCGCACGACGAGGATGGTTTCGCGGCTCCATTTTTTTTTCCGCCCACGGACGCCATTTTCCCGTCGCCATTTTTTTTCGCAAAACAGCCGCGGTTTCGTGTATCAATTTTTTTTTCGCACGACGAGGATGGTTTCGCGGCTCCATTTTTTTTTCCGCCCACGGACGCCATTTTCCCGTCGCCATTTTTTTTCGCAAAACAGCCGCGGTTTCGTGTATCAATTTTTTTTTTCGCACGACGAGGATGGTTTCGCGGCTCCATTTTTTTTTCCGCCCACGGACGCCATTTTCCCGTCGCCATTTTTTTTCGCAAAACAGCCGCGGTTTCGTGTATCAATTTTTTTTTCGCACGACGAGGATGGTTTCGCGGCTCCATTTTTTTTTCCGCCCACGGACGCCATTTTCCCGTCGCCATTTTTTTTCGCAAAACAGCCGCGGTTTCGTGTATCAATTTTTTTTTTCGCACGACGAGGATGGTTTCGCGGCTCCATTTTTTTTTCCGCCCACGGACGCCATTTTCCCGTCGCCATTTTTTTTCGCAAAACAGCCGCGGTTTCGTGTATCAATTTTTTTTTTCGCACGACGAGGATGGTTTCGCGGCTCCATTTTTTTTTCCGCCCACGGACGCCATTTTCCCGTCGCCATTTTTTTTCGCAAAACAGCCGCGGTTTCGTGTATCAATTTTTTTTTCGCACGACGAGGATGGTTTCGCGGCTCCATTTTTTTTCCGCCCACGGACGCCATTTTCCCGTCGCCATTTTTTTTTCGCAAAACAGCCGCGGTTTCGTGTATCAATTTTTTTTTTCGCACGACGAGGATGGTTTCGCGGCTCCATTCTTTTTTCCGCCCACGGACGCCATTTTCCCGTCGCCATTTTTTTTCGCAAAACAGCCGCGGTTTCGTGTATCAATTTTTTTTTTCGCACGACGAGGATGGTTTCGCGGCTCCATTTTTTTTTCCGCCCACGGACGCCATTTTCCCGTCGCCATTTTTTTTCGCAAAACAGCCGCGGTTTCGTGTATCAATTTTTTTTTTCGCACGACGAGGATGGTTTCGCGGCTCCATTTTTTTTTTCCGCCCACGGACGCCATTTTCCCGTCGCCATTTTTTTTCGCAAAACAGCCGCGGTTTCGTGTATCAATTTTTTTTTTCGCACGACGAGGATGGTTTCGCGGCTCCATTTTTTTTTCCGCCCACGGACGCCATTTTCCCGTCGCCATTTTTTTTTCGCAAAACAGCCGCGGTTTCGTGTATCAATTTTTTTTTTCGCACGACGAGGATGGTTTCGCGGCTCCATTTTTTTTTCCGCCCACGGACGCCATTTTCCCGTCGCCATTTTTTTTCGCAAAACAGCCGCGGTTTCGTGTATCAATTTTTTTTTTCGCACGACGAGGATGGTTTCGCGGCTCCATTTTTTTTTCCGCCCACGGACGCCATTTTCCCGTCGCCATTTTTTTTCGCAAAACAGCCGCGGTTTCGTGTATCAATTTTTTTTTTCGCACGACGAGGATGGTTTCGCGGCTCCATTTTTTTTTCCGCCCACGGACGCCATTTTCCCGTCGCCATTTTTTTTCGCAAAACAGCCGCGGTTTCGTGTATCAATTTTTTTTTTCGCACGACGAGGATGGTTTCGCGGCTCCATTTTTTTTTCCGCCCACGGACGCCATTTTCCCGTCGCCATTTTTTTTCGCAAAACAGCCGCGGTTTCGTGTATCAATTTTTTTTTTCGCACGACGAGGATGGTTTCGCGGCTCCATTTTTTTTTCCGCCCACGGACGCCATTTTCCCGTCGCCATTTTTTTTCGCAAAACAGCCGCGGTTTCGTGTATCAATTTTTTTTTTCGCACGACGAGGATGGTTTCGCGGCTCCATTTTTTTTTCCGCCCACGGACGCCATTTTCCCGTCGCCATTTTTTTTCGCAAAACAGCCGCGGTTTCGTGTATCAATTTTTTTTTTCGCACGACGAGGATGGTTTCGCGGCTCCATTTTTTTTTCCGCCCACGGACGCCATTTTCCCGTCGCCATTTTTTTTCGCAAAACAGCCGCGGTTTCGTGTATCAATTTTTTTTTTCGCACGACGAGGATGGTTTCGCGGCTCCATTTCTTTTTTCCGCCCACGGACGCCATTTTCCCGTCGCCATTTTTTTTCGCAAAACAGCCGCGGTTTCGTGTATCAATTTTTTTTTTCGCACGACGAGGATGGTTTCGCGGCTCCATTTTTTTTTCCGCCCACGGACGCCATTTTCCCGTCGCCATTTTTTTTCGCAAAACAGCCGCGGTTTCGTGTATCAATTTTTTTTTTCGCACGACGAGGATGGTTTCGCGGCTCCATTCTTTTTTCCGCCCACGGACGCCATTTTCCCGTCGCCATTTTTTTTCGCAAAACAGCCGCGGTTTCGTGTATCAATTTTTTTTTTCGCACGACGAGGATGGTTTCGCGGCTCCATTCTTTTTTCCGCCCACGGACGCCATTTTCCCGTCGCCATTTTTTTTCGCAAAACAGCCGCGGTTTCGTGTATCAATTTTTTTTTTCGCACGACGAGGATGGTTTCGCGGCTCCATTCTTTTTTTCCGCCCACGGACGCCATTTTCCCGTCGCCATTTTTTTTCGCAAAACAGCCGCGGTTTCGTGTATCAATTTTTTTTTTCGCACGACGAGGATGGTTTCGCGGCTCCATTTTTTTTTCCGCCCACGGACGCCATTTTCCCGTCGCCATTTTTTTTCGCAAAACAGCCGCGGTTTCGTGTATCAATTTTTTTTTTCGCACGACGAGGATGGTTTCGCGGCTCCATTCTTTTTTTCCGCCCACGGACGCCATTTTCCCGTCGCCATTTTTTTTTCGCAAAACAGCCGCGGTTTCGTGTATCAATTTTTTTTTTCGCACGACCGAGGATGGTTTCGCGGCTCCATTTTTTTTTCCGCCCACGGACGCCATTTTCCCGTCGCCATTTTTTTTCGCAAAACAGCCGCGGTTTCGTGTATCAATTTTTTTTTTCGCACGACGAGGATGGTTTCGCGGCTCCATTCTTTTTTCCGCCCACGGACGCCATTTTCCCGTCGCCATTTTTTTTCGCAAAACAGCCGCGGTTTCGTGTATCAATTTTTTTTTTCGCACGACGAGGATGGTTTCGCGGCTCCATTTTTTTTTCCGCCCACGGACGCCATTTTCCCGTCGCCATTTTTTTTCGCAAAACAGCCGCGGTTTCGTGTATCAATTTTTTTTTTCGCACGACGAGGATGGTTTCGCGGCTCCATTTTTTTTTCCGCCCACGGACGCCATTTTCCCGTCGCCATTTTTTTCGCAAAACAGCCGCGGTTTCGTGTATCAATTTTTTTTTTCGCACGACGAGGATGGTTTCGCGGCTCCATTTTTTTTTTCCGCCCACGGACGCCATTTTCCCGTCGCCATTTTTTTTCGCAAAACAGCCGCGGTTTCGTGTATCAATTTTTTTTTTCGCACGACGAGGATGGTTTCGCGGCTCCATTCTTTTTTCCGCCCACGGACGCCATTTTCCCGTCGCCATTTTTTTTCGCAAAACAGCCGCGGTTTCGTGTATCAATTTTTTTTTCGCACAACGAGGATGGTTTCGCGGCTCCATTTTTTTTTCCGCCCACGGACGCCATTTTCCCCGTCGCCATTTTTTTTCGCAAAACAGCCGCGGTTTCGTGTATCAATTTTTTTTTTCGCACGACGAGGATGGTTTCGCGGCTCCATTTTTTTTTTCGCCCACGGACGCCATTTTCCCGTCGCCATTTTTTTTCGCAAAACAGCCGCGGTTTCGTGTATCAATTTTTTTTTTTCGCACGACGAGGATGGTTTTCGCGGCTCCATTTTTTTTT